>CAKAOJ020000180.1:600000-1085806 GCA_916701645.2 Sebastolobus alascanus
ATCCAGAGCTTCCTCCCTGACCACAGCTAGTGAAACTGAACTGAACACTCTGTAAAACCCGCAATGAAACCTGCCTCACCCCGTCTTAAAAAGCGAGTAGAGAGTTATATAGTGTCCACGTGATGCTTTAAATGCTGCTTCAGAAGCTTTACCCGCCCCAGGAAGAGTCACATTGTGTACAAAATCTTTTCAATCCTTATTATGTTACGATTGCATTATGTAAAAATGATTATCGCAACATTTTAGACAAGCTCCTCTCTTCCCACAGTCCGTTGAAAGGCTAAAAGTCTATGTGGCAAACCGTCAACAAGAATGGGACACCTGCAAAACCAATCAATTAACTCTCGTTCAGGGAAATTATCCTTTCGTTTTAGCATCGTTGGTTAGCGTCACTGCAGGTTAATGTTATGAGGAATGGCGAGAGCAAGAAAGGCTCTCACTGCCGCCATTCATCAAGGGAGAAAGTGGACATTCATCATAGGGTTGCCAAATACTCCCGTAAAGAATGGACTGCCACGGCCCATTTAAGTCCGAACCCCAATTTGAAATGCCTTTGTGTATTATTTTAGTATTAAGGAGCATTATTAAGGAGCCAAGTATATTGTTTCTTTCTATTTGAGAAATTATTTGCAATTAGTGTAATGGCGAAGATTTGGAAAAACACAAAACTGGATCGCTCTTTCTCACACACACTACACACACATGCATGTACTGGTGGTGTCCCCCCCTTAATTCTGGGGCCAGTGACAGGCTGAAAGGCGAGAGTGATGGATGGGCAGGGCTTAATCACCTTTAATCAGCTCCGTCCTTGAATAATGATGAACAGCCCCTTTTACACGCACAGAATGCACAGAGAAAGAGGGAAAAAAGAGCGAAAAAAGCTTTGAGAAAAAGATGCATACTCTTTGTTGAATTCATGAGTAGTGGCAGATGCCGACCCTCCTCCTCTGCTTTCATTCCATACATCCACTTACACAATGCAGCAGATTCACTTTCTACAAGGAACTGGCTACTGTGTTCCTGTGCTTGACTCGCACGCACTCATCCGTGTATATCTTAACGTACAACAAAATAAGGTGACAACAGACGATGTCCTCATTTAGTTCGGCGAACGCTAGAAGGAGGTGTTTTGGGACTGCCGCGTTACTATAGAAATTCCGCGGAAAGCCGAGACGGAAATGTACTGCGACTCTGAGTGCCAGGCGCCGTGAATGCTAAAACGTGCTCTCGGCTCTCCAGGTGTGAAAAGCACGCTGGCACTCAAAAGTGAAGCTCCTATTGAACACAACAGTTAATCATTTTCAACCATTTCACAGTCGAATGCAACCGAGTACATCTTTTCTCTGCTACCACGTTCAATGTTTCATCTTCAGCATCTACTGGAAGTAAATTGATGAATTGCACCGCACACTTCATATTCAGTACGAGAAATTCAGCTTTCATCAGACGCCGGTGAAGGTAATATTTTACTGTATAAATAAAGTATTTTTGGTAACTGAATGTTGAGTTAGCCCCCAGCCCCAGCCTCTTGACCCCTCCCATCAACCACCCCGGGCTCGGTGTGGCTGACAGGCAGCTGAAGGGCAGCGCTGTCAGGGAGGCCAAAGGCTGAAGCGTGGGGGGCCTGGGGGGGGGCGGCTGAGCCCCAGGACAATGCCATTACAGTGGGGATGAGGACTGCATGAATGACCTGAGGAAATCATGGGGCCAGAAGGAATGTTCTCCTGCTGGGCGCACACATGGTATTTCACTCTGCGGCACAGTGATAACCCCCCCACTCTCCCCAATAACAGCCACCCAGAGCAGTCCATCATTAAAAAGAAACCCGGTGACGGCTTCTCATTTCTGGCAGATGCAGAATGCGGCGCGGTTAGGCGTATGCAAACATACGGAAGCTGCACAGAGCTCACGATCTTTACGGACTCTGCAGAGCTCATCAAACATGTACAGTACCTGCACACTTGACCTTGCTCTCTTTTTTTAGACGGCTGACTCACTTTATATACATTGTAAACAACTTTTTGTCACAATGATCTCGAGTCTTCCTTGAAAATTACAAAAACAGAAATGTATTGTAACGGTTGAATACTCGAACGCACACTGGCAGCTAAAACCCGTTGATGCATTTACTGAATACCTGTACAAACCAACTTGTTTATCTCATTCCCCTCATCCTCTACTGCTCAAACACAGAGTAGTCAGCCTTCCATCACATTTGACAACAGTGTGTGTGAGTGGCCTCCCAGCTGCGCTCCATGCAGCCTCATGTGGCCCCGTGTTGTAAGCCTCAAAGGAGCCAACAGCAGCACGTTACAACCCCATATAGACTGGTCTATAGTGTCTGTTACATACTCTTCACTGACAGCAGCCACAGGTCACTATAGTTCACCGGCTGAGAGGAGTCCTGCGGTCCAAAGTCCTTGAGGCTCAATACTCTGAAGGACACACAGTGTAGGAAGGACAGGCCAATAGGCAACAGGTTATGGAGACAGATAGTTGCATAATCACTCACAGCAAGGTCATGAGTGATCAAACATAGCTAGCTGACAAGCCAACCCCACAAAAACAACATTGGTATATTAGTAGAATAAAGCGTGTATTTAAAAGTGAGACAAACCATACCGTTATTTGGGTTTCCAATTGGATAACAGAGTAAAAGCATCTGTGATACAGAGCATTTATCTGCTCAGAGCTGTATTTTGCTCAGCTTGAGACACTCAAATTCGCAAAGAATGGATTGCGGCCGCTGATAGCGCCGTGAATTGTTCATCACTTGCAGCGGCTATCTGCCCCGTCTCAAGGTCTAATTCACAAAAGATATTGTGCTAATGATATTACAGTTGTTGCCTTTGTGTCAAAAACACAGTAGGCAGAACAATGGCAGAAAGAAAAAAAAGAAAAAATAAAGAAAAAATTTCAGACCGTGAGCTACAGGTCCTGACCGACGAGGTGCAGAGGCATTCCTCAAAACTTCAGGCAAGGAATTTAAACTTGACAGAGAGAAACCATATTTTGGATTTAATACTCCAGTCTGCCAGTATAAATGCGCTTAAGTTATCACCAACTCTCTGAAGACACTGATAATTTCACTGCGTGTGGCTATTAGTGCTAATCATTGTGAATTGGACTGTTTTTGCAATGAGGCTCATTGCCAGAAAGGGACCAATTTTACACCAAATATCTGCATATTACCTAATGTACATAGGTACAACTAGCTCAGGAGCACTGAGAGACTTCTTGCTTGGCAGCGCAGTTAGGGGTGCATTTCACCTTTTGCAGGTGCTTTGAGAATTACACCGATTATTTTTGCCTTATTTGTGCAGGTTTTAGCAGCTGCAAAAACTGCACAATCTTGTGAATTCGCCCCTCAATACGCTGCTCCAAAAAGGTGACACATGCTGGGTGGATATAACAAGAGGTGAAAAACACATCTCGTGTGATTGTCACTTTAAGTAAGTAGCACATCTGATGAGACAGCAGTTTGGTCTCTCCAGTTCTTAAAAGTCAGTTTGCATAGATGGGCTTAATTTCCACTTATGTTCTGAAACATAGGACGGACTCGCTGTGATATGTCAAAGAACATACCGCATATATGAAAACATCTCACCAGATGTTAAGAATCTAGTGCAATTAACTGAAAGTGATGTGGTCTGCTCCATCTAGCTCAACGGGCCTCCTCGTCTTTCCCATGCGTTGGAAGCGTCTGTCGTGCCAGTGGAACCCTTCCTCTCTTTCCTTATTGTTTTTATAGGACCATAAATAGCAGACTAAATTAATGAGGCCACAGAGACGGTGATGGAGGAGTTTGGGGATAAAGGAATGGAGAGATGAAGGGAGTGATAGATGGCATCATTATAACAAAGCACATCTCACTTAACAGAACTGTTGGCTTTGGAAGTCGCATGTTTTAGCATGGGCCAATTCTTGTCTCGCCTTGCTTGAATGTACAAACATACACACACACACACACAAATCAGAAAAAGCTAACAAAGCTCTTTGATGCACCATTTTCTTACGCACACACACACACACACACACACACACACACACACACACACACACACACACACACACACACACACACACACACACACACACACACACACACACACACACACACACACACACACCGATACGCATGAACTTATACACAGACATACACACAAACATACAATATAGAAGCTGGACCAATGAGCTCCACCACATACTGTATTTACAAAAAACCTTCCCAAGCACAACTCAGCTTGCACACACACACACACACGCATGCACGCACGCACGCACACACACACACACACACACACCGCCACCATAATTAGCTCAACTGCAGCTATGTGAAATGAAGATAGCCTATTCTTTCCCCACCTGGGGACAATTTACTGAGTATCTCAGTTAAGCTGAGAACACTGGTAATTAACATGGAACCCCAGTCAGTTAGCTGGCTGATAGCAGATCTCTGAAGTACCACATTGTTTTAGGTAAAAACGACTGAACAGGGCCCATTTTCTGCAAACCAGAATGAGCCATTCTTCGCTGCGGCATCCTCACACGAGACAGAGAACTTAAAATGCATATGGAGTGAAAGACCAATTACTGTAAAACTAGAATGCACTTCAAGAAAGCTACACACTGAACAGCTCTCCAGCTCTCTGTTCGACGCAAACACATCATTCCTATCAGTTCTTCACTTCCTCGAGTCTCCAGCTTTGGTTTTAAAGTAGTTTATAGTTGGATTTATATGTGAAAACTGTCAAATGTCTGACAGAAATCCCAAATATTTAATTGTTCCTTAAAGGGGACCTATTATGCTTTTGTGCAGTTTCCCTTTCCTTTAGTGTGTTACATAGTTTTTGTGCATGTAAAAGGTCTGTAAAACCCAAAGTCCACAACAGAGGGAGTTACTCTCCTCTACATAAACACTGCTCCTGAATTGCCTGAAAACGCCTTGCTTGACTTTTCTTCCGTTACGTGGTGATGTCACCAAGTAACAAACTTTGCCTAGCGGCTAGTTTGGGACGCCCTCAAACAAAGCAAGTTTGAACAGAGCTGGAGCGGAGTCCGAAGAGTTTGGTTTGGTTGACCAATCATAACAGACTGGGTCAGCTGACCAATCAGTGCAGACTGGGCTTTTCGGGAGGGCGGGGCAAGAGCTCAAACGAAGCGTTTCAGACAGAGGGTGAAAAGAAAGTGCTGCAGCACAGCCGGTATTAGAAAAGTAAAGCGTTTCCAAACATTAAATCATTCAGGTAGAAACCCAAAATACAAGTATGAACCTGAAAATAAGCATAATAGGTCCTCTTTAACTTAAGGCCTGTGTTCTACAAATTTCAACAACACTTCTAGTTTCTCAGACATAATGCTGGCAGACAGATACATGCACAAAATCATTAATAGGGGTAAAACAATGACCTATTTGGCCTCCAAGAACTTGCTGTTTCCCACACAAATGTACTACTGTCAAGGAGGAAATGCAAGAGCAAGAAAGAGAGCGTCATCTTTCTTAATATAGGAATTGAATGACAATGAAATTTATCTTCAGAATAAATTAATTAAAGAAGTTAAAAAATAAAATGCAGAGATAATACAAAAAACAATCCAGAATCACTGAAGTGCAGGGTTGTGGGAGGAGATTGACACACTGGATGAAAGATGTTTGCTTCGTAATTAAAAGGTGTGCACTCCCGTAGTTAATGTATGGCACCGTAATTAACACCTTATTTTGCTGTTAATGAGATGCAGAGCAATTTATCAAGGATCAAGCAGTCGCGTCTCTCTCTCCCACACTTTTCTGTCTCTCAGCTCCTAAATTTCTGCATGTGTTGAGGGTGTCACTCAGCACGACATTAGCATGGTAAGTACATGCAGATGGCAGCCACAGCCAGTAACCTTTCAGGAGCCATTTACATGTAAATCGATGGATTAATTGGCTAAAGCTCATTAGGGTTGGGGTCTCATCAATACCGCATCCCTCAATTAACCCCTTAGCAGTGAGCTGTCATCCTCAACCCACCTACACACACACACAAACACACACACTGGCACACACACACATGAGAACCAGTGGCATACATCAGGCCTCTTGATCAGGAACTTGCAATGGCCCAAAAACATTATTTTTAAAGTTATTTTATCATAGAGATTGTTACAAGTTATTCAGTTTAAACCAGATGAAACATGGCTATGTAGTGTAGTGATTGAATAAAAAAACATATCATATCAGAGGTGTAGAAACTGGTATCCAGGTTCACATCAGTATATCTGTTTGCACCAACAGCAGGGAATCACGCAGGAGGTCTTTGCATTAATCAGTGAGATTTCTCTAACGTTCCTTGAGGCTTTGCACTTCGGCATCGCCTCCAGGTGCTGAAATTGAACATTTAATAGCAAAAGACCAGCGGAGCGGAAGAAATGGGAAAATTGGTCGGTTGTATCGCGAGGCGTGGGCCGCGCTACCTTCACCTTGACAAATGCCTGGTGCCATCCATTTGAACAGGGAGAGATGAAGGGAAATGAATCGGAGGAGGTGGGAAATCTGTGGATGATGAGTACAGTAATCTTGTTGGACACCGCTGTCTGCCATTTCTCTCTGCTCGTCTTCAGACCGCTTCTAACCTTCCATGCATATTTGTGTGTGTGTGAGTCTGTGTGTGTGAGAGAAAGAATGTGCGAGTGAGTGTGTGTAATTTGTAAGAAAGGTCAGTGCTCATCTCCACAGTATCCCTCAACCTTTAAAGGTTGGATCCTTTATCCTGGTATAAGTGACACTTTATTCCAGCCTCTTCAAGAGGAGAGACTGGGACAAAGACTGAGAGAGAGGCCTCTGTAGCATGGAACATTTTTGGCATTCAAACACTTGTTGACACACAGTGGTGGTATTGGTAAAGCCAATGTGGGACTAAGATTGTGGGGCTTACTTAGAATAATTGAGCTTTCCCCTGTACCAGAAACAACTCATTGATATCATGAACACAGCCACTAACAATATAACTGTGTTTCATACCCATTATTTTTAACATCACCATAGAGACTCAGCAGTCTCCAAACAAAACAAACCACATTTTCTCAGGCCTTCAGCTCTGGGACAGAAGATAAAAAAAATAGGGAAGTAACGAGCAACAGATTTAAATTACCGACTCGTTTGTAATTTACCTTTATAATGTAACATGCATGCTAATTAAAGATGTAGAGAACTAAGGGATGCATAGATATATAACTCATGGTAAAACATCATATGTAAACAAACAGATAAAGAAAACAACTCATAAGAGGTTTGTATGTGAGAAAAAAGACATAGACAATGCAACCATAACGTTCATATATTGTCCATCAGAATTAATTCAGAAATATGATTATAGATTCATATGGATTTATAGAGAATTGTTCATAATGTATCTGTACAGATTGTAGTGCTGCCAACCCTATATTAAGGTCAGATGAGGAGGTTTGGCACTGGAAAACTTTAAAAAGGGATGTTGAAGAACCAGATTGATAAGCAGGAGTAGTGCAAAATCAAAAAGTGAAATTTATTAACCAAACAAAAGAAAGCTGCAGCCTCACAGCAAGCTGCCAACTCCCTTTTCCCTCCCCTCTTACTTAGTGAATAGGATTGTACCTTCTCAGCCTCACCTAACTGGAACCACCTGCCCAGGTTAGGGTGAGCCAAACCAAGCAAGCATCCACATTCACACAGAATAATGAAGAGACCATTAATACAAGATCTCAAAGTTACTGCTGACATCTCAATCTATCTACGGGCACCCACACATACCAATGAGCACGCCAAATATTATAGAATGTAATTTACTGCATAACTATCTTACCTATCTTACATATTAACAGTGACCAGTCCCTCCCTGCTAAAAGGACATAATGAGGCAGACATGTCAACACTTCCCTTGATTGAGCTGCTGAGCAGCCGGTCTACCTCGACATCCCAGATAGGACAACAACAATCATATTAACCCATAAAACAAACTAGCTTGTGTCATTAATACACCTTAATTGATAATGCATCAAATAAACTGAAACGTTGGACTGAAATTAATAATCAAACAGACACAAAAGCACTGATCATTCTGGGGAACAGGGCCTAGTGAGAAGGGAGAAAGGCAACCTTTTCACAATGATATTCATTCAAAATATCTCTTTGAAAGTGTTTTCTTCCTTATTTTGCTGACACATGATATCTAATCATGTGAATCTTTAAAACTTTTTTTTTTTTTCAAATGCAAAGGAATTGCATTCTTTGAGTTGTAGAAATTGTGGCTGAGCAGCATGAATGATTTAAAGGAGTTTGGTTGACAGTTAATAAAGAAAGCATTTGAAGCAGTACTGGATCACACAGTCAGTGTTCTGTATAGATGCTGGGAATTGGCATCGGGAGATGGAAACTACTCTATTCAATTCTTATCTAGATTGTTTGATATGGTCAAAGAAGGACATACAGGCAAACACAGAAGTGGGGAAAGACACACACGCACACACAGCTGCAGAACGTTAAGGTTGTCCGGTGTGGTCTAGCGGTGCAGTCTCCATGCTTGGCTGCTCTGGGCATGCTCTGTTGTGTTTGGCATTCAGAGTGCAGGGACAGCTAAAGGCCTGATCACTGAGGCCTGACCGCTTTTAATCAGCGCACACAAACTGACACACACTCATATGCATACGCAACAGAAGTACATATCTGGCACTCAAATGACCCTCTTCTCTCTCACAGATGCATAGATTCACACGCGTCCACTAGCACAAACCAGAGGGCATGTCATTCCCATCCGACACCATTTCTAAGTCAACCGCCGTGGCTGAAGGTAAAATGTCACAACTCTGCTTCTCGCTGGAGTGGATAGGGATAGCTGGAGTATGCAATAAATGAGTGCAGGGACCTTTTCCTTTATCTCTATCAAATGTGGGAGTAGAGAGAGTCAAGGATGCATGTAGTCTGAGTCTATGGATCATATCAGAGAGACGGGACTCTTCTACGGGGGCACAAGCGGAGAAATAAGTCCTCTTGAGATGGGTTACTTCATCTTGTGTCTGTTCACGTAACGGTGTGTGTGTGTGTGTTTTAGCAATGAGTGAATGAAGTCCACTGACATTAGATTGCTTAATTTCTTTGCAGTTAAAGGAGCTACAGTCCTGCATAATTCATGTAAAATATATTGTTGTTTTTTGTCCAGTGCCTCCAAGCCAGCGGAGAGAAACAAAGTCTCTACAGCTGATGTAGGTGTCCCAATAAACTTTGCAGTCATTTGTGCCTTGTGCCCATGAGCCATGTTTACTCCAGAGTTCACTTCACTGAGCTCCGTCACTGGGAGTGAAGCCAGCAACCACAAAAAGAAAGGTCACTCCAGCTACTCGTCTCCACTCCACAGCCTCATTTTTTCCAGGCACACGTTCGAGCTGAGGTCACATTTGATCGTCACAACAAAAACTTGACCTGCAACTCAAAGACCTTTAGTGGCTCAACTCTCTCCTTACAGCAGCCCGATATAGCCGCCGCAACAAACGGGTGCTCACATTGACCCTTATAACCACAAAAGGTGAAGCGGTCCGACTTCTTTCCTGTAGAGAACTACGATGTTTACCTCCATGACACCCTTCATTAAACTGCAAAGTCCAGATCTGTTAAAGCCTCTGTACACCCACACA
Organism: Sebastolobus alascanus; assembly: GCA_916701645.2. Classification (NCBI taxonomy): domain Eukaryota; kingdom Metazoa; phylum Chordata; class Actinopteri; order Perciformes; family Sebastidae; genus Sebastolobus; species Sebastolobus alascanus. Next base: position 609,646 of record CAKAOJ020000180.1, read on the forward strand.
GGTGTTTTCAGTTAATGTGAATGATTAGACGTCTTCTCAGGACTGTGTGGGCTTGTATAGACGACTTGAGGGACATCTTCCTGAGTCTCTTGTTAGCTTTGTTGAACCTGTTAGGGCGGGACAAATTATACCTTTATCATTCTTATTGGTAGATGAAGATTTGTGACCAAAAAAATTCCCATCAGTGCTCCGGCCCACCTTCAACCTGAGCAGAGGTCTAATCATCCAGAATAACTGAAAACACCTGTTTGGGTTTAAAATGAAAACAGAAGGTGCATCTCGGCCACAGTCTCCAGACTCCACCATAAACAAACCTGACTTTAATGCCAATATACTTCAACTGCTTTCACTGTATGGAGCCCAAATAGATCGGAACAGCTAGTACCCCACACTGCCAGAGAGTCTCCTACAGGATGCAGTCAGTCATAGTGTGCATGAAAAGAGTGCAATAGAAATTTGACCACCTTAGGGCCTGTAACCGGACCTGAAAACTCAAGTGCAGCCTTTTCACAGCCTTTCATTCCAGTCCTTGAAAAGGCAGGATTTTTAAAACTCGCCTCTGACCAGGTTCCTTTGATCCATTCCAGCCTGCTCATGGGTCAAAAAGGGGAACACAGTTGACAGACAGCCAGTTCACCCCCGAGGCTGTGCCAGAGCAAAACGTACATACAGTTTGGAAACTCTGGAAGTTGATGTCTTAATGGATAAATGGAGACAGGAGGACATTTGAATGTACGAGTGGTCGGTGGAGGATTGGTTTGACAAATGTAAATGAATGCACAGAACGAGTTAAAGCACATTTCAGCATCATAACGTGTGTGTGTGTGTGTGTGTGTGTGTGTGTGTGTGTGTGTGTGTGTGTGTGTGTGTGTGTGTGTGTGTGTGTGTGTCAGTGAGAAGTGGTTCCTGCTGTGGTAAGCACTTTATCTTCCTTTCCTCACCTCTGCTCACTTCTAGTTTTCTAATGACCTGTATATATTGACAGACATGTCTCTCACACTTGTGTCGTGCACTTATTCTCTCCTTCCTTCCTTCTCTCTCTCTCACAAACACACACGCAAACACACACAGATCCCAGGGGAGCTCAGAAGCTTCACTTCCTGCAGACCTGATTAAGATGGAGGACGCAAACAATAAAAACACCAAGGTTGCTAAAGCAAGGTCAACAACACACAAGCAAACACAGGTACGAGGGAATAAACATACTCCAAAAAATAAAAAGCAGCCGAGGGTAAACCACAGATCAGTTGAGTAAGATTAGTTCTCAGTTTTTTTTATTCAAAGTTTCTGAAGCTTGCTGACATCTAAAACCACAAATAAACAGTATACTGCACATTGATATTTTGTATATAGGGCAGATGCAGCACGAAAATGCGTATGAATGACGATAATTCGCAAGACATTTAGCGTGCAATAAGAACGCTCTTGCTTTTAGCGTGTCATTTGTACGACACGTAGTCTGTATTGACTGCAATGTAAACACATCTGCGTAAATATGCTACGCTCAGAGCTAGTGACGTAGAATAAATAAGTGAGAAAGGCCGCTTATGGTGTATTTTGAGGAGGTGGATGGGTACAAAAAACACAGGACTTTCAAACAGGAGACCTGCGTTTCATTTTGTAAGTTACGGTAGTGACGTTTGTGACATGTTATCCGTACTTATGTTACTTTGTTTCCGTACATATTTTACTTAATTTACGTACTTATTTTAAGCCCAACCATGACGTTTTTCCTAAACCTAACTAAGTGGTTTTGTTGCATAAACTTAAGTATGTACAAATGACACACAAAAAGCCTAAAATATGTCCTCATGACGTGCAGAATATCCTTGTAATGTCTTGCTATTCATACGCCTTCCCGTGATGCCTGGTGTGCAGATGTGTTGTATAGTAAAATATGGAGCTAACTTTTGACAAAATAAAAATCTTACCTGTCTTTGTACATTATTAACCAGTATTGTTAACTTATTTTGCACTCTCGGCGGCATTAGTGTGCTGCTTGGTGGCCAAACAATATGTGTTGCTTTAGTATCACCACCACTATCTTGATCATTTAAAACAGAAAGGAATGTAAGACTTCAAATATAATATGTGCATGAAAAATCACCCAACACTCCCCCCAGTATTAAGTCAATACCCCAGCATGTTAAGTTTGTGGGTGACTGCCTGGACTTTGATTGATTTGTGTCTCATAAATTAGCATTAGAGTAAAGTTGTGCTGTCAATGCAGAAAGTGAATAGATCAAAAATCCCCCAAAAACCCAGTGAGATTTCTGGGTTCTTTCTACAGATGAGTGCAGCAGTTCTAACGTGTCACTGCATCAATGGTTGCTGTCTATGTGGTAACTGGCTAAGGCCCTCGCTGCAGCATCACCACTAGACTTCCATGCTGTGCCCCGACTCTCAAAAGCGCTAAAACAGACATTGCTTTGCTTTGCTTGGCTGTCATTAAAGAGTGCAGTGTTTGTTGAGACGGAAAGGTTGTTATGCGCTGACATCTGTGATGCAGCGGCACAGCGAGATCAGACAGCTGCTGGAAGACAGACATTTATGCGGCGACGCTTGGGTTTTTCAGACTGAAATGACACTGAACGCATCGCAGCTGTACAATGAAATGATGCTTCTGACAGCTACTCGCAATGTCACCATAGATGCCTACAGGACGTGCTTAGATAAGTGAGACACTTGACAGGCGCAGCCCCTAGATGTGTCTGAGGTTACAGCTGAGGGCATCTTCAGCACCAAGGACAGCAGACATCACACACCATAGATTCGCAGTAATAGGCCTGTTTTATTCTACTCAAGAGTTATATACTAGGTGTCAAAGTTAACGCGATAATAACGCCTTAACCCAAATTCGTTTTAACGCCACTAATTTCTTTAACGCATTAACACAACTTGTGATATTTAGGTTGTAGTGGTCAGTTTTAAAGCTAGAGTGAAGATACTGGCATCATATGAAACTAGAAAACCTAATGAATCCACTGGTACCAACCAGGTCATACTAGCTCGTCGTGAAGGAGGCTAAATGACGCTCCAAACTTACGCTAAATTTTGGCAAGGAAAAACTGGCATGGCCATTTTCAAAGGGGTCCCTTGACCTTTGACCTCAAGATATGTGAATGAAAATGGGTTCTATGGGTAACCACGAGTCTCCCCTTTACAGACATGCCCACTTTATGATAATCACATGCAGTTTGAGGCAAGTCATATTCAAGTCAGCACACTGACACACTGACAGCTGTTGTTGCCTGCTGGGCTGCAGTTTGCCATGTTATGATTTGATTAGATTTTTTATGCTAAATGCAGTACCTGTGAGGACAATATTTGTCATTGTTTTGTGTTGTTAATTGATTTCCAATAATACATATATTTGCATAAAGCAGCATATTTGGCCACTCCCATGTTGATAAGAGTATTAAATACTTGACAAATCTCCCTTCATGGTACATTTTGAACAAATAAAAATGTGTTATTAATTTGCGATAAATCGCGATTAAATATTTTAATCGTTTGACAGCCTTATTATGTACAGAATGTAATATAAGCTTACATTGAATATATATCACTTATAGTAGTTGTCATATTATGAGTAAGAGTAGTGTTATGATTAGGTTCTTTAACAGGTTATGGCTGCATTCTATGGCCCTCCAATTTGCCTTTGGTGCCCTCATTTAAACTCCATCCCCGGCTGAAGACATCAAAGCAATAATGAAGAGTGTGAAATGAAACGGTGATAGTAGTAGAAGGTGGTAATAGAAAGTGAGGAGAAAAAAGGGTAAAATGCAAATGAGCTGCTGGTTATGATGTAGACCAGCCAGAGTCTCTAGAAGTAATTGCTAAAAAAATAACTGATGAAGCTGTTCGCCCCACAAAATAATGATTTTAGAATCAATTATTCAAAAGCAGTTTTGGGATGTTTCGTGTTTTCATCTGTTTTTATGCGAAATAAATGTAAAACTGGGAGGAATAAGCTCTAATGATGACTTAAAACCACTATTGCATTAAACAGTGACAAAGAAAAGCTAAATATTTATTGACTTCTGTAAATTAATATATATTATTTATATTTAATCTTGTGACCTGTGTGTCTTCAAGTTGCGGTGGAACATTTTTTTATTTATCAGCCAACTTACTGGAACATTTGAGAGTAATGCACTCAGGAAAAGGATTAGCGGAGCAACGCTGAGAAAAAAAAAAAAGAATAAATAAAAAAACAGACATGTCAGCCTCTGTGGATGTTGAATTGATAGCGGTAATGTCACAAATCACAAAACAGGCACTCTGCGCCAGAGAGTTTTCAGCGGGGGTCTGTATCCCAGTGACAGCTCGCTTTCTTACTCCCCCCCCCTCTCTCCTCCCTCCTCCACCTCCCTCTCCAGCTTGCTCCCTCTCATCTATCAAGAATGATGGAGTGACTTCCCTGTCCTACTCCCCTGTTACATTACATGTGTATCCAAACATCCGCCGTGTCTGTCAAACAGGACGTGTCCCGCGGTGTCCATCCCTCTGTCCTCCCCTGTCCACCGACACACACACACATGAACACACACACTAGTGATGTCGGGGGTCCCGCGGTGATCGTCCGTCAGTGTTAAGCTGCGCCCGTCAGCTGCATGTGTGGAGATGCACAGAAGCACACACATACACCGTGTCCACATATACAGATAAATTATATATGTGTGTTCTTTTCTTTTTCTTATTTTTATTTTATGCATACTGCATGCACACCGTGTCTCTGTGTACAGTACAAACCCACACAAGTACACACACGTATACACACACACACACACACACACACACACACAAACACACACACAAAGACTGACCACTGTGAAGTGGTCTTGTCAACTGGCAGGGGCCTCTCCGACAAATAAACACCCCATCTATCTACCCCTCTCTTTCTGGCAAAGGCCTGGCTGGGCGTGGGTGTGTGCGTGCATGTGGGTGTGTTTGTCTGTGCGTGTTAAGTTGAATTCCTGAGCCTGTGGTTACCAACAGCTTTGAAGTCCTAACAGCACCGGGGCCCCGGGGTGACGGGCTCACCCGCCACCCCCAGCCTGCGCTAGAAGGCCCATAAAGAGAAAAGCAAACAGGCCATAATACCCCGAATGAACAAACCTTTCCTGCATCTTTGGCCGCAGCCTCCTCCTTAGCCCTGCATGCCAGGAACACATACAGGCACACACACACACACACACACACACTGACACTGCATCAGAACACTACAGAGAGACAGAGAAGTACATTGATTTAAGAGGGACTGAGATACAAACAATCATACGCTCATGCAATTTCAATCTGCATGTACAGCAATGGATGGACATGAATACGCTCCCTCTATCCTCTTCCTAGGTACTCTCTCACACCAGGCTGTTCTTACACACTGTTCTAGCTATACCTACGAAAAAATAAATGCACTTCCGTACTGAAGTTACGCCACTTCCGGCGTAACTTAACTACGAACTTTCCGAATCCTAACCAAGTAGTTTTCTTGCCTAGACCTAATCTAAGTAGTTTTCTAAACTTAACTAGGTGGTTTCCTGTGAAGACAGAAGTTTATTTTGGAAAAACTGGAGGAAATTGACACTGGACATTCAAGGAAAATGCATGAAAAATGAGGATTAACTTTTTGTAAGATATCACACGAACTGTTGTATGAGAATATGTTGCCCACACACACACACACACACACAGACACACACACGCATACATACATACAGATGTGTATACAGCATACAGTATACGAGCATATAGAACATTATTGCTGAGTTTCCTTGCTTAGCGAGTAATTCCCCGCCTTTGGACAACAGCTGAATGGTGTCTCTAATTAATACTATGCTCATTATCTCTCTCTCTCGCTCTCTCTCTCTCTCTCTCTCTCTCTCTCTCTCTCTGTCTCTGTCTCTCTCTCTCTCTCTCTTTCCCTCCCTCCAGTCAGATTTCCCTCCCGGCCGCTTTGTTGTGGAGTGGGAGTCAGTGTGATTGCTGCAGGCTTCTCTGCATGCTTTAATTAGCTCAGGTTTTTTTTTTTTTTTTTTGCACATCAAGGTTATGGAAGATCCTCAAAAAGTCAAACAGTACTAGGGGGACTGAAAATTCGGGCAGAGATGGAAACAGTATGAAATAAAAAATGAACATAAATAGAGCAGCTTGAACTGAGGATGCACTTCTAAGCAGTTATTGCATGCACACCTTGAGTGCATGGATTCCCTTTTGCCCTAAAGTATGTTCAGCCACAACACGTTTGCTTACAAGTGAATAAAAGCGGGTTAACAGAGCGAGATCTAATGCAGCTTGAAACATATGAGGTGATGAGGTGAATGTCAGAGGTGTGGACTCCCAAAAAATCCCAAAGATATTCCCGAAGAGTTTAATCTTTCTCCGGAGAGAGCTCAGTTGCCGCTGCCAAAGCATTATGCGCCTCTGCTGTTTGAGATGGGACACTTTGATTTCAGGATTTAAAAAGAAAAAAGAAATGTCTGTACTTTTGCATTCAGCAAATGTTGTATGATGTAGTGTTAACATCATAATTCAAGACCTTTCTCACTGGAGCACTCAATCCAGGCCTTGTGCTTTATTCAAGCCTCTCCTCTCCTTTTCAGCTCCAAAAAGGCGAGATGCCAGGCAGCACACAGCCAAAAGGCTGCGGCAGAGAGAGCCTCCACACTAAGCTAAACTGACAACAGAGGAGGAGACTGATGCAATGGAACAGTAGTGTTAGAGCAGAGCCGTGTACAGTATAGCACTTCATGCACCCAAACACACACACACACACACACAGAGGACAGCATGAACTGATGTGATCGCCTGGATTGGCTTTAAAAATGTGTGTGTGGCGGAAGTATGTATGAGTAACACCGGCTCTCAACAACAACTATGGAGGTGAACTGAGCGCCTCACAGTAACAGGCTATTGTTATACTCTGTTAAGACTGTGCAGCTCCCATTGTGAATGTTTGCAACTTCGGTATATGTTGTGTAACAGGGGGCTGCTGGAAAAAAGTAACAATGGCTCAGAAGACTCTTGATAAATAAAGGCAACAATACACATACAGAGAAACAAATATAATAATGCAAAAACATACATTATCTGGCAACAAAAGACAAGGATCTGTGATGTACATTAGCCTGTTGCTGGATTAGAAATACTGTCATTGTAATTGAGGGTATGTGGTGTGTGTTGTAGAACTGACATGTTCTTGTGGAGAGCCGAGCAGTTATATAATGGCCAACACAAACAAACAGAGCTCTTCCAAGGGACCAGAGGAGCGCCAATAGCTCCATGAATTCACAGCACTCAGCCTCAACAGTCTGGCAGAAAAATATACAAAGAACAATGTGGGTGATGAGAAAAATAAGAAGGAAAATGTAAGTAATCATAGCCGTGGGGCTTCTACAGTGCTGCTGGATCTCCTCTGATTTTATTAATTGGCCTGAATGGGTTTTTGATAAATGAATATTTCGAAGCGGAAACCAAAACCAAAATGTTTAGCACTTCACTTCAGAGTTTCATTTGTCTGGAGAAAGAAGACCACAAAATGATTTGAATCCCAACTTGAATCCCTTAAAAATACATTGGGTATAACTGTAAAATACATGGGTGTATAATATTATTAATAATAGTAATAATAATAATAATTCATAATATTCATTGGATAGCAGCAGTGTCTTTTATAATAAACAGTAAGTTGCATTAAAGGGTTTCTCATCACTAGGAGGCAGACACTCCAAAACAATCTTACAGAAACATATCTAGCAGAAACATGGCAACACTGGCATCTAGGGTTGTGTATAGGCAAGAGTCTGGCGATATGATACGTATCATGATACAGGGGTAACGATTCAATATATTGCGATACTGTAAGCAAGGCGATATATTGCGATTTTTAAAATTGAATTTTAGGAAAACTGTCATAGTATAAAGAACACCCAGAAATACACCATTTTAGAATAGACTAAAACAAAAAATGTATACTGCTTTTTGCCCCAAACTGTATGGGATTAGCATAAACGGGGCATGTCTATAAAGGGGAGATTCGTGGGTACCCATAGAACCCATTTTCATTCACATATCTTGAGGTCAGAGGTCAAGGCAGTCCTGTGAAAATCGTCATGCCAGTTTTTCCTCGCCAAAATTTAGCATAAGCATTATTTAGCCTCATTCGGTTTGGTACCAATGGATTCCTTAGGTTTTCTAGTTTTACGTTTCATGTGATGCCAGTAACTTCACTCTAGCTTTAAAACTGAGTTTGCTACAACCTCCAAAATATCGAATAGCGGTCGAATTTTTTATTTTTTTTTAATCGATACAGTGTTTCGGAGAATCAATGCATTATCACGCAAAATAATATTGCGATACTCATGTGTATCGATATTTTCCTACACCCCTACTGGCATTCCTTAAGTTCAATATTTACTGGTATTCTAGCTCTGGTGTGGTCTGACCACTCCTTTTTGCACGCAGCCGCACTTGATTTCCACCATTCTTCCTCAACCCTAGAGACCAAAACAATAAGATGAAATCGTGATAGAGACTCATTTCCTCAGTTCCAGCAACCCCAATAACATTACAGGGAGTCATTTATTTCATCGTTGAAGCTGAATACAGCTTTGCTTCAAATCAGAAGCTAAAATGGATGCTGAATCATCCCGGAGAACTGGGCTTATGAGCATTTCATTGGTCAGGTCGACGTAGACTTGCGTGACAAAGCCAATGAAAGATGTATAATGTGTCTGCTTGAAAGCCAAGCATGTCTGCGCATGAGGGCAGCAGCTAAATCACTTAAGCGAGAGAGTGAGGAGTGATATAAAACATTCGACAGGAGATAGACGGCGGCGGGCTTTGAACCAGCGGCCAAGACCATCAGCAACAGGGGTGAGCGGAGAGAGAGAGAGAGAGAGAGAGAGAGAGAGAGAGAGAGGAAGGGAAGGAGGAGAGGAAGTAAACGAGGAGAGAAAGGCCTTGCTATTTGGAAATTGCAATCATCCAAAACAAATAATTTTAGAGCATGTATCATCAGTGCAAAATTATCTATTAGAAATTAGAAATCTTTACGTTATAGTGTCTTGAAACTTGGCAAAATATTTAATTTCTCTTCTTCCCTTTATAATAAGATATGGTAACTAATCCAGCAACTCCAGCTTAAGTAGGCTTGAGTATATGTGTCGCTGCATCTGTGTATACGGATTTACTGTATATGTGTAATTATAATAAGCATTATGGTACTGGCAAGTTTGAGGATTGTGTGTCTTGATAAATCCAATAAGAATGTAAACCTGGGTCTCTCCGCAACGTACAGCAGAACAGCTGCCTGCATTTGTGACACACACACACACACACACACACACACACACACACACACACACACTGAAACTCGACAGACAGACATCCGTTTGCTGTTTTAGGATCAAATTAGGGTTGCAGGAATTTCACACTGATGGTAGATAGGAGTTAGTTCACCTGCTCCAGTCTGTTCTAATGACAGATGAAAGACTGACTTAGCGAGATTAGATCTGGCCTCACATTCTCCGTGGAAAGGCCGAAGCCCGCTCACAAAACATACAGTAATCCAGACGATGACGGACGCGTCCATTCGCCTGAAAAACGCCACATCCACTCGCTGCGTTTCTCGCTGACAAAAGATCCGATGACATCTGCTCTGATATGGATGATGAAATATCCAAATATGCTCACAGCGATATACACTGCGTCCTGTGAAATATGTAACGCAGCCATCAGCCACACACACACACGAACACACACATACACACACACACACACACACACTCTCATAACAGCAGCTCACACACGGTGTGCCATTGCCACAGCCAGACAGAATTTGTGTGTTCTTTTGAAGGCGCCACTGAAAAAACATCCTCGCTTTCACAAACATTTCTGGCTGTACACACACACACACACACACACACACACACACACACAGCGAGATAATGACAGTCTAATACTAGAGTGTATTCTATTAAAGCCCTTAAACACACTTCGGAGTCTGTGTAAACAAAGGCAACTGCTCTCATACTCTCTCTCGCTTTCTCTCTCACTTACATACACACACACACACACACTCATAGAGCAGAGGCTTAGGTAAACGGAGGATGCTGCTCCAAGGTGTTCGGTCAAAGAAAACAAAGCATGAAATATTCAGTGAAGGTGCTCCATCCACATCTGATTTAGAACAGTCAAAGCCAGCGACATCCAGTCCAAACACCAAACTCTGGGTCTTAAATCTACCTAACTGACAGCCTGCATGCTTAATTACTAGATTATTCATTTGTGGTCTTAGCTGAAATTGATTTTGTCTGTTTATTTTAAAGAAACAACAACGCAGGGAAGAGTATGTACATTTTCTTTCCATGTACAGCCAATTCAATACTAAATCAACAACCTTCTCTACGGAGTCATGGAGCAAAATATGACCAAGTGGGTCTGAGGGCCCAGTATGTATCTGTGACATGTAAATACTTGAGAAACCACAGTTCAGACATCTGTTTCGTTCTGTTTTATCTGGCCGCAGCACTGTAAATATGTTTTCATCTTTTTCGCTATCTGTCTGTACGGTGACCCAACCCGCTTGCACTCATCTATCTGTTAACACAGAGGGCCTGGAGAGCGAGCCGCGCGCTGGGGCCCCCCGACGGCTGCACGCGGGGGCTGTGGGGGCCTGTTGGTGCAGCTGTCCCACTCCGGGGTAACATAAGACCTTATTAGAGTCCATTAGACCTCTCTGAAACTAATAAGAGATTGTCAAATACATCCAAACATTCACACAATTCACAGAGGGACAGGAAGTGAATGGAGGGTGGTACGAAGGGGGACAGGGGTCTGCCATTTGTCCACATAATGTCCCATTCTTGTATGTGCAACTGTTGTCCTGTCAAATTTTTGGGGAAAGGCTAAATTGGTGGATTGAAGCTGCCAATAATTTGTATAAAATAATATAATAAAACAATTTATTTTGGATAAATATTTTTGGTATGTAGACATGGGACACTTAGAATTAAGAGTGACTTTTAAGGTCTTCAACACATCTTTTCGAGAAGAAAATAAGTTTGTGAAGTAAATCAGTCCAATGTGCCAATCTGTTTGCATTTTGCACATATAAGGTTTTTATCTGACAGCTGTGAGGAGAGTTTCTCCTCTCATCTGGACAGTGAGACAGGCTTGTCTGCAGTCTACAGCCCTAGAAAAAGAGCTTCCCTTGGCCCTGACAGCAGGGTCCTGACCTGGGACACTGCCTTTGATCTTTAATTAACACTGGGCCTGGCTCTGGAGAGGACCGAGCTGATGAACATGGGAGCATTTAGGGCCAGCTACAATAGCTCTAGGACTAAGAGAGCTAAAGACAAACTGCTTTCCCCTCAAACTTCCAACACATTTTTTAACTTTAAAGTCATTGTGGAACAGCCGCAGTGCAGAGGTGGCTGCTTTCAAACAGATGCTGCGTCTGGCTTCTAAAGCAGAGTGAGGAGCTGACTGAAACTGTGGGTTTCAAGAGTTTGATATGGGCCACAACAAAAAGATGGTGGGGATTCATGGCACATGCAGCTGGAGCTTCTGTCTCAGCAGTGTTCTCTTTGGCATGGTCAAACGCATAAACTAGTGGAGCATTATAAGCAAATATGTAGCCCTTCTATTGTAATTTTATACTACGTACCATGCTATTCAAATATATCATGTGCTTTTACAACATTTATTTGAAGCAATACTTAAACTACGCACTATGAAAACGCTTTTATGGAGCTGCTGCACTGGATGAGCTACTGTACAGATGCAAAACATCTTGTTGCAGAAACACTGATGAAGTAACTGCAACTGTAATTGATGAAAGCTGTTACACCGGCCGCAGAAGCCACACACAGGAAATTCAATTTTGCAAAGTTATCTAGTTATGTTATGTCTGTGTGCACATACATGCAACCATTTATAAAGAAAATCTAAAAAATAAACTTTTTGGGGGGGACTTTTGGGAAGTTTATAACCCGCCACACTGTGAATTTTAATCATTGTTACACTTAACCTTTGAACCTACTGCTTGATCCCAAAGGGGATATAAAAGTTGCCTTGGGGCATCATGTCTTTAATGTCTAAGTGAGGTGAAATAAAGTGAAATGAAGAGGAACAAGGACAGTCAATGGACAATTACGATCAATAAACAAGTTGTCTGGAAAACAGCTGCATCTGCTAGAAACCTCAGGTAGGCAACGAATCAGTCCAGTTCTGTAGCACCAGGAGCCAAAAAAAATATTTGAACCATCTTGATTCTTTCCAATAACCAACCGGCTACAACTCAAATCAATCCCCCTGTGATGATGATGATGATGTCGCAGACAGTCTGAAAATGAAAGGCAAAGCCAGGCAGCCAGACGTACAGTATACTTTTTGGCTTTTCCAACCACCTCCGAGGCGACAACAGGCTTTGGGGTGAGATCGAGTATCTCCAGACTCCAACGTCTACCCACTCGTGACTCCGCCAACACCCGCAACCATCACCGCAACTATTCCATTATTCACCATCCACTCCAGCCCACTCCTTTCTTCTGGGTTATCAGTCCCATCCCTGCTACTCTGGTTAAGATCTTCCCATAGCTAATGATGTGTCACGCAGAAGATTACTATTGAACTACTGCACGCTGGCTGCACCGTGCAGCTCAAAGACCTGGAGAACACATCACACACATGCATGGGAATACACATGTACAACACTGTGGGAGTCTTTGGCTTCTTTTGAAGGTATCCCACACACACGCACAACCTTACACACATGTAGGTTGGGCATCGGACATTAAAGGTTCTGGGCTGACAGATATGAAGTGTGACGGTCTTCTCATCAAACACTTAGCACACTTTGCAGCATTGGCGAACTTTGCATTGTATTAAAACGACAAAGAATGCATGAGAGAACTGAGAAATAAAATGCATGAAATAAAGAAGAGCTGTCTTACTTTGGCAGGTGTTGCTTCTCTCCTCGTACCCCGGGTTACATAGACACTTCCCAATAGGCACGAGCCACTCCCCCTCTGTGCTGCAGTACATTCGCGGCGGCTCCTGCTCTTTGGAGTGATTGACACATGAGCCTTTGACCTCCACCAGCGACTGGGAGTCCATGGGCACCGTATCAGGGAAAGAGGCCAGATTCTTCACAGTGTGCGGGCACTTCTTGAAGTAAACCCTCACTGAAACCAAAGCTACGCAGGCGCCCACGTCCTGGAACGCCAGGTAGAAGCCCTTCTTGGTCATGGGACCCACCTCGCGCACCTCAGTGTTGAGCTTGAGGATGCGATCCCCGAGGTCCATTTGGGTGAAGCTCTCATCGGCGGCGATGGTGTCGATCTTAGTGAACTGGTGCTCTCTGAAGTGGCTGCCCTGGTCGTCGTCCATCTCCATGTAGAGGAGGTTGAAGGTCTCCTTGCAGGTGCCCAACACCAGCGGGATGGAGTTGCAGTCCCTCAGGGTGAACTTCAGCTCCACGTAGATCTTCTGGGCCGACTGGCGGATGATCCAGTTGGTGCGGAGCCAGTTGTTCTGGCTGTACTCCATCACGTTGCAGACCTGGAAGGTCCTGATGGGAGTGTAGTGCTCGTCCACCCCGCTGATCTCCTCCCACTGAAAAAGATGGAGAGATGGAGAGGTGGAGGAGAGAAACAGAGGGAGACGAGACCACGTGCAAGAAAAAAATTAAGGTAAAAGGAGAAGGAGGTGGTAGTGGAGGAAGGTATATAAAAAAAGATGCAAAGATAGGAGGAAAAATTAGGGAGACAGAGAGCAAGGGGATAGAGCAAAAATAGGATTTAGGGTCAATGAAAAAAGGACCCAAAACATTGGAGAATAGAGGAAGAGGAAGGGGAAGGAAAGAGGGAATTTGGAGTCAGAGAAGGAGGAAGAAAGAGGAAAGGAGGGGCAGATAGCAGAGAGAAAAAAATAAAGTTATCTCCACCCTGTAAGCATTTACAGATGAATTATTTAGATTCAGATACACTCTTGCTGAATACTAAGCATCTAATAAACACTTAAGGGTGAAAAATCACACTACCAGATCTCTTGTAAATTACTCAAATTAATTAAAAGCAAACTTGCTGCCTTTGCCAAATTTTCTCGATTACAGCGCTGTGAAAATATCTCAGTGAGAAAAGTGTGATTTCCCATCTCAGTCCTACTGAATTTGCGCGAAGCTGCTTAATTGCTGTTAAATATTGGCAAAAATCTCATAGTGTATTTTTTTCCACCCTTTTACTAACATGTTTTATTTTCTCTACAAGTGAGGACTTTCAAGCTGCTGGTTATTTGCATCACAGTACTACTGCTACTGAAGGAAACGTGCTGAATCCACTATGGAACAAAAGAAGCTACGGAGTATAGACAGATGTGAGTGTATACCAGGAACGTTCGTGTCTATCTTACATTTTCCCTCCACTGGGAGAAAGCAATGAGAGGAGAGGAGAAAAAAAGAAAGCGGGGTCATTCCTTTTGAATTCAACACAGCGGGAAGACTCATTGATCATGCGCTTTGGCTTCGCTGTCCAGGCAAATCAACACTGAATCGGAGCGATGATGAATGGGCAAACACCTGAAACACTGGGCTCATTGTGGTTAAAATGACAGTCATTAGAACGAATGGGCCTAAATGTGTAAATGTGTTGTTGTTTTTTTTTCAGTCCGTGAAAATTCAGAATGGATGTATGTCTGAATGAGTAGTGCTTTCTTCAGAGAGAGAGAGAGAGAGAGAGAGAGAAAAAAAAATGCTTTCTGGGTAAGTGGAAACTGAATTATCGCTCCTTTCACACAAGCATTAATGGAAACATAAACCCACACACACATATACATTCACATAAGGCTCATGTGAAGTGTTTAAAGTCCCATAGCAGGCGGACACAGCAGGTGCTTTCAGCCTGAACACAGGAATTAATGACGAGCTAAGAAAGTGGAGGTTCTCTATTACATGGTTTTGTGTGCCTGTGTGTGTGGGTGTAAAGCATATCTGTGAGTGTGTGGCGTTCAAGAGCTCTCAGGCTGAAGGATGGCCACTTGCTTTTCATCTCACAGCAAAGTTAATGAAACACCCCTCAAAGAGAGAGAGAGAGAGAGAGAGAGAGAGAGAGAGAGAGAGGGAATAAAGAAGGAAAAGGTGGAGAAAGTAAAAGAGATAGAGCTCAGAAAAGCAATAGGAGGAGGGATGGAGATAAAGTGAGAGGCAAATTGAGGGGAGAGATTCCATTGGTGTTTAGTCTCCCCCGTCATGCTTTCCCTGGCGTCACCTCATTCATCAGAGTGTAGTCGGAGCTCTCTATAGGTCTAACAATAACAGGGGAATGTAGACACTAAATATAAAGAGGTGAAGCTAAACTTAACATTTCACCTCGCTTTACTCTCGAGTTTAATAACTTGACTCCAAAATACATGTAGGAATAATGATGTGGTGACGTGCAAACAAGATTTGATGACAGACTTCGACACAACAGAGAGCAGAGAGCTGCCACGATGATTAGTGATCCTGTTGACGTTATGTTTGATAAGACGATGAACTTACATGAAAGTAATGAAAAGAAAGCATCCTAATCTGCTTCGGCTTTATATTTATAGTCATAGTTAAACAATGTGTTTTCTGCCAGGATTCAAAAGCAGCACAACTGGGAATCTAACTCTTTTGTGCAGATGTGATGCGTCACTGCTGTTGGTTGAAAATATTACCTGCTAAAAATACTCAATACAGAAATATACAGATTTACATTCTGTCTGGAAATACAAGGAAAAGGCAACACGTGTCAATGAAGGTGTTGATACTCCAACCTTCATCCCTTTCCAAAACCATCATGTGAGTTCATTACAGCATATATTTAGTTGCAACTCTGTCTCATAGAAATTGCATTTATACACTACTAATTAACAGCAGCAAATAAGTTTGAAGAGAATCGTAATGTTGCACAAATTATGTTTTTAATGAGGAAACATTTATTGAAAGTATCTGTATATTCGCAAAACTTTTGTTTTCCCCTGTATAACTATTTTTGGCATTGTAGCTTGAAGCATGCTTAACGTTTTTTCTGGTTATGTTTAGGCACACAAAGCGCTTGGCTATGATTAGAGAAAGATCTGGATGTGTTTACTTGTTTCTGCATTTGCCCAAAACCACAATCTTTTTCTAACCTTAACCAAAGTTTCTCTGAACCTAACTAAATGTGGAACTCAGGATGCATACCAAAGTCTTGCACTGTTTTACAAGACCGTACTTTAAAAAAGAAAAAAAAACATCACCAGTGAACATAATCCAAGCAACAATTATGTTTCCTCCAAAATATATTTGGCCAGACAAATGAAATTTGATTTCTGGAAGACAGGGTTGTTCTTTGCCTCTCTAAGAAAATGTACAATTTGATTACAGGTTGTGGTTTATAGTTGCAACACAATAATGGCAAATAGCAGCTTGGCCAAGTAAAAATGCAATTTGTTTTCCAATACATATAAAGCACACAGCATATGTGCAGTTATTGGAGGACCGGCTCTTTCTACCTCTCTATGATCTGCCATCTAATGAAAAACTTAAGAGGATGGAGCAAATGTAAATTGAGCAGACTTATAAGTACATACTCTGAATTGTACCTCATCTAACACCCACATCTGTTTCAAGAGCTTCTCCACTTATTGAGAACATTGTTGTTGCATTTCATTGTGCCACGTTTGATTTTCCGTCACCCTGTAAAGTAAAGCTACTCTGGCTAAATCGATTTCTGACAGATCAAGTGGCCTGAGGGTGGAGGGCACCGTGTGTGCATTACTGTATATATGCCTGTATATATTGAATGAGCAAGTGTGTGTGAACATGAACTATGTTTCACTTGCTGTCCTGTGCATGAGCATGTTCTGTTTCTGCATGAATGTTTGTGTTTGCGTAATACTCAGTCTTTGCAAGCAGATGCCTGTGAGAGCTGCAGGATTTATGTCTTATGTACTTTCAAGTCCAACAATATGATGCAAACTGGGCTAAATTAATCTAAAGCGACTGCGAGTGATTGCTGATCTGCTTTAAAGCTGTCTTTGGGAGGGGTCTGAAGTTTGCCGAACACAAACACACACACGGGGTTCCAAATTAAACCCAGGTGTGTGTACACGTCTGTATGCATCCGTGTGTGTTAGGCGTGCTATATCCTATTCCAGAGAAGATGACTTGACTTGAGCTAGTCTCTGCCAAAGTAAATGAGACCTCTGCTCCGACTCTGGAGGATAGCATCTATTACATGGAGCTATATCCTCTTCCCCATCCCCAAACATTACATCATATGAATGAACACTCTTGAATCACTTCCCTGTGTTAGTAAGCTAAGGCTTGTTTTCTGCCCTTCACTCGACAAGGAGGAAGAGGGAGTGAGGAAATAAATAGAGAATGTCTCAACATAATTGTCCAGATCCAGAAAACCCTATTGCATTGTATTGAATGGGCAATTCTGCAAAGCTCTAGATTTCATTTAATGACAATGTTTTTGTTTTTTTGTTTTTTTTTTACATTTTTACGCGCCCACCAGAGGCAACTCCCACAGTGAATGTGTGGAACTGTTTGTGTGTCAGCCAGGATAAATAAAGGTCTAGTAAAGTGAGCAGCCACCCCCTTGTGTCTCTCCAGGGGGGCGTAACTCCCCTCTCCCTGCCCTATAATTGATATACAACAACACCAGCACCCTAGAGCAGTCCTTGTGACCTCTGACCCCGACCCCTGATGGTCACAGTTTGGTGTGATCTCGCCCCTGGTTTCTCTGATCTGTGCTGTAGGTATGGTGAAGGAGCTAAAGGGACAGTAAAATGGAGTGCGGTAACCTGATCTGCTCATGACATTACAACTACGGCAACAGGCACGTCTCAGAGTCACTGAGTCAGCACACCAGTTCACCCACTTCAAAGAAACTCGGGTCAACGGGAGGTAATGGACCAGTGTAGGGTAACAATGCATTTATACCAAGACTAGATTGAGAACGAGCGTCCTCTACTCCAAGGTTTAACAATAATGGCTTTTCTTTTTTTTAAGACAGTGTCAATGATGGGGTTTTGGTTACAACCTAATATTAATTATACCAAAATATATATTATATATTAAGTCCTAATGGAGTCTATTCTAGTGATGTCTGTTACCACTCTGTTAGCAATTCATTTTGGATAGGAATGCTGGCCAAAGTGTGACAATAATTACTATAGTAATTACATCCAGGTTGCAATAAATAAATAAATAAAATAAGAAAAAAAGAATATTTTTTTTTTAATTTAATGATGGGGAGTTAAATCAACATATGTTTGGATACACGACATTCTTACGACCTTTTTGGACATGGAATTACTGAATGGGGCTTTATAATAGAAATATTGGGAGTTCATATATAGTGTATTTACAACAGTCCATTATACCACTACAGCTGGAGAGGGTTAAATCTAAAAACTGGAGCGCCCACAACAAGTGCAGAGCTCTCGGGCTCCACAGAGGTCAGCGGGGTCACAGACACGACAACTGCAGCATATCAGTCAGAGCACATTTCATCAGCCGGTCTAACCAAAGGGAAACCTGAACACACACTTCATACCTTCTCTTCTCACTGGTTTTTGAACAGCTCCGAGCTAATACTTGTTAATGCTTTGCTCAAGGACACATCAGCAGCAATTGCTGAAGGATGATTTACAATCAACTCCAAAGAACCACGTCTGCAATAGATTCATAATACTGTCGGGTGCAATGGTTTGTTTGTGCTTTTTAATTATGCCGAGGTCTAATAGTTTTTTTTTATTGTTTTCGTGAATATTAACACATTTCTTGCACTAATGGGTGTACTTGATATCATTTTGAATATGTTGTCATGATGTGTACTTGCTGTCAATCAGAGGGTTTTGCATCAGCTGATCTCACCAGGAAGAAAGTAACTACTACGACACTATATACTTCATCCTCTTCCTCCTCCTCCTCCTCCTCTCTGGTCCCTTGCCCTCCCTGCTAATCCTCGTTTATGGACGGGCTTTTCTCTGTGCTCTCTCTCTTTCTGGGGGGCAGGGGGAGCGTTTTATGCTGGTCAGGCTGATTTCGCAGATGGAGTGGCAGCGGTGCACGGGGGGGCTTTAAGAGCCCTTGGGTGACTAAAGAAGTTGAAACAGCAATCTGTACTCTGACAGCAAAAAAAAAAAAGAAAATAGAAAGCTGGCCGACTGAAGTGGTGAACCTAGTCCAAGATATAAAAAGCTATACCATTATACTGTGCATGGCCCCCACCCCTCTACCTGACCTGAGAGTTGGAATGAGAGATGTGAATGAGCCTGCGTGATTTAAATATTTCTCATTATTCCTGACGGTATATGCAGAGTTCACTGCTGGCTTTTTTTCTATAGATGTCAAGCATTCTCTTCACAATAGAAAAGCTCAGTCAACGCCGTTGTTACATAGCTTTTATGAAGGATCTACAGTCCTGTGGACAGTCTAAATATGTAAAAAACTGCACATACAATACAAATTATAAATCTTTTCTTTTTATAAATGTTTCTTATTATTCTTTGGATCCTGATGTTCCGATAAGGAACCACGTTTTGTGCCATTTGACATATTTTATGACAGATTTTATTCAAGCATCAAAAAAATATCTATTGTGTAAAATGTTGCTAAATAAGTAGCGTTTCGATGTGACTCGCTTTCGTAGAATTGAAGCAAATATAAGAGTTTAATTTACTTTATTTAACTTATGAACTCAACATTTAAAATATTTAATATTTCAGCATTTCAAAATCAAAATCAAATTGCACACTGTAAATAATAACTAGCTAAGCTAGTAATCCTAGCCTATACAGCGATGCAGTTGTATCCCCTGTTGGTCCCTATAAAAAGAATGGACTTCACTTTGCATGTGCCCATTAATTCTATTTCGCATGCACAGCCAGCGTCTGGGGTGTTGGTTTGTTGCTGAAGAATGCTTTCATAGCACACAAGAATGTAATCTTTAACACTCTTTAGTCTTGTGAAGGGCTAAGCCCCCTGGACACTGCTCAGCAATCAGCCTGCCTCCCAGACAGATAACAGTATATCTGGATCACACGCACACCACACACATACACACACACTTGTCAGTCTAGCCGGTGGCTCCGGAGTGAACATCCTGGGGAGGCTAAGCTCTTAATTTGTTCTGACCGGAGCGCGGTGTGTCTCGGTAGGCCAATAGCCGCGGCCTCTCCATCAATGTGAATGAGTGTTTTTGTGTGTGTGCGTGTGTGTGTGCGTGTGTGTGAGGGCTCAGTGCCACTGCCACATTATGAGAAATCATTTGTGAGCAGCAGTCTCCCAGGGCAGGCTGCTTATCGGAGCGCAGTCAGTGGATGACGTGAGTAATTACAGATGATTCACCTTGAGGACTTGATCATCAGCAATATCTGTCTCTCTCTCTCATCCTTTGCTGTCCTTCCCTCTCTCTTTCTTCCCCTCTCTCGCTCTTCATCCCTTTTGCCTCTCTGTCTCTCTCCCTCTTTTTGATCCTCTGCCATCCCCTCTCTTCCTCTCTGGAGTCATTCTCATTTAAGAATGACATTGGCTTCCACTGCTGCAGCATTTTTATGAACTGCATAACCACACGCCTTTCTTCTGAACTCGTTCAAAGCAAATAACATTGAAATAAAGCAGAGCTCGCTGCGCACACTGTGTAACCTCTGTCACACATTCCAATGTCCAGTGCTGGATCAAGTCCCCCGATATCGGTACGCATTTTCCTACACGTGAATAACTCCCATCAGCACAACATCAATCTCTCCCGTGACATGGTCACGCAATTGTCCTCTAGTCTGCAATTGTCTTTGGGCTAAATGCATTTTAAACAGCCTGCTGCACTTTTTCCTTTGGGTCATTTTTTCATTGTGGTTCATCCTCGCGAAGAAACTGAGCGTTCTGACGGTGCCAGCGCTGTATATACGGCCGAGGGAAACAAGGTTTGGCAGCTCCACGGAACAAATGACTGGATTACCTTAAGCCACTGCCAAGGAGTAATTCTAACACTTAATAAAGAAAAAAACGAGGAAGTGTGGTATGTGTGTGTGTGTGTCAGTGGGCCAGCCCCGAGGCACAGTAGTCTAACTAGCTAGACAAATAAACACTGAGTGGGAGCCCACTGGAGGGACTGTGGTAGCAAAGAGAGAGAGAGGCTGATAGATGAGGCTGCACGATTTTTTTTTTTCTTCTCCAAAAGTATGGAACTATATTGCTGCAACATTGCTGGTTGTTTTTTTATGGAAGCTGTACAATTCTCACATGTACTAGTATTGTTTTGTTATGGTGGAAAAAGTTATAGAATTTCAGCACAAAAATGTATTTTTAAAATGATTGCTGTATGTCGATTTTTGCAGTTACACGGAGAATAAAATTAATAAAACAGAGGCCAAATCAGAAGCAAAAACTTTGATTATAATTTCATAATATCCTTTTTTTTTTTTTTTTTTTTATTAATGCATAACGCTCACAAACTTGAAACCTGCGTGTTAAAAGAACTGTATTAAAGCATGTGTGACAGACAGAATGAGGTGGCGTGTGTTTTCATTTCAGAACAAATGGATTAACAAGTGAAATCTCAACAATGGAATTACAATGTTGACATGCAACAGCAGTAAAATGCTATGTCAGTTGTTGATGTAATATTTACTAAAAAAAGGAGCTTATCGACTATCGCGTGTGGATGCTTTAGTGTCTACAACCTAAAATCCTTTAATGCCTTAATCTTTCCTTAAACACATGCACACTATACACAAACACCCACACAGTACATTTTCCCTTAAGCATCTTGACCATATGGCAAGCTCCGAATGCTTAACCTTTGACCTGAGAGACGGAGAATGGACAAAAAAACGTCTAAAGAAATGTGGGTTAATCTGCACTTGGCTCATTGGGTCGACATGACATAGTGAGAACCACGGGAGTCCTGATTTCATGTGGAGGGGAGATGAATCCAGTTCATGTTGGTGGATCTGCCCCCCCCAATGTAAGCATATTGAGACATGATGTGGGTAAATGTATAGAGATAGAGGGTACTCACCCCATGCAATGGGTAGGAGATCCATCCCAACTCCCCCTGGCTTGCTTTAGAGTCTAACAGGTTGACTGTGGTGAGGAAGAGGAAGAGAGAGGGGGAAACAAAGAGAACATACATGAGTGTCTAGTCCTTGTTAGCCCCAATTAGCCTTCACTTAATCCCACAGGAGGGATCACCAACCTCAAGCACTGATCATGACTTTATTTACTCAGCTGCCACACACACACACACACACACATACACACACACACTACACATATCCTATGCTAACAAACAGTGAGAGTCTTGTCTTGCTGTGTAAAGAATCAAAGCAGAAGTTGGCCAGGCAAACTGGCTACAACACAGATATCCTGAAGAGATATTGAACTAAAGTCGAGCCAACATTGAAAAAAAAAACAATTATTTTCCAAGTCTGATGCTTTTGACCCATGTAACCCCCGTTCTACTCCGGCACACACACCTATGGTGATTGGAAGCAAGACCGCATCAAAAATTCAGATGAAATCGCCAGTTTCAGAGGTGGTCTGAAACCGGCGATTGGCCTCACCGAAAACAAAATCCATTTATAATAAATGAAAATACAATTTGATGTGCGTGTCCTGCCAAGGATTCTTTCATATCAAACAGAAACCAAGAGGCAGCGAAGGAAATCCATGTCCGATAGATGGAATATGACAAATCAGACGAGGAGCTCCATTGGCGTGATGGTGCAAGTCAAGGCTTTGGGTTTCATGTGGTGAACGTTACGGTGCCAAAGCTGCAGTCATGTCCGTACTTACAGTAAGGGGTTTGGTATCATGACTTTCTGGTAATTTCCCTTCTATTGCGCAAATCCTCAGACCAAATCAGTACACAGTGCAAAGTCCAGGTCACTTTTATGCACACATAAACAGATTCTGCTTCCTTTATGTACATGTTGGGCTAAATCAACTCTAACATACAGCGTCTTCCTCAAGCACAGAATAAATGAACCACAACATTTTCTATTCTTAGGACATACTCATGTCTGTGCTGTGAATTATTGTCATCGAACACAACTGTCAGTATGGACCATGACATATGGAGTGGGGAATGTGAGGGCAGCCTCGTGCTGTATGGATTCCCCACTTCAGGCAAACTCACTGTGTTTTGACACCAGATTATGTCAATGCGTCAATCAAGAAACAATAGCTAAATACAGTTTGTGAGTACTTCCACTTCATATAAAATAGCAGAAAGCAACTGTTTATGTAGCTACAATAAAACTGATGGAAACAAGTTGACAATATTCATTTAAATCAATTACATTGTGAATTTAATTATTATTCCATTTCATTCTGTTTCCCCAACAGAGAAAACAATATTTTAGTGTGAGATGAAGAGATAAACTTAGTGGGTGGAAGTGTGACAAATGGTGATACAATCATTGCTAACAAGACTCTTAACAAGAATTTGTGCACATTTAAAGAGGGGTGTTCAAACTGACTTTTCTTTCTAAAATTGCCTTTTTGGGTGCAAATATTTAAAAGTATATTGGAGTAATTAATTTACGTTTACTGTTCCACATTTTGACTAAGTAAAAACATGAATTGACATGTTGCTGTGATCACTAACATGCACACTAAGTGACCTGCATGAGAGAGCGGAGGATGACTGATCAGCTATAAACAGATGGTAGAACAATAAAGTTCCGATGGTCTCTTCCTTTAAGTTTAAACCTGAAACTGACTCAGCCTCTTCCTCATCCTGCTGAGAGCAAATCAGTCCACAAGTGTACACTTACACACACACACTTACCCAAGCGAGCGCGCGCACACACACACACACACACACACACACACACACACACACACACACAACAAAGTGAAGCGGCAGTGCAGTCAGGCCCTGCAGCTGTAACTCTATTCACTGTGAAAATATGAGGAGTACAATCTCCCTGTACTCTCCCATTC
This sequence comes from Sebastolobus alascanus, assembly GCA_916701645.2. Lineage (NCBI taxonomy): Eukaryota > Metazoa > Chordata > Actinopteri > Perciformes > Sebastidae > Sebastolobus > Sebastolobus alascanus. The sequence continues at coordinate 633,617 of CAKAOJ020000180.1, forward strand.
AAAGCTTCAGTAAGCAAGAGAGTACACATCTCCAAGGACAACCAAAAAGAGTATTTGTGGGTCACGAAGGACTGTGAAAACTATTTTAGTCAGGCAAAATGGCCCCCTCACGAGCAGCATCAACTACATTTGCAGAGAAAAGTGATTCCGCCGCTGCATGAACTAATTGTTGTTTCACACTAGAATAAAGGTTGAGATGGAAATCATCATTTTCTTCAGGCAAGTCTGATAACTATCAGCTAGTGTGGCAAAAAAAGAGCCTGGAAGCAGAGAATGGAAGACACACACACACACACACACACACACACACACATACACACACAGAGGGAGACTTATTATCAAATTCCAGGCTCAAACAGCTCCTGAATTGAGGCTCACCTGAGCTGTAGCCGTGCTAAGCCACTCAGCCAGTTGAGTGGCAGTAGACACATTCCTATTAGAGTCTAATGAAGCTATCTGTTCATGTCAGATAATAGCAGCTCAGCATCCAGGGCCATTGCTTCCAATTTACATTTCTCAACGAGCCGAGCCCACCACTCAAATTGAGCCGAGCGGGGGAATTTGAGAGCAGAAAATTAGACGGCTCTCATATCGCAGGAGGGAAAAAAGCCCCCTCCAGCTGCACTTGGCTGGGGAAATCAGCACCCACACACACACACGCACACACACACAAACACACTCACAAATGCATGCATAAACACTGGCACTGTTACGAAAAAGACAAAATCACACCAAAAGATGCACCCAGAGGAGTAAACACACATCGAAACATGTGTGATTTGTACTAAAATGTAATAGAACAGACATCCACACTCAAAATAAAAAGCTTTTACAAACACACACCTGCATATTGCTCACCAAAACATGCACATTTTCCCACACATGCGTACTCAGGCACAAAATAAGAGCATATACACAAACAGTCTTTCTCACTCTCGCTCCCTCTCACACACACACACACACATAGCCTACGTGGTCGGTTAGCGAGCTAGCGTCAGCCAAGCATATAGCCCCTGCCCCATCAGGGAGTGCCTCTGAACGGGAACTCGGAGTATTAATAGCAAACTGAGCCAGCCTGTCTGGGAGGGAGCACAACATCACAGAGGTAGAAACAGGTGAATCGATATATGAACACATACCTATAGGCCACACCAGCATCAGACACCCCCCCACACACACATGAACTGACCCCGACAAAACGGAAGTACGAGAAGAGTCCACGCCACGGGCAACCAGAACGTCCTGCGAGGTTTCATAAACTGATGGGAATGTATGAATGAGGGTGTTTTTACTGTATCATCAAGCCATGAGCACCTCGCAAAATACAATCTGAGACTTGTCACGTAGCAATGTAATTCTCATTTTTTTTTTTTTTTCACTTGCTAGTGACCTACTATCGCTTGGCATAGCATATGTTGAAATATTAACATGAAACATTGGAGCAAAGATCTACAGGGGGCCTATTTTGATGTCATATTTTAACAGCCAAGTTAACCATTACAGCCTAGCACACACTCGAATTCAACAGCTCCTCACTTCCAGTAAAAAATATGATGAAATGAAAACACAGCAAGTGGAAATGTAATCCTCAGCCACGGACGCAACTAAAAACGTTGGATGAGTGGAAGAAGAAGCTGTCAGTGTCTAGATTCAACACATGGCTTGATCAGTAAAGCGGAGACACTTCCATCTGGACTGAGTCACTCCAATCAGAATAGAATAAAAGTGTCATACGTTTGTGTAATATCTTCCATCTAGCTGTGAACACAGCGGAGAGGGCTTTGTCTTTGCAGCCTGGCTCTGGAGTGTGCATGTGAAGGTTGGCAGGCCGCAGTGCAGGCAAAGCAGGGCGACTTGTGTCTGTGTTAAAGGGTGAAGTGTTCACCTCCCATTATGAATTATTCAAGTGCAGAGTCGCTCTGTCTGATGTTGCTGCTGCTTGCCCAACCCCTCTGCCCCCATTCCTCTTTCTTTCTTTCTTTCTTTCTTTCTTTCTTTCTTTTTCTATACATACACCTTCTGCCTCCTACTTATATCCCCTATGCAGACTTAAACACTCACACAAAGGCATGCAGCACCCCTGCACACCTAGGCATATATCTCTATAAACCTACACACCCTCACACACCGAAACACACACAAACCTTATTTTTTTTGTATCTCAATCTCAAGCCTAAAACACACGCTGTTAAATTGAAGATGGCACTCTCCATCTTCAGCTCAATGTCTGGCCAATGCACACATATAAATATAGGCCTATAGTATATGTAGAGAGAGGGGGTTTATTTTTAAAAGGAGGGGCATGTGTAAGCACATTTCCAGCACCTCTGAAAGGTACCATCGCTCACAAACGCCCATCGGTCCCAGCGGGACTGCAGCGCCGGGCTCTCCGGACCGAGCCTCCCCACCGCCGGCTAAAAATACCCGAGGCCTCCCGGCGCCCCGCAGCGGGCCAACATCACAGCACGCAAGCCACGCAGAGGGGACACGCTGAACCACAGCAAAAAGAAACCCACAACTTTATGTCTTTATTTTTTCGATTAAATATGGAAAACATATTCTCAAACAATATCAGATATTTTTATATCCGCCCAAAGTTGTATAATAAATCCGCGCAACCAAATAATATTCTCAGGGATTTCCTCAGTATCTCCCTCAACTTTTCCCCAAAGTTTTATACAAGAACATTACGACCTAATGAAAACCACACGGTAAATGCTGTTCTGTAAAAAAACAATGTTGGTGGAGGCACGGTGCCGAGATGGGACAGACGATTACAAGAAATAGACCTCTGCTTTCCTTATAAATGGGGAGGAACATAATAATAAAAAGAAATAAAATAATAAAACAAGTTTTCCGTCATCCCGTTCAAAGTTGAAGTTTGTTTTCCATGAAAATGTATGTTTTTCTTTACTTATTATGTGGGCTAATGAATTAATTAATTCCATTAAAATCCAAGAGTCTGCAAGTTGGCAAAATGTCTTTAATTAATTTCCTAATTTCCTGATATAGATTTAATATAAATTACAGAAATCTGTCAACTAATTTACAGCAGATCATTTTATGATCATCGATTTTCTAGTTTACAAACAGACGTCCTTTGTTAACTCTGAGCTCGTTCATACTCTGCTGCGCGCCACCAGGCTATAGATCTGATCAGCGAAAATATAACTTTATTCTTCACTCATGTGAACACTGACTTAGGTTTTGTGATTTGTCATGTTTGACACTGTGAATTATTATAAACATTGAATATAATTTAAAAGTAGATACATGCTTCCTGGCACGTTTTGTGACTTTTACAAACTCTCAAATCTGGTAGGCTACTCCCCGATAGTGATCCTCTGCTTTACTTTATTCCATGAGGAGAAATAAGGCTCAGATCAGTGAGTTTATAACTTTTATGAAGTTTTATTATCTGCTTTGTTACTTCACCTCGACCCTGTATTTAAGACAGGAGCTGTGACTGAGGCTGGAAAGTGGAGAATAATCAGATTTATAAAGCAATACGTCCCGTTTGCACCAACATACTGTTAAACATTTCAACCGGACGAGAGAAGTTCTTTTCTCATTCAAAGTGTGTTTTGTCCTGTTATGGGGGTCATATAGCAGTCTGTATGAATTTCTATAGAATGTGGAGACGGAGCAGCTCGATACTGACACTCTCTGGCAGATTTATGTCTTGGAAAGGTGAATTTAATCGCGCGATTTGTTTCTCATATTGAAACTTCGCACTTTTCTGTTCCTACTAACTTGTAAAGTGTTTTAACGTATAACAGTTTTAACGTCTCTCTCTCTTTCTCTTTCTCTCTCTCTCTCTCTCTCTCTCTCTATCTGTGTCTTACACACTCTCTCTCTCTCTCCCTCTCTCACACACACACACACGCAGTCAAACACACACTCTAACCAGCACACTATTGTATATTTTCTCAGGACTGATGTGTATTTTATGTGGTTTGCTGCTACTAACTATCCGTCAGCTTTCTACCTCTTTATTCTAATTAAATCTTGACTTTGACATAATAAGTGTTACAAATAAAAAGTTTCTCAGGGCAGAAGCAGTTCACAGGTTCACAGATCAGATTTGCTGTAGGCCTAGTTGACCTTGACACAGCCACTTTTACTGAAGTGCACTTTCCCCCCCGAGATTTCCCGTTTGTCCACTCATGTTTCCATGTCAAGTATCATACATGGAACCAGCTGATCTATTCCATTACAGAGAGCAGGACTGAGATATTTGCTTGGCACATGACATGGCGCACAAAACGACAAAAAACTGTACATTTTGGTGGAGAAGACAAATTTAGATTTTACGTTTAAACTTCTTAAAGAGCTGTGTTTGACAAAGAAACATCCAAGTTTAGGAAGAAATCCTAGATCAGAAATTAAACATCAGTGTTGTTTATAAATACACTCAACGGAAAAAACACAGCCGATGGTTTATTATGTGTTTTGTGTAACTTTCCCTGTTTCCCTGTGTCTATTAGATAAGGACTGCTCTTCTGACCTATAGAACAACACTTCCTAAACTCATCCTGGATCAGTTACTTGCTTACAGTTTCTCTTCATGGGCGGCAGAAGGATCAGGAACATGCTTCTGTCTCTGATCATTTAATTGCTGTAGGGCAGATTACGCCTAATAAAGGATCATTCCGATTCAATTAATTACTTGATTGGTATTAAGGTTTAAATCACTCAAATCTGATATCTTCCTTCACGTGAAGCACCATTTCAGAATAAGAGAACTATGCATCCATACAATGAGTATTTTATTTATTTCTTACAGGGAATAACTGTAATTGTGAGCTCACTCCCTTTAGACAGGTTGACCCAAATCTTCACCCGATTGTATGTTCTCAGGCAGTTTGAACCTTTACAGAACTCAGAGCACCTTTCCTTTTTACTTTGACCCATGACAAGTCTTTACTACGGGGCGTGAAAGTGGCGATGCTTTTGAAAAAAAAAAAGGGGTAAGAAAGTTGCAAAGAAAGTCAAGCAAATGTAAGTAAAGAAGGAGACCGATTCGGTTTATTTCCACGGCAGTTTGACATGTTTGAAGAAGCGACTGCTGGAAGTGGACCGGTCTGTTTTATTCTGCCGGGTTTCAACATATCGCCACATGCTTAGAATCGCTAAAGAAGTGGCCGAAACTCGCAACTGGAATTAAGTGAAATTAAATCGTCATTTTTCACCGGTTTAATGAAACGTCGGATTTAAATATAATTTCAAACACAGTCGTTACATGACTCCACGAGAGAGAGAAGGTTTACATAGCAGCCCAAGCACAAGTCAACTGTTTTGGATGTATTCAGGTCAGAGCCATAAAAAACAGACATCCGCGTTTTTACGCACAAACCGCGATTGCGCTCATCTTCTGTTTTATTGCCTTTAAATCGGCGTAACTGCAGGGCGTCCACCCCCAAATGGATTGTTGGATTATAAACAGATCAACATGAACCTCTGATGGAAACACGGACAGCGGAGTTTCTTTCCATGTCTTCGCCCCGTACGAACTCAGCGATGGGCGCTTTGGGAGCTGTCTCCATCGCTCAGTTCACTCATCCCCCAGTTTAAAGAACTGTTAACCCCCCCTGGCCGTCCGCGACATTATCCGAAATGAGGCTACACTGTCTGGCTCTATACTTCCAAGTTTATTGTCCAATTATTGTCCGCTCGTGCTCGTGTCACGGCTCTCCGCGATCCTCTGTGTCACCTCCACGCGCTTTTGGATCATCTTGTTATTGTTATCGAGCAGAATTTTGGACAGAAGCGAGTCCGCGGCGAGCGCGCACGATGTGTGCCGTGTGGCGCACCATTCGCACACACGCACACATACACACACATTGACTGTCATGTCGGCAGACTGAGAGAGAGTTCACTCACCTTCATTGGGGGGGTAGATGACGGGAAACGCAGGAACAACGCAGGATAATAAAAGAGGTAAAATGAAAAGGAGTGATCGCGGATTGCAATCCATGGCGGCGGATCAGAGGTACATAACTCCATGAAGCCACTGACTGATCTGAGAGCGTCTTCTCTCCACTCAGCTCTCTCTCCCCCCTCTCTCTCTCTCTCTCTCTCTCTCTCTCCGTCTCCCTCCGGCTGGAGCACTTTTCCGCTGGGTCCTACAGAGTCTGACAGACAGACAGACAGCACAAACACAGCGCTCAAGTTCACCACAGGTCACTTTAGATGTTTCACGTCTTCTTGACGTGGGAGACATAATTCAGCTATTCAGTATATTCTTTACAGACTGAGTCAATGCAAAGATGGGATTACATTCAGTAAAATTGTGAGCAGGGACTAGGAGAGTTATTAGGAATCTATCTGGGAACAAAAGGGGGTAACACCGTGACCTATAACTCAATCACATTTACCAAATCTACAGTGTTTCTTCTGCTTTATTCAAACAGGAAGTTAGTTCAAAAATACAGAAAATATGTGACCTATTATCACATCAGAATATCACTTTATTTGGCTAAATTACAATGACAGCAGCTCGGTCCAGGATCAACAAGCCTTTATTAGAGAGTGTAAATCAAATTTACTTTACAGCCGATAAGAATTTATTTTTTTAAACAAGACCGTGGGACAGTCAAGAGGAACCTGATGTTTTCAATACAACAGCCAAAGGTGGCCTGTGATTCTGAATGTTACACAAGGAACATCTTGGTTTTAATTTAGACTGCAGAGCAAACCAATACTGCTCACTTGCTTTGCATCGAGAAATTGGAACAGCCAACAGGATCCTGTCATTTTTAATCCAGACTCTGACATGGCCAGGGGGGACATGTTTTTTAACCTTATTTTAGTCAAATAGAACCCAGTTGGCTGTTTTATTCTGTCACAGGGAAAGTGATGCAGATTATGCGAACAGTGAGTTTTTTTTGTTAAATAAATGCAAGTAAGCCATTATTTTTTGTTCATATTACTGCGGCTGTGCCGTATGAAAATCACATATTGTAGTCATAATGAACTTGTTTTTATGTTTAAATACTTCAGATTTTTATGACTACTCACATACAGTATATGACACATTTAAGGTATAATTTTAACTTAATTCTTAGGTATCTTTATCTATACTGTTCCCATGTTTCCACGATTGTATTAATCATTGTTTAGAGGGACAGACAGGACAATGCACACACTAGACCCAAATACAAGCACATGCTATTGCTCGTATTTGGGTCTGGTGTGTGTGCATGTTTCTGTGAGGGCCATTAGGGCCCCCTGACACCACAATACTTGATCCGCAGTGAAAGGCTGGGGTGGCGGTGTAACGTCAGGGCCCTCGCTGAGACGCCAGCTGTTGTGGTGGGGGGTTGCAGGCTGGAGGCTGGGAAGGCATCTGACGTATGGGAAACCTTAAAGAACTCAGCACACACAAGTCAACGACGCAGCTACTCTTGGATTTGGAGAAACTGCTACCAAATTATAATTACTTTATAATTTACTATGAATGTGACTTATTGTACTGTGGGCTGCAGCAGGAGGTCTCACTCAGAGATAAAAGACATGTCTAAATACATTCCTCTTGCTTTGAATAAGACAAGATATTTTCTGTTATGAAAAAAACTAATTTATTTAGCATAATTCAATGGTTGGGATTTTTCCATATCTGAAAAAAAAAAAACTGCGGGGGATGCCAAAAGTCACAGTAATGCTAATGTTATGCTCCTACTGAGTGAACTTAATGAACTTTCTTTTAGAAGAACCACTGCGACACGGTAGAAAACATTGCTAAATATCTGGAAATGTGTCTAAGCCTTTGCAAATTACATACTGCACTTTGAAAAATGGCTACACGTGTGGAGCATTACTTTCACACGCTGCTGCGTTTTCAGGAGGAAAATCTTTCTTTTTTGCTTTTATTATTTGTCTTGCTCAGTATATTATGTAGCTGGCGGTGTGTTCAAAAGTCCTTTAAAATGAACTGGGGCATTTTACAATGTAGATATTTTAGAACAAATGACTTAACAGCAAACTCGGAGCAGCGTCCTACTCGCAGAGATTTATTAGTCTCAGGTTGTCGATGGATACAGTGAAGAATGATGCCGGGAGGTCTCTGGCCACATTATTAAGAGGCTGTGGCATGTGGATTTACAGCAGGTTTTAGACGGGCCAGCCTTCGTCATACATCATCTGCTACATCCCACTAATTCAGTTATTACACAGTGAAAGAGATTAATACGAGAGGCCCCTCAGCTAACAATCAATTCAAAGGCTGCTCCTTCTGGGTTTGTAGTTTACAAATATGTAGAGGTTTCAGAGAAAACAACTGCGTTTATTTTCAAATACTACATATTCATGGGAAATTGTCAGAATTATAAATAGACTAGAAGTTGGAAAAGAAAAAAGAATTATGAGTGTATTTGAATAATATTACACTTTTCATGCACTTTTCCTACAAGTTCAAAGTACTCAAAAAATAAGAAATTAACTTTAAAATAAATGTTGACAACAGAACAGTTAGAAATTTAAATATTTAAACCAATATAGTAAAAACAAAAAAATAACAGTGACAGTCAACAAAGAAAAAAAGTGATCACAAGCATTCCTGATATAAAAGCATTAATACATATGATTATATTGTGGCATATGGCACATGTGGCAAACGTGATCAGTAGTAATCGGTTGCATTTGGTCGTGCGGAGGACGCTGTCACTGTGTTTTTAGTCAATAAACCTGCAAGTTGGTTCAGACTAATTGTTGGAAATCTGTTTCTGATTGTGGTGAATTGGAAAAATGCGATGGGTCCCTCCCGTCTGTCCGCTCCAACATTTTTTTCCCCCTCTTCTTCTCAATGAGCGCTCGCTTGTCCATTCTTGAACTCTCGCCAGTGGAACAATCCAGTATGAGATGGAGGGAAATATTGATTTAGAGCCGCAATTGGAAGTCATGATGTGTCCTGACATGGCTGTATGGGGCCGCAAACTCACAGAACAGATGTTGTTTAGGGCCCGCTCTGAAGCTGCCAAGGCCCGGCCGCCTTGCACAGTAACATACAAACAAACAAACAGATAGGCCGACTGTGTTTACTGCTTGCTGTCAGTACCCTCTTCCTCCCTGTGGTTCTCAGGCGGCACATTCCTCCATACTCGCAGCGTTCAGAAGGAGGAGAAGCCAGCGGGCTGCTGGCATGTAACACTATCCCCCCCACACCAAACATCATACCATGGACGCCAGCACCACCGCTCTTTCGCCCTTTTATTTTGTTGCAGCCCAACAGGGGATACTAAAACTGAAGAAAATTACAATGGCCTGGTTATTGTTCTAAATAAAGCACAATTATAGTTTCTTTTATGTATATTATACCCATGTGCATTATAACAATACAACATACTTTATGTGCCCATTCAAGAGGGATAATGATAATTCTTATAATACCAATAATACTAACAATATTTTTTTGTCAGACAGCACCATTTATTTCACGTCCCCAAACAATATATATTTATTGAAAGGATGTACAAACTACCAGCCAACATGTACTGGGTACCATTTAGTAGAGACGGTACTCCAAGAATCTAGTAATATTGTCACATAGATCAAAATCAGAGAAAGCCGGTGCCTATGATTACAATTTCTGCATGTTTCACACAGTTGCAACCAATTTCCAGTGAAAGTAAGTTTGTGATTTGGCATCAGGCTTCGTGTTTGAAACATGTTAATGTCAGCGTTCATTCTTATCTTATGATGAATGTGTCTAGTTGAGCGTGTCGAGATGTTTACACAAAGAAATCAAGTGCCCCCCCCCCCCACCCCCTTCTATTTCCTGTATTTGCAGCCATGATTAATTGGGTCATGGTTCATGTGGCAAATTCTCCTCGTCACCCTCAGAGAGAGAGACGGCTCTGATAGGACTGACCGAGCTGCCATAACAGGGTCCTGTGAGACGGAGCTGGGCCTCCTTCCCACTACCAACTACTCTCTCTCTCTCTATGTTTCCACATCCAGCCACAGTAATGTCCCATCCAACTACAATACTGACAGGGATGAGAGTATAAAGCATGATGGAAGCAGATTTATAGATTTGGTTATTATTATTATTTTAAATACAAGATAGGATAGAAGATAGGATTATGGATTTACTGAATTGTTAAAGAAAGGACTGCCCCCCATTTAAAAACAAATATTTTAAAATAATAATAAGGGATGTCATTCTGTAAAACCTGGAAAAAAAAGTTTCAGTTGGCCCTAGTTTTCCGTGATTTATGGTCTAAAATGTCTTGTTTCTGCCATGGTAAGAACATTGGTCAGATCTATGGTCACACAAGCAGTTGGTTGTGTTATTATCTGAGGAAAGCAACAATATGACAGAACAGAACCCAGTGCTGAAAGCAGTACTCAAGTTCTTTACTTAAGTAAAAGTAGCATTACTACTGTAAAATACTTCATTACAATACTGTACTCAAAATGTCAGCCAAATATCAGTGCATAAAAGTATTCATGGTAAAGAAGAGTAGAGTTTGGTTTGGCTGACTGGTGAATAACAGGATTTTTATGATTTCAAATCAGCTACTAGTCAGGAAGCCAAAAGAACAGAAGGAAAGGGAAAAGAAAGAAAAGATAAACTACTGTAGAAAGAGAGGAAGGACAGACACAAAGATGTGATGTGAATGTAATATCTGAATGTGAAACCAGTCACATAAATGTACTGGAGAAAAAGAAGAAAGAATACACCTCTCTGAAAAGGAGGAAAGCTAGACAATCTCCCAAAATTGGACTCAAGTACTGTAACTGAGTTATTGTACGTTGTTACTTTCCAACTCAGAAGTATTGTTGCTTTGATTATGTTCCAATGAACTGGCCATGTCCCAAAGCTTTTTAATAATCTTCTCGAGACAAATAATACCTCACAACAAAGTCCAACAGAAGGATTTTTTTTTGCTTGGTATATACGTATCTGACTGAAAGTGGTAAACCTCCTCCATCTGGGTGCTATTTAGTGTTTTTGTGCTACACTAGCCAGTTAAACATTGCGGAGGACACGGTGACTCGTTTTCCCGTGGAAGTAGATGGAAATTCTGTTAATGGTGCTGTTTTCTTTGTCTGTTCAGGGTGGATGTTGTTGCTCATCCAAACCGACCAGATCAAAACGATTAACCAGTAAAATGTAGGACACGTAACTTCCCTCATTCCTGAGGGTTTTTTTTTTTTTCTTTTCTTTTTTTTTTTTGGGAAAAGACAGACCAGAAGAGCAAAGCCTTCACGAATCGGCTATAGGTTACATCACTGCTTACTCTCTCTAATCTACAGTTTATGTTGGAGATAGAGAGCAGCATAACAGACGTTTAACTAGATGTGAATGCGAACTGCCCTGAAACAAAACAGTCTGACATGAGGGTTTATTTACTAGAGGACTGCTAAACAAGGCTAAACCATAAGTGCTGGTAATTAGAGAGGGAGGAAACAACATTGGGTCTCCTTGATGGCATTGAGGTTTTGTTACAAGGAGACACACAAAAATACAAACAAGCAGACAGAAACTCCCTCTCTCTGTTTCACCTCTCTCTCTCTCTCTCACAAACACACAGCAGTAATCAAATCATGAAATCAGCTGTAATTTTGGATCTTGAAATATGAAAAATGTATTGTTTTAATTGAGAAAAAAAAACAATAGCAGAATACTAAATCACTAATTGTCTGTCATAATAATAATAAACCCATTTCATGGTGTTGCAACAGAACAGTCACGGCCAAGTACTGCCTGAGATAATTAGCTAAAGTGAGAGGAAGTGTTGTGTTTTCTGGGATGGAGTTCTGTCCTAAAACAAGAAGACATCCGTCACAGAATCCGCTCTCATCAATCTTTGAAGGACAGCGTCGTCTTAACCCCCATCTCACTCCCTCTGCTGTCCCTCTGCCAGTATTGTCTTGGATATTATTCCTCCTCCATCTGCCGTAGGATTAGATTCACGCACATGCACGCACACGCAGACCAACACACACGGTAACTCAGGCATTAGAAAAAAATAAGACCCCGGCAGCAATGCACTTGACTTCTAAAACAACTAGTGACACAAATGCAATTTTTGCATTTTTCTTCATAAATCAACTTTCATAATATATTCACAAACAATGAGGAGAATGGATGGATGGGACATATCAACACAACATATAAATAATCAATGTTCAAAACCTCACAGTTTAGTAATTAAATCAGTAGTAGGAGAGATTGGAGCAAATAGGATTAAAAAAAGTTATTTTTATAAAACGGTCGCTATGTAGTAGTGCATGAGACAGGTAATCTGAAAAAAATCATGTGCCTCTGTGTCCTCCGGTGCTCCTAACGGCATCTGTAGGATTTCACAGACCGGAGGAAAACAACCAACCAATCAGAGCCGAGGTGGAGCCTGCCATCTATGAGCAGCTGTCAATCACTCGCAAACTCCGACCAAACGGTCAAGCTAGGCAGCGCTGATCAAACATGAATCAATATTCTGTTACTGTAATGCCTATTTCTCACGTAAAATGTTTTCAGAATCATCTTGTAGTGTACTGTTTAGCTTTAAAATGAGAACGTTTGTGACCCAGCAGCCATGTTGAGATCTGCTACCAAGCGCCGCCAGCCAGACGGAGCACAGCCAATAGGAACGCTCTCTCTCTGAAATGACCTGTGATTCTCCCGTCATGGGCTAGATTTTCTAAAGCCTGAAAACAGAGCCATGAGGAGGTGCAGAAGTCTAGTTTTCTCTCAGAACACTTGAACTGCAATATGCTGAAAGGTTATTATGGAACTTTTGCCCAATGATGCTAAAAATATACTGCCTGCTGAAGCTTTAAAGGCACATTTAGTGGATTATTTGCTTTGGAGTATCTTCAGCTGTGATTATTTATTTTGTGTACTATTAAACAATTAAAAGGCAATAATAGTTCCAAATGTGAGAACAGGAAGTTCTGCATATCCCATCAAAAGTCATTAAGGTTATATTATATCAGGCGCTGTAATAATGTGTGTGTGCACGCCTGTATGCTTTCTAATGGCTCCGCTGTCGGAGCAGCAGTCTTCATCGGGAAGACAGTCAGGTCTGTTGCTGTGCTGTTGCAGAGACATTTAACTAAAATATTCAGGAGAAAAGCACCTTAATTATACAGATGATGGAGTACAGGCCCTGAAGTCTTGTGTGTTTGTGTGTACTGTATGTGTGTACTGTACGTGTGTGTGTGTGTGTGTGTGTGAGTGTGTCAGTATCACACAGCTTCCATAATAGCATCTAATTGGCCTATGGCTCCGCAGATCTCTCACTCTCATTGGGTGAATCTGTGTTGTCTACACTGTTGCTGTACTTTTTTTCCTGAAGAGACACATTTTATATGTGCAGATATACACACACATATGTACGCATGCATCTTTGCACAACACACATAGACAAGCGTGCACATTCACTCACTACGCACGTCCACACAAGCAACGTGAGGCGTATTGTGACAGACGTTTGTGTTTACTTCTGGTGCTGCGGGAGAGGAAGACGAGACAAAATGGAAGACACTGTGGAGTCAGGAAGCACAAACACACACACACACTACACACACACACACACACACACACACTTGTTGCGTGCTTCCTGCCAAAGCTACTAAATGAGGTGTTCCTTTTTCATTAATCATGGCTGTTGTTAAGGTTACCTGAGCGACACACCGTCAAGCAGTAAGGGGGAAAAAAGGCAGCTGGAGCACTGAGTGACACTGAACAGCCTCGTATACGCTCTAATTATATTACATTAATGTGATTATTTCAACACCTACTCATTAAATTACACTCTCTCAGTCTACACAGAGCATTTCCACTAAGGGTATATGGTTTATTTATTTGTGAAGGAAAACCTATAGGACTTTGACACAGAAGCATAGAACAACATGAGGATTAATGAGCTCCGCAGATGTAAAACAAGTCCAGTTTTACTGTAAGCGAAAGCTAAAACAGGACAGGATGTAATGCAAACGTCTTAATAGTAATGTCTTTGTCTATTGTAAACCACCCTTGTGTGGATTTCTGTGTTTCTGTCATCTGCTCCCAGTCTCGCCTGCGGAGCCATGAACAGTTGGCAAGCATGGTGCAAACCAAGGCTATGGGTGTGGTGCACATCTACAAATTTAATCCCAACTGTGTTAGCAAAACTTTGTGTTGCAAAACCTGGCTAAATCCTTACTGGGAGCCTCACTGGGATGTGTTTGTGTGCAACACTCTTAACTGTGCTACGATGCATAACATGCAGATTGCAAGCCCACTGGAAACGCAGCTAAACATTTCTAACAATATACTGTAGATATTCATTAGTCAAACATCACGAGACAAACCTTTCAACCACAAGGCATTTTAACCACCGTGAACTGTAAAGTGGTGCCAAGAAATGCTTTCCTTGATGTGTAATGTGTTTAAAAGAAGATTAGAAGTCCATTAGAAGCAGAGATAAACTTTTCTCATGATCATCTAACAACTGCAATATAAGTTACTTTAGATTTATTATCATCTTTAATACCGTCAGCCCCAAAAGTCTCAAACCTCCACTTTTTACATGTTGGGGGCTGTTTTGAGTGCAGTAATAAAGGGGTATTTACAAGCAGCTTATGGAGCATTAAAAAGCTTTATAGAAACTGTAAGAAAGTGCAGTTGACTCCGTTCATGGATAAGCAAACCGAACTCTTGTAAAAGAACTCAAGTAAAATGTCAGAAGAAAGTGAGGCTGAGTTGCCGATGTGAGCAAGTGAACAATTATGTGCGCTTCTTGGACTGGGAATGATTATATTTGCTCAGTTGAAAATAATCGCGTCGACTCATAATAAGAGGTTGTCACATTAGTGATTATACAGTGCTGACGATGCTCAAATTGCTTGCTTATCAAATAAACTTGCACACGAGGACAAAAACCGCCATGTATGAAAAATAAGACATTGTATCAACTTGTTATTACCCACAGTGAGTCTGCTGGATGTGTTTGATCTTTTCCAACCATACTTTGTCATACAAACTGTTCCAATAACACCTGATAGATGTCCAGCACAACTGGAATGATCGACCCAAATCCATGACATATATGCAAATATAACTAACTAATATATGTAGGCAGTGGTGTGTTAGATGGAAAAAAATGGTGGGGCAACAACTAAGCTGGACAGATGCAAAATCAGAGAATTATACAATTTTACAAGTTGACATAATGCACTTCACATTTCCCACACAGTATAACACATACCTGTTCTACTCAAATGTATGTTGTACTGCTCAATTCCCCGTTTGTATGTGCTGTCAATTTGAAGAGCTATGTTTGCTCTGCCGAGCAAAGCCCAATTTCACCTGCTGCTTTCATGTTTGATGATCCTCTCAGAAAGATGCTTGATATCCTGAAAGTCTGTTCTTCACCAGCTACCATCCTCTCCGAATAACACACGAGGGAAGCAAAAAAGGGTCATCTCTGACAAGCTAGCGGTTAGCCATTTTTTCCTGGAGAGCCAATCCACATTAAATCTGTTTATGTCTACAAACCGTTTGGTTTATAACAATATCCCGCAGCTGATAAGCACAGATGTGTTTAATCTTAAGCTTTTCTTCAAAGGGCAGACTTTCAAATTCATGCTGTAGAAAATATCGTTCATGGCCACAGTTACTGTCTTCTTTAAAAGAAATACTAACACCTACCAGCTATGAGCAAATGATGACAACAGTAGGCCTATTTGGCAAATAGCCAATCAAATTGCAGGGAGGCAAAAGGCAATCAGCCCCACATGGCATCAAATGTGTTCCACCCGCTTTAATTAAAAGGCTTTAGGTGGGCATGAGTATTGATGTTTTCCCACAATCTGGGTACTTGACATTGTGAGCAAGGGGCGATCCCCACACAGCAGCCTCTTGAGCCAAGTGCACTTAAAACACCATTTTAATACTATTCTGTCAGCCACTGACCTTAAATTGTATAATAACGATAAATAACAGCAGCAACTGATGTTTTACGTCACGCATCAGTCTAGAATTATACTGATTTCTAAAACCACATTTTTTATCTGCTTTGCCCCACTTGCTCCAAATGACCCATCGCCCTGTATGTGGATATACCGTATTCTAAATCACTGTTTATGAATGAATGAATGAAAGCAACGGTACAGGTCAAAACCAGCCAATGACTCCATCATTGCTCATCATTACCAACCCCGTTCCCGTAAAAACCGCACCGGCACTTCATCATGGATCAGGTATGTTGGCATCCATTATCCCATTATTTGTCGGGGCAGTCTAAGTATGTATATCCTCCGGCACACATGGTTACCATCAGCACGACTCTCACCACAAAACCACAGTGTTAGTCTAATCTCTAAATACCGTGTGTAATGGGCCCGTGTCATTATGTTGCTCCGCTTTATGACACACACACAGTCGGCTGAACGGCGCAGCGATGAGTGTGTGTTTGTACCACATCCAACCCGAAACACTGTAATACTGAATGGCAAAACCCTCGTCAGTCGTCACAGCGGTGGTTTTTCGTGTGAGGAGTGTCTGATGCTCTTCCTGTCTTGTTTCAGATGTTTTAAATGCTTTCTGGAGAGGGCTTAACCCGCTTTTACCGACAAGCAGGCACACGGTCTGAACACTGCGATCCTCGGTGCTTTTGTGTCGGCCTTTTATCTGCGTGGGCTGACGGGGGAAGGTCTAAAAAGTAGAGACATTTGGGTAAACTTATATCATCCTCTGTCTGTCTTTAACTGTCACTATCTCTCTCTCTTTCTCTGCTACCAAGACTCATCCTGAGAACAGAGAGATTACCTCCATTTGTCTTCATTAGCATATTAGCTAACAGGCCCTTCGCCGGAGCCCGTGGGAAACTGCTGTAATTGCTAAGATAGCTGTAGACTAAACCACTGAAGGAATCTGTAGAGCTGCGTGCGCGCGTGTTTCAGTAATGGAGGGATTTCAGAGATGAACTTCACCTTGACTCTCGTGTCTCATGCTCCTCTCTTCTCTGTGCAAAAAGCGGAAAGGGGCGAGGAAACAACAACTGAGAAAATGACTGAGCAGCCAGCTGTTTCTGAACCTCATCATAGGGATTTATCAACAAGTATACTTCTGGCACCGACCTCCTATGGCGATACAAACATTTCCCTGAAAGGAATCATCATCACACAACTTTAGATAGCTGCTTATGAGGGGTATTTTTGAGTTCCCAATTCATTCGAATGAATGCAGAAATGAATTGCATATCTGAACTACTAGGGAGGAGAGGTTGTTTGATCCATTCTAATATATGGATGATTGCAATACACTGCGATTCAAATTATGAAGCGTGCACTCATCCTAAAAAACAGCCTATACAGTCCAACTGGCAGCTGAAATGCTCCTAATTGCAAGGCACAAACAAACACGAAAATTACAGCAACTGTGCCCAATTAGGGGGGTATTTTTGCATTGCTTTCTGTGGTTCTGTGGTTGATTAGCTGCCTGTTCAGGTAAGCAGTTACCATTGAGTACATCTGAAGTTCATAGAGTTCAGGTCAGAAGTGTCTGTGGCTCCAAATGTTGCTGTGAATTTAATGAAACTTGCAGGAGTTGTATCAATATAGTCGGCTTAGAGTGTTTGTGATTATATGAATTCAATAGTTAGCTGAAAGTTGAACGTTACCCTTTCTGTGTGCACCAGTGAAAAGTTTTTATATAGTGCTGTTTATTATAGCATTCAAGGAGGGCAGAGATAGGAAACCCACAATGGAAAATGACCAAGAACCTGGCCTACATATAGTATACATTGTTTGCATCAACATACATTATGAATCTTACTGCAATCTCAAAGTGCAAAATTGCATCATTGCCAACAAAGAGGGTACCAAAAGGGCAGGCACAAACACACACAAAATTGTACAATTATTATGCATATGTAAGCACACACTACGCTAGTTTAGCCTGGGGGTGATTGGCTTGCGTGTGCAATCCAACCAACATTATACACGCATGCTTGTGACACAGGCCCGGTGGCACAATTTCACTGACTCACATGCTGAGCATCACGCCATCTCTTACCTCCAAATGACCATTCTTTTTCTGAACTCTACTGTTACAGCAGACAGCAATATACTGTGCAGTAGAGAAACCTCATGGCGCCCAGTCTGGTGAAATGCTTTCAGTGTGAATCATAACTTGGAAAAAAACACATTTATTTTAAGTCCTGCTGTCACCAATTGTTCTTTCTCTTTTTTTCACAATCTGTACAACAATGCACATAACTATTGCTGCCTTTCTCAAGTGATTATCTCAGGTCAGTGGAGTGTCTAACAAGGGATGGCATTCACACATAAGGACACTTACAGTTTCGCTCATTTCAGCAGATCTGTCACAGCAGAAAAAGATGCTGTGTTACAACGTTGCCACTGCAAAACAGTTTCTTAGCACGAGATCTTTTCCTTTCCTGACCTAGACAAGCAAATAGTGCATCAGATACCTTCTTTCAAGGTACTGTCATTTCTGAGAAATGTTTAGCAAAGCATTTCTGCAACTAATATTGTAATGCTGCGAATGCTTTCTCATTGAGAAACCATCTCGGGGAAAAAAAGTCTCCAGACACCAATGCAAAACAACAAAGTAGGCCTAGCTATAAATCTATAGTCACATGCTTTACAGGTGGAAAAACACTTGTTTTAAATAAGGAAAATTAAAGGATGAGAAAAGGTCTTGAATGCTACGGGTTGAAAACTCCTCATCTCCGACAGAGTTGCATATAAGAAAATGTAAATATTCAACTCAAAATAGTAAAATATCATGTCTGTCTTCGGTGAGTGAAGGAGGTTGTGGTAGAAACGTTTCACCAATTTCAGTTGTGGCTGCTGACAATTGTTGTTACGTTACGTTGTTACGTTACGTTGTTACGTTACGTTGTTACGTTACGTTGTTACGGTACGTTGTTACGGTACGTTGTTAAGTTACGTTGTTATGTTATGTTATGTTGTTACGTTACATTGTTACATTATTATTTTAACAAAAAAAATTATCTTTTTTGTAACTTTAACCAAATAGTTGTGTTGCCTAAACCTAACCAATCATTTCACAACGTTAATGATGTGGCATTGTGCGTTTCTGCAAGCGCGATACACGGCTGATATGAAACGTATTTTTGGTTGAGAAATGTTAACATTCAATGTAGAAACGTACAATGCCAACATTTTTTCTGCCGACTGGGTTGAAAGAGCATTACGATCAAGTATCAGGTCAGATATGTCCAACATATTACGTCTTTTATTCTTCAGTCAAAACCAGTCATATATGAGCAAGCTAACGTCCGCGGAAGTTATGACAGTTAGGCTAAACCTAGCAGTTATTAGGTCTCTCTAATAACATACAATCTCTATGCAAGAACAAGTTTGTGTAGTACAACCATTTTAACTTAGAGATTTGTAAAAGGTTCTCTTATTAAACCCTTCTGTTATAACTTGGCAAAGTTTGAGCTCATGAACAACTGGTGCATCTCGTGGTATGGCACATCCTGACCGAATGAGCTGGAATAGATGATAGAAGGTGAGAGACTGGTGGAGGTTGGCAGTGAGCTTGGCTGGGGCCTTCTATGCAGGATTGATTGAATGTGATCAGAGGTGCCATGCTGTCTGCCAGGGTGCTCCGGCACCACTTAGATTCTGCTCACTTTGCCAACCCACCCAGCTTCCACTTCTACCGTCCTCCCATCTCTCATCTCCTCCTCTTCATCCATCTATCCATAGCAGAGTGTTTGCCAGGGGCAGAACCACATTGGGCAATTCCAGAGAGAACAGCATTATAATTGTGTTGACTGAAAAAAGTGCTCGATTGACTGGCCTGTTTTAAATGAAGAAGGGCAATACCGCTTTCCTTCTTCCACACATGATCTCTCCTGTCTGTCTTTCCATCCCTCCCTCACTGCTGTCTATACTTCAGAGCCAAGGCCATTCCGGGCCCTGCCAGGTCGGAGAACTCAGCCGCATGTCAGACATCTCACTCTGACACACTATCCCTCCCTTTCTTCTCTCTCTGCCAACCTCCCCACCTCATTCTCCCATAGGCTTTCATGGAAAGTTGCCCTCTTTTGTTATGCCAGAAGCGGAATCTTACCACTCCTCCCTCCCTCTGCCTCTCAATCATACCAAACAGAGATAGCAGAGGTATTCAAGGATGGATTGTTTTTATACAGTACAGTTCTTTCTTGTGATGTTAAGTAACAGCAATCAACCATTTACACAAACACATGCAGGCAGACTGCCAGAACGGTGAGCCAAAAGTTCGACAGCTTTCCGCAGGATACACCCAGACTCCCACCTTCACACCTCATGGCCATTTATGTTTGGTTTGTTTGTCTCCGTGATCACCTATAGATTTACAGCGGACCACCTGCGAGACTCACAAACCAAGCGCAGACACGCATCCACACACGCGGTATACAACCAGCTGGTAGACAGAAGAGATCCAGTAAAAAGAGGCCATGATTGATGTCTAAACAGACAGAGGAACAAATGAAACCAATCAAAACTAATCAGGAATGGCAGCTCAATACAACGGAGGCTGGGCAAACATAAGGAATATGTCCGCGGGTTGACAAGGATGCAGCTACATCCTCTGATTACAATAGCGGCCTGCCATACTGTATACAATCTGTTTCACTGTTAGTCTCACTCCAGTGTGCAAATGTTTACCTTGAGCAGCAGATGATGAACAATGACTTTCATGGGAAATAGATGAACAATGTTCTACTGACATGGAAAACATTCACTGGGTACATTCACATGGTGTTTCGGCTGGAGACAGAGCAGAAGCATCCAGCTTCTCATCTTTTTGTTCTCACAGTGCAAATTACACCGAGCATGTACATTTTAGACATGCTTGGTGTAATTTGCATATCAATGTTGATATCAATATCAACTGTTTTGAAGCTCTGAATGATGATTTCATTGTAAGAGTAACATGTTTATGCGCTTAAGTCACTGGCCAAAATATACACTCAGTTGCCAGTTTATGACAGTAGGTACACTTAGCTAAAACGAATGCAGTCTAACACAACAGTCCCAGCCTGTTCTCATTCCCAGGGCGTCAAATACCGACACTTTGTCACAGCTGTCTGCATTCAGTACCGCCGCACAAGGCACCCTTTATCGCACCGGGCGTTCCATTAACTATACTGTAAACCCATGATGCGCGGCAACAGTAAACGCTCGGAGAAAGTGCGCCGGGAGTGTGGTGACATAGTATAATGAGTGAAAAGACACACACCGGGTGGGCGGGAGGGGAGGTGGATGAGACCAACAAAAACACAAGACTTTCATCCAGGAGACTGCTGTTCGTGTCCAGTGCGTCACTTGACAATCAGCTGTTCGTTTGTGTCCTGTGTTCACAATGATCAGTGTCATTTTCACTGTACAAACGTAGTAGTTTACCCTAATCCGAAAGTAATGCCAAGGGTAACTATAGTGGTTTTGATGCCAAAAATAAAGTGACACGACAAAGCGGCGGGATGTGACAGGTTGGGATGAGAACACGTTGACAGTCCAGCAATAAGCCCAACCTTCGTGGCGGTTATAATGTTCAGTTGTGGAAACTGGAGAGGTGTTGATTTGATCAACTTTATAGTCATTCTGGAGAATGTAGTTTGCGGTGCTGTTTGCAATATAGCCTACAGAGAGTTGTTTCTGTGATTGAGCCTACAATAACTGATATGCATGGGTGGAAAAAAAATAGTTCATAATTGAAGTTTTCTGCTCAGTAACCGTTTGTAGGGTGCCATTTTTATTCTGTGAATTTTTGCTCCAAGTGTTGTTTGACAAGCTTTCTAATAACCTACACACAAAAAGAAAGCAATTGTTTTTGCGAGAACAAAAAAACCTTTTGTGGGAGAAAAGCAGGCTTCCCAGCAAACAGGCCTGAATTTGTTGCATCAAGCTGTGGGTTATAGCTGTACAGGGGTTGAGAAAAATAACACTTCAGGAAAGAGGATTTAGCGAAGGTCAGTTACTGTAGCAGCATTTCTCAGTTAGAAAAACACAGCTGGCAATCGTAACTTTTATAGATGAGTTTTCCAAATTACATGCAGGTGGATTGATTAAAATAACAATGAAAATATGTTATGTGTCAAGTCAAGAAAAAACATAATCAACAAAGAGAAGCAGCAGCCTTTTCTGTTGGAGAGAAGTATTTCTTTTTTTCTTTGCTTGACTGATGTTTTCCATCTATCGGTGAGGATGAGTTTCGACATTTCATTTGCGAAAAGCAGATATGCCTGTCTGTTTCAGAAAGTAAATGAATTGGGCATCGCAGACCTTTGTCTGTCTGATGATCGGAAAGGAGTTTTTAACCACTTTATGACTGTCCAAACAGCACTTCCCAGAAAGTATACTGTATACTGGCTGGTTTAGGAAGTTAGAAATAAAACAGGGTGGGATCCTATTAATGGTTTGGAAGTAGTTAGCACAATATAGTAATTAAGTATTGGCAGAATTACAGTATGGGTGTATACTTTTTTCTAGTTATAGTCACACTGCGGTCTGCTGTCTAGAACTGGGGGCGTTGGTGAAACAGTTGATTTAAGCGGGAACCGTAAATTGCAGCAGTATGAATGACTTTCTCTAATTTGAAGGTTATTCATTAAGCCTTTTTCATTGTTAATGTGCTCCAAACATGTTGACAACAGATGTCTTACTGGCATCACAAACTGCTGGTAATAAAATAAAGTCACAGTAACTGTACCATTAAGCATATCTCTGCGGTGAACTTACTCACCCCTCGCAACACACACACACATACACACACATGCATAAAAACACATTAACACATCGTGGCGGTGCAGTTACTCATTCTTCATAAAGCAGCAATGTTTTCTTAAGCAACCACACAAGGGAAATTAACTTTGTATGCGTCTCCCTCACAAACACACCCACATACACACACACATAATACACACATTCAAAAACACAAATCATTTCAGAGGATCAACAGGGTGGTGTTTGTTTTAAAATTATAAGAAAGAATCCTAAACAGAACACATGAAAGCAAGATTTAGGGAGGCATCAACCCACTAACTATTGACTAATGAATGACTAACGAGTCCCATGACAAACGAGTAACTAACAAGTCACGTGACTAACGAGTGGCTAACGAGTGACTAACGAGTGACTAACGACAGCGTGGTAACAACATGGTAACAACATGATAACAACATGGCAACCCTCCCATAATAAGGTGGTACAATTTGCCTCACCTGATAACTTTCTTTGGCCATGTACCAGCTAACAATAGCTCCATAATGCAAGGGCTGCATTGGTATGGCCATTTTGCTTCAGGTCCCAGGAGAAGATGGACTACAAACCCCGGCTCTTGCAAAGTAAACAGAACTAGCATGATGCAACAGTTTGACATGCACAAGACCAAATCCACCATGGGCAAACTTTATCAAAGAAGTAATTAATGCTTGGCATTATTATTGCTGTGCTTTCTATGATATTACTTTTGGAGTTATTACAAGAGAAGGTGAGCGAAAAATGACACCCAGTAGGCTAATAAATGTCATGTGGGCATGCTGGGCAATGATGTGTGGTGTGGTCACATGGAGCCAAATAGAGGCATATCCCTTTTTAATTGTCTGCTTGCTTGTGTGTGTGTGTGTGTGTGTGGTGTGTGTGGTGTGTGTGTGTGTGTGTGTGTGTGTGTGTGTGTGTGTGTGTGTGTGTGTGTGTGTGTGTGTGTGTGTGTGGGTGTGTGTGTGTGTGTGTGTGTGTGTGTGTAACAACACGTCTACGGCAAGCCAGGCTACAAAGCTATCGTGTATGGGGAGCTTTTCTATAAAAGACAAGTCTCACTAGAAATGCCATGGGTGTTTCAGGTTCATGTCTCCATTACTGCGACCCTGGTCTGTATTCATGATTATCGAAGTACAGGATTATTTCATACACCCACTATAATGATCCATTTGAAACGTACATACTACTTTCTGTGCAATATAAAATATCAGTTGAAGTGATGGGTGATTCTGCTGTTTTCCTGCAGTAAATAGAAGGTCAGAGGTCAACTTTTTGAAGTATAGGACTGGAGAATGCCATAGTTACTTGCTGAGCTACAGAAAAAAAGAAACATCTGTCTGGGTTTTACTGGAGAAGTTGTTTACCATGATGTTTTAAATGCTGTCAGAGGCTTTCTCAGCCCGCCAAGAGTACAATTATCAAAGACAAGGAAAATTATTTTTAAAAAAATCCATATTGTATAACTTAAAATCCAAACCAGAAAAATGTTACATGAAATATAATGAATGGTGGAGCTATACTCTTAGGTTTTAAAGGCGCAGCCCAGCTGGAGTCATTGAGGCCACATACCATCAGTGAACCACCTTGGAAAGGAGTACATCCTGTTTTCCAGACAATCACAGTATTGAGTTGTTCTCCCAACAGGCCTTTCCTCTGCTGCAGCCAGCTTAAGTCATTACACAGTGTGAGGACGATGATGTCTCCCCTGGAGATGGTCAAGAGGTAAATTGGAATTGAAGTGAAGGGCTCTGTGTCCACTGTGCAGCGCAGGGCCCAGACGAACCCCGGGGTCTTCAGGCCCCTCGTTAGCAGACCGGCCTACATGTTTTCATTTGCTGGCAAACTGCAGGAGGTCAATTGCTGCTAAATTACCAGCTTTGGCTGGGAAAACAGCGTGCAGATAATTAGTTCACTCTGCCTGTCCACACGATTGAGTTTTCTGAAAAACAGTCTAAGAGACGATTCAGGGCTCCAGTGCTGCAATTAGACCAACATTAGTCCAGCATATGTGTTTCTGTGTTTGGGAGGCGAGCGGGAAGCATGAGAGGAAAATGCTGGTCAGTGTTTAGCAGACAAAAAACATCTCGTGACAAATTTCAGCTCCTTAGAAAATCCCTCCAGCTTCTGCTCTCATTAAAGCTACTTTACAATAAATAAATAAATACTTTTGAAATTACTCATAATTTCTCCACTTTCATGCAGTGGCATTTTTTCTCTTGCTCAAAAGTAGGAACAGTAAATATCATTCAGTGCAGCTCGAGTGAAAAAGGACTATTTGAGCATGACTTAGTCATTCAAAACTGTCCTGTTTTGAATAATGGTCCCTAAAAGAGATTCTCCATCCATTTCCCAGACAAAGAAAAAAACTGTAGGACTCTCGGGCTGAAGATTAAACTTGATGTACGACAAACACAGCCACACTTTGAGATGGAGGTGTGGGAAAAAAAAGATGGATTGATGCTTCTTATGAAACAAGCCCACAGCATTAGCTGACAAAACAGATACAGCCTAAACTGAATAGTGTGTGTTCTTGTGTTTTGGTTTGAATAAGGGACTGTTGTATTTGAAGAGCTTCTCACGATCTCGCAAAGCAGTGAACCTTGTCCTGGGACACACTTAAGAAGACAACTGAACAAACAGTTGGACAAACCGCGGAGGTGGATACTCGGAGATATCCGATGATTTAACACAAATCAAGAACAAGTGTAATGCCGTCCATTTTCTATACCTCCCTAAACTTATTAAGAGTGACAGAGGCTGGAACATGTCCCAGCATGCATTATGTGAAAGCCAAGGGAAACACCCAGCAAAGGTCACCAGTCAAACACCAAGAAATTGTCAACAAATCATTGATTGAGGTCACTCCCTGTTCCCCCCCATTTGATGGAGAGAGGTTGAGTCGTGGCAGTTTTTCCCAAAGTTTGAACCAAGTTCTAGTGTTTAATATTATGTGCAGACTAGTTTTGTAACGCCTTGATATGTGACATGTGCTTATCTGCAGCCTCTTAATGGTGCTCTAATGGTTGAGTATTCACGATGCATTCATAGTTTAACTTTCTAATTGCACTGCTCAATTAGCCACTGGGTAGGGAGAGCATGTTCAAGCTTTCCACTGTGTAATGCTATTGCTGTATTAGGCACTTTGTGTTGTGGGTTAACACACAGTTATTATTACAAGTGTGGATACTTTGTCGAAAACACTTGAACACTGGAGACATGGAATACTGATGTGCAACATCATGACTTTAGACTTCCCTTGTGTCGGACTACAGCGCTGTGAAGACAAAAGAAGTTTTAGGTCATGAGGCCCACCGTGAGCCCTGCAGACCTGAGAGGATTGAGCTCTGGACCCGGTCTTTCCTCTGTGTTTCATAAGCAACCTGAGGAATTCTGAGACAATTAGATCCTCAGAATGTGGCCTACTTCTGCAGTTATTGCAGTGCACATGGTCCTGAGCTCACTGGCATCTGAACGGAGGAGGAAAACATACGCACATTGCACATGAAATAAAAATGATTAGAATCATACATTTTAGGTGTGATTTGACGAGATCTTTAGAAAATCTATACACACGGGGTCAGCTGCTTAAGAAAATCTCTGTACAAAGAGAGTGGGGTGGCTTTAACTTAATTCAACGGGGGGGAAATGGAAATATAATTCATGAGAAGTGAGCTTGCCTTTGCAAGGCCTTATTTAAATAATTAACGATGGGACATTTTTTACAAAAAACTAAAAAAGCTGCTGAATATGCCTCTTTCTTCTTTAAGAGTCCAACATTTTTGAATTACACAACAGCAATGTATGCTCTCTGTGCGCTCACACACAGAGAGCATTGACATGAGAACAATAGAGAGAGGCTCACCAGCCTGACAACATGAAAATGGATAATGTATGTTTATTGTAATTCAGTAACAAAACACACTGTATGTCAAACTTGATTTCTGTGATAGCAGTTTTTTTTTTTTTTTGCAAATAAGAACTTAATCAAAAGAAAAGAGCTTTATTTTTGCTCCATTGTTTTGAATTTACTCACCATCCCCCTCTCCACTAGTCTCCACTTTCACACTGAGTTTTTTTAATTATTTTACATTTGTCAGTTATTTCAAGTTTGTCACTCTACCTCTTTAACTGGAAATTGTAGCCTATATTTGTTTCTGTGTGTCTCTGACTTGACTGTCTGCCACTATAGACACAACAGATGCACTTATCTCACTATACGGTGCATAAATTATATATCATATCAGGCATCTGTAGTAGGTCAAACCAAAGAGAAATCTAAAAAGCATATTGTATAAATGAGTAAAACTGCTTCCTTTTAATGAAAACATGTACATTAGATTTTCAGACACTGCAACTAAAATTGAAAATAAATATTTAAAATCATCTGTTTACAATTCTGTTGGTCCTTTTTAAATGTGCCAAGTCTTTTACGAGGTCTTTTTGTCTAAGGCGAAAAACAAATGTTGACATTTGAAATGGAATGGATAATGGAATAAAGGCCAGGTGGAGGCAACACTGACAGACCTCCTAAGCAACCCAGTTATCTCCAGTTATCTGGAGTATATAATCCACGGGTAAATAGAAAGTAATATTTGGTCTGTGGACGCAAGGAAATCCTCCTGATGTGCCGATACAGAGATGCAAACACAGTTATCTGCTGCACATGCACCTAGCCGCCGGCAAACTACTCAGCTTTTAATGCTGGACTGACCATTACCCATGATGCACACACGGGCCAACAGACAGCGCAAACACACCAGTGCACGCATGCATGCACAAAATGCCTGTGTGCATGCTCCCAGTATGCAAACACGTTGAATGAGGGGATTCATGCGTGTGTGCAGGCCAGGCGCACAACACACAACATATATATTGTTATTCTATTATCTCACTTTCTCGTGCTATCTCCATCATACAGGCCCCCTGTGACCCCGAGGGTCAAAGCTGGGTGTGTGTCCTCCCCCACAATGACCTTTGTTGAGGTTAGCAGGGGAGACCCCCGGGGAGGATCTCCAGTGGGGACAGAGCCACACACACACACACACACACACACACACACACACAACACTAACACTCAAATAACTCTGAAATAAATATATATGCAGTCACAAACACATCCTTCCCCCTCAAGAGTCACATTAATTGTGTTTGTCTTGCTGAGTACCTGCATCCTATTAAACTGAATCACCCGTTAATAGCTGAACATTATCAAACTGCATCACTCCCCTATACATCTACATCTACAAGCTATGTTTTGAGAGAAATTTAATGTGGTTTATTATTGAGCAGTATGTTCAACAACAACAAACACAGTCGTCCCAATGGATGACGACCCAGCTGTTACCTGGGTAACCAAACAGGTGTTCCATTGTCAAAACTGAATGCTGCTCTGTTAGCGGACAACATAAAATCACTGCCTCATTCATTCCTTTTCTATTGCCTACCTACATAATAAACACTTAATGGTTCACTCTATTCAGTAGTGAGCAGTAAATTTAGATTTCAGGCACTTATAAATCGTCATTTATTATTTTATATCATTATGACAGGCACGGTGTTGCACAACTGTCATTTTCACGTCTATCAATTGTGCGTCATTGCATTTAGCAAAATGTGTACATGCTATAGACTCTAGGGAAAGGAAAGGGAGGCATTATGGACATGGCCACACACAAAGAGATGCTCGCATATGCTCATACTGAATGGATAAAAGCAGTGCGTGCATTCCAAATCGCATACTTTTTATTTTTACTTTTAGTTAAAGGTCGGCCGATTAATTGGTTTTGCCGATTAATTAATCAATTAATCAATTAATCAGCTATAGTCTTTTTCCTGTTCCAAACTATCGTTATTATGTTGGCCTCTGAAAAATCCACTGGTCGACCTCTACTTTTAGTACATACTGCAGATGCCCTTACAAAGTATGTACTGTTGCTTGCAGTATGCATACAATTGGGACGTACTACTTCATCATAACATTGTGCCTTGAACTTTGACCCTCTTGCTCTTATATTCGCTGCACAGAGGATTGTGGGTCACAATAGCCAGAAAAGCATGCTGGCTTGCATACTGCAAAATGCGACCGGATGCAGTAGGACATCCTGGTATTTTTGGCTTACTGCACTTGACATACTATGTGTTGGGACATACTACATTTTTTTTTTTTCTGGCATACTAAATAGTATGGTAGTATGGGTATTGGAATGCACAGTTTGTTTACTATCAGTCTGGTGTGCAGCTTTGTGTTCCAGCACTATATACATCAATTGGTAAATGATTAATTTTGTGATATTTGCAAAATAAAAATTATTTCAATAGTTATTTTCGAAGATAACTTTCAACTGTGAGATTCAATTGACAGCTCCAAAAGATAGAAAGTAAGTGGATATTTGAGAATATCTTGTGACATAAACTCCAAATTAAGACTTTCCTCCAGTCTGCAGGACACAATGATTTCCATTGTCACTGTGAAAATCTGTGGGACATTATTGGCAAAATCTCCTCCCTATCGAGGATTGGCTCCCAGTTAATCCACCTATTGTTATTCATTAGGTCTGTCTCTTATCGCAGCTTCATCTGTGACCTTTGACTCCTCTGTCCAGAGAGATTAGTTCATTGACTCTGATAAGGACATCATCTGCCCCACCTCGAGGGTCAAGTTCATTATGCGCCGTCCTAATTACAGATTTACCTTGTTTAATTGGATACGTTTGGTTGAGCTAACAAGGGTCATCTGAAGACAGATTAAAGATTCAAATGAAGAAATCTGAACAAATTAAGGGAAATTCATGAAAAAGATCATATGGGTCAGTATAGCTTTGGTGTGGTGTGCTGAGAGCATCAGGGTGACATTTCAGCCTGCAACAAGTAAGTCTCTACAGGGCACTACTGGGACTAAATGAGGGTCATTGTGAAACATTTCCTGAGACCAATCATCAAAATAATTGGACCTTTCATCCAAGTGCACTTCAGCCTGGTTCTCCCATCTATTTCCAATTCATTTGGAGTTGGTAGATGTGAGTGTAGGCTATAACTCACGGATATGGAGTGAGAGGGAGAAGAAAAGGAAAGGAGAGGGGCCCCGGCGCTTGTATGAACAGTATAGTGAAATATACACCTGACGTTCAGAAAGGACCATTTCTTTTTCTGAATCTAGCTGGTAGAAATGGAATATATAATGAGGCTATATTTAGGGCTTGATAACATGACTGCACCGAGTAATGAAATAGCGAAGGTGGAGATTCATTACCTGCCGCATTATGATTTAATCAAACTGCACAAAATCATATTAATTTTTCTCAGACAAAAGGCTCCTTCTTATCTGGCCTTTCCCCCCTTGAGTCTCCATGGGGTTATGGCTAAAGGTCTGTGTAAGGACGAAGAGGGATCTTTTATTGGATGTGGTGGTGAAAAAGGGAGGATTGAATTTTACCATCCAAAGCGTTGTTACACCAATATTAGTTTGCATAATCACTGGGTTGTGTCAGCCCTCCATTACAAAATCAAACATCATCCTGTGGCTTTACATAATTTAATCTACAATATTTAAATATTGAATGAATAAATAAAGTGGCGTATAGGAAGTCCTTTACCTCGATTTTGATCTGATTCCACACAAGCATGTAAGAAAGAAAGACCCCTCCACCCTTCTACAACTGCTACCAACGTTCAAAACCCAGTGTTGGTCAAAGATCTGCTGTTTCACAGCCTACATTGTGTAAGCCACGTCTGCTTTGTTTTAAATCATTTACACAGACATGCATTAGATATGTATAGACATGAACATGAACCTAGCTAGCCGGTAGCTCCTTGCACAGGTCAGCGGGCCAAACGGAGGGAAATAGCTGGAAAATTGGTCTCACCTGTGCTTAAGGATTTCATTTTTACACAGTTTCCGTGACTGTTTCCTTTGACTTTAACTTGACAGTAGATCTTGAGGATATAAATGACAAGACGTAGATTAGAATTAGCCTGATAATCAGACTGAATTGACAATTTCTGATGTGACGTCCCTATCGACACGATGTCTGAGCCTTCCAAAACTATTAAAAATCACTGTTGGAAAAATCAATCAACTTTATTATCTGACGGTGCTATGGTTTAGGTTTGGTTATGTCTAGGCACAAAAACAACTTGTTTTACAAGGAAAGAGCATGGTTTGGGTTCAAATAAGTGCTTTGTTAAGATTGGGGAACATTTCTCGTCATGGTTACTATAACAACCACTTAGGTTAGGGAATTACCGCGGCCGTGCATGGTCGTGTCTAGAAAGCCTGTGATGGGTTCCGTGTTTATGTCACCCTGACTTCCTCCTCCCAAGTTTTGTGGATAACATTACCCATCTTCTCTTAGAGGGCTTTATCAATATATCTTTTTTGGGAATTTCCGATCCCTTAATATGGCTACATTAACACAGCTAAAGTCTATGTTCAAACTTATTGCTGGTTCCCAACCTTCCTCAATCATTTCTAGGCTCAGTGATCTTATTAAAACAATTAACTAATGGGACAGCTGATGACACTCACGGCTTGAACCAGCTTTCTCAGCTCTTGAGAATCTACCACACCAGTAGCTGAGAGCAGTGTTCAACATGTCACTCCAACTTTATGGAATATAACTGCCATCTTCCACAATAAACAAATACAAAAGTACTTTGCTAAAACTAAGCAAACTCCATCTCCTGATGAAGATAATGTGATGCAATCAAAAGTTCCAGAACTGCCACTAAATGGACCTTGAAGTAAGATTGTTTTGTCAACTACTACTACAATATATAGCCTATGACTGCTTCCTCCTTCTATCATGGATGCTTGTATTGAAATTTGCTCTGTGTTTCTGAACAAAATAACGGTGTCATATCATGAGTTACCCATTGACTTGTATATCAGCATATCTCCTTTGTGCCAAGTAAAGTGATCTGCCCGAGAAGATTGTTTGTTAATGCCACTGACCCTGTTATGCTTGCTGCCACTGCAATACCTCATTGAGATGCACACTTTGCAAGGTAAACAGCATTTTAGAGGATCCTAAATGAGGTAATCCAAACGCAGCCTCTCCTCCTCTTGCCCCAGGCAGGCTTTTGAATGCGAGAACTGTTACACACCCTCTTTTATGTTAATCTGCTCCTCTGGCTGCAAAATAAGAACCACATGTCTGGCAGAAAAGTGCTTCTGAGTGCACTGACAGACTGGTCTTTCATGGAGTGGATGCTGTAGGACCTGGCAGGGACACCATCAGACTGTCTGAAAGGCCGAGGCAGACAATCTTACTTGGAGAGATCTTATATTGAAAGATATGGTTATTTAATAAACTTGACATTTGGCAATCTTGTTTAAGAGGGATGTAGAGATCAAAGCAAATCTATGAGAACTGAGTGCTACCTCTCACACAGACAGACACTCACGCTTTCTCTCTCTGACTCTCTGCCCTCGTTGCACTTTATTGAATCAAAAGTAACACACCTATACTTTGATTTGACACACACACTTTGGTGATGTCCAAACTAAGTCTATAGAGGTGGTGTGAAGGAGCTGGACAGTGGGTGAAGGCCTACTATTCAAGTATTCCACACATCATGTTGGAGATGGAGAAATAAAAAATGGAAAGAAAATGATGGCGCTGATAAAATACTGATTAACAAGACTAAGAGTCTACAGTCATGTTAGCAGCTCATAGGCAAAGCGGTGCTATGGGCTAAATGCTAAAGTCAGCCTGCTAACATACTCACAATAATAATGCTAGCATGTTGATGTTTAGCAGGTAATGTTCACCATGTTTATCATCTTAGTTTAGCATGCTAGCTACCCAGGAGCTTACAGGCAGTAGGAACTTGGAGAAATAATTTGAATTCAATGTTCAGTGCAGGCAAAACTTAACATCTCATAACAAAATCAAGGATCCAACTAAGATTGAACCGAAAACTGAAATACAAACTAATCTGACTGATGAGAGGATGAAGTGCGGGTGGAGAGATGGGCCCAAGTGAGGGGAATGAGGTGATTAGGCGGGAGAACGGGCAGGGAGCTGATTGGCTGGGTGAAAACACTGGGAACAGGAAAGGAGCTGATTGGCTGGGAGGAACTTACGAGGCTGATTCAGAGCCGGTGTGTAGATGGGCAGAGGAGGGAAAGGCAGTACAGGAACGCAGGAGGAAAAACACAGCACAGAATATCCAAAACACAGAAAACAACTCAGTCCAGTCTACAAAAAGTCTGAGGACATCTGTACACAGTGCCAAACTGTGACAGCCCAAAATGATTACAAATCATCCTGAAGGGGACATAAAATTCATGAATAACCATGCAATGGTTGTCGAAACATGTTACTCTGAACCAAAAATGTCAACTTCATTGTGGCACTAGAGGAAAAGACAGGCGATCACCAAAGTCAGTAAGCGTCATCCTCTGTGGACCATGAATGTCTGTATAGATATTTATGCCAATCCATCAGGAAAATGTTGAGATAAGTCAGTGGATCAACGAAGTCATTAAAATTCATCCTCTGGACATCATGATTATCTGTGCCAAATCGAATGGCAATCCATCAAAAAAGTGTCAACATGCCTAAAAAAACTTTTTTAAGTTTTATATTTCATTAAAAAGCAAATTCTCATTATAGTGCTATAGAGGAAAAGTCAGAGGATCATCAAAGTCAGTAGGATTAACTGATCTAGCAGTTGTTGGGATATTTCAGTTTGGACCCTACTAGATCACAGACCATTGCCTTCCCTAGAGTCACGCCGACGGCATATTATTTTTTGTTTAATCATCGGGCCACATTTCACTTTGACTCTCAGGTTGAATGTCCCACACCATCCATGATCTAGATCAATGTTATATCTACAGTTCAGTTAGTTAGCGCTTATATTTCATAAGACAAATTTGTCAATTTTGTCAGTCATAATGGTGTCACAGAAATCTATTTGGATGTGTACATTTGGGTGTGGTGCAATGATATTAGATACAGCTCCTTTAAGTGAAACCCTGACTCGGACTCTTTGACCAGTTTCAATAAATCCGCCTCTCTCCTTCCTCTCTCCTTCCTCTCTCCTTCCTCTCTCCTTCCTCTCTCCCTCCATCTCACTTTTTCTCTCAGCGCTTTTACAAACCAGCTCGTCCCTCTGATCAAAGCATTGATTAGCCGTCCACCTGTCCGTAACGACGCAGCCTTGTTCAAGCAACTATAAGCTCCCAGATGTGTTATTTTAATTAAATCTATAGTGTAGTTTGCTTCTTTGACAGCCAATTCTCTAAGTTATCCATCTTGCCCTGGAAACAGAGGGATATTCACTCTGTGTAATTGAAAGATTTCCCTGGAAGAGCTCCAGGCTTTAATGTGTCTGGTATTTGCAGCTCAGGGCTGTTTGCCTATTTCTTTTGCACTTCTAATACATTAGCCATCTTGTTGTGATTCATAGCAGCAGTAGATCTTTCAAAAGGCCAAACAATTGGCCATTACAGTTATTGTTTCATTGAATGCTGTGCACTTTCCGTATCCACTTAATGACTAAAAGAAGTGGAAGCAACTGCTGTTTTCTCTCATATGTGTTCTTAAAGTGGCACATTACTAGCTGTTATTGCAAATAACTGTTTTCAAGGTAAAATTATAAAGTTAGTTTCTTGTTGTATTCATTTTTCTTCATTGAGTAGGAGCAGTATTTTACTTCATCTATTAGCTTTCTTCTTTCAAAACATATATTTACCAGATTGTGTCAAACAGAAGTGTGAAAACCTCCTCTCCAAGTAATTATGAGACATTTATACAGTCTCCTATATCTCAGTTAAAACAGCACCTAACCACTCAGGGATGCACAAGGGAGGGCAAGGCAGCGCAACCTGATCCCTACTGTAGGTTTACTTAACCAGCGCTATAAGCACAGTGCAATTATACCTATTTTCATGTGATAATACCATCTGTAACGCTCATACTGGCCCACTGTTTCCCCAGTCCTCTCACCTAAAATTATTACCAGACCAAATCGACTAATACGAGGAAGAAAGGCAATACTGTTTGTTTAGCCCGTGACCAACTCTCTGTGCACCGAGCGCAGAGCCACATGAGAAAGGAGTGGGAGCTAATGGAGAAAGGGATCGCCGATGCGAGAGGGCAGCGCTGGGCTGAGTATACATGTGTAACCCATTTCACAGAGCCACACCATGGGAAATATCTACCTTACTCTCAGCTCCTATTTCCATAAGATTAATTCAGGGAGAAATAATAACAAAACTGCAGCACTTGTTAATTGGGTCATATTTCAACACTTACACAAACCCGTCCATTAATGATATTAAAACACACAAGAGTGATATGTTTTCTCTTACAGCTCGCCAAAGTACGGGTTTCCCCATGTGCACCGAAAATAAAAAAAGAACCTCGGGGTTGAAAAAGATTGTCTTGGGTCCAAAACAACCTGCTCAAGCTTTACACACGCCTAAAGCAAGCCCACGGAGAAGTTTGGAAAAGTCTTAACATCTTTGTGGGAATGTACAGTAGAAGGTGGAGTGGATCACTTGCTCATTTCCTCTTCCTGTTTCTTTTCCTCAGGTGCATGTGTGTATGTGTGTCAGGCTGCGTCCCTGCCTGAGCGCAGGCAGCGGTCATTAACAACGGAGGGCGTTATTGAGCGGCTCAGTGGTCATTTCCCTTCCTAATACCAGCATTTACCACATGAGCCTTTAATTTCCACTCCTTAGCCAAATATACACTCACTCACACACACATTCACACAAAGAAAACCAACTGTATGACAATACAACCACTTTTTCTGTCAATGTTACTTAAAATGGACTCATAGAGTAAATATATGAACCACCAAAGCATTATAATGTTATAGAGCTGCAACAATTAATCGATTAGTTGTCAACTATTAAATTAATCGCCAACTATTTTGATAATCAATTCAATAATTTGAGTATTTTTTTAAGGGAAAAAAGTGAAAATTTCTCTGATTTCAGCTTCTTAAATGTGAATATTTTCTGGTTTCTTTACTCCTCCATGACAGTAAACTGAATATCTTTGAGTTGTGGATAAAACAAGACATTTGAGGACGTCATCTTGGGCTTTGGGAAACACTGATCGACATTTTTCACACTTTTCTGACATTTTATAGACCAAACAATTAAGACAGATCGACAGATTAATCAACAATGAAAAAAATCATTAGTTGCAGCCCTATGTGCAAATAATTATGATCACTAAGTACATGATTTCACACACTTTAAATAGAAAAATTCAAGAGAAAAATTCTGTTTTCACTCACTGGTTGCTGAGCAGGACGGTGTTTTCTCAAGGATGGTTTGGCGGATGTGAGAACAGCAGTGATCGGGCTCCAGCAATCCAACCAGCAATGCAAATGTCACTCTTGCCACCTATAAATTGCAAAATCAAAGTTATAATCCTGAAGATTTTCACCATATCAACCCCATTTTTGATACCATATATGGCTGGCCTTTATTAGCCATTAAATGTACTTTGCACTAATTTATCACCTATGTCCTATGTCACCTATCTCTATGTAGTAGTTTGCATTGTCAGTGGCGGACTCCGCCATTCCTGCAGTGGATTCAAATGGCGTGCACATGCACAAGGGATTCACAGGACACAACGCAGCACATACCGGGTGAATTCGGAGCCTCCCCTGCCATTAACGTCTGTACATTTGCTCCAGCAGGGATTCAAATACTGTCCTACACTGGGGCTACTGTGCCGTACTTGTTATGCTGGTGCTAAGTTTGAGGTTGTGGAATCCAGGGGTCAGCGCCATGTGAAGCCCCCTTGCAAAAACAACGGCCCT
This sequence comes from Sebastolobus alascanus, assembly GCA_916701645.2. Lineage (NCBI taxonomy): Eukaryota > Metazoa > Chordata > Actinopteri > Perciformes > Sebastidae > Sebastolobus > Sebastolobus alascanus. Next base: position 670,142 of record CAKAOJ020000180.1, read on the forward strand.
AAACTCCCATTAGCCATGCAAATCCAATCTGTGAGTGTTGATTGTCTAAAGAAGAGAAAGAAGCTGGAAGTCTTAACCAGGATCCAGTTCACCCCTCACCCTTTCTTTGCCTCTCTCTCTCTCTCTCTCTCTCCCCCTCTGTGTCACCCTGTATTGCTCATCTTCTACATCGTGAGCGTCTCTGTGTATGTCTCCCCTCACTGTAGCCTGCTTTAACCGAACACATTGTCCTGGCTCCTTAAGTAATTCCTCTCCCTGCCACAGTCATACAATGCCCCGGTACCAACAACTGTGTTACGGCTGCTCAACTGTACAGGCGCTGCTATGCCAGCACAGATTGAGACCATGCTACAGGAATTAGGCACACACACACAGACACACACAACAACGGGTGCCACATGCAAGATGCACACATATACACACACACACACACACACACACACACACACACAAAGAAAAGCGCACTCTTGCTGCCAAGTGAATCGTCGGATTTGCATCTCATTTCACCGGTGTGTGTGCATTAGTTTTAGTGTGTGTGATTTTTTTTATAGCTCTTTGAATACCTTGGTGGCACAAAGGCCTTCTCTCTCTCACTCTCTCTCCCTGGAAAGCCCTGTACCATTGCAATAGGGAACAGATTTAGATGCGCAGTGACAGCTTAATAAACTGGATGTCTTTGAATGCCTCCATCTGCAGGGGGGGGGGGGGGGGGGGGGGGTGTCTGGGTGGCTCGGGGAGCTGCTCAAGATGCATCAATAGGAGGAGGATCTTTCTCTGGTGGTGCGAAGGCCTGCACAAAGCCCACAGTGGCTGACCTACAAAATGGTGGTCAAGATGGGGCTTTATATTTAAGGGCTGAAAGGGAGGAGAGGTCTGATTAGTAGGTTAGGGAGAGTTCAGTGGCTCTGTAAGGTTCTGGAAGACCTGCCGACTGGGGTTTGAATAGGCCTGGTGGCATGGTAAACAGGCTGAATGGGAATCCAAGGCGAGGGGAGTGGAGCAATAGCGCTAGGTGGGAGGGGAAACACTTGTCTGGGTTCAGGGAACCCTCACAGGAGCTGTGTAGAGGGCACCGGTCCTAAGTCTAGGAGCCATTGAGGCTGGCGCTCTGCATGGCATGGTGTTAAACCAATCCCACTTCACAGCTAACCTCCCATTTATTCATCATCAAAGCAGGAGAAGGGTGCATGATCGTAAGAGCCTTGGAGCAAACTCATTTTTATTACAGTAAGTACTTAAAACAAGGGAGCCCTCCGTATCAAATTTGAACACCTTGTCCACATCTATCCTGCGCATGCTTACGGTGCTAACCAAGTATGGACAAAAGAGAAACCCAAACCAAAAATCGACAACAGCGTCGGGCCTTTATGAACTGTTCAAACTATTGTTCGGTGCCCACCGATTGCCAAATTCTCCTGAATGAAACTTCCCTTTCTCTTTCCTTTTATTCCTCCATCTGCCTATACAATTCATCAGTACTGTACACATCTCTGGTTTTGTTTTTGCCATTGTTCAACAAAATTGGTTGGGGACTCTCTGGGGTCCCATTTGAGTCCAATGCAATGTAGTGTTTTCTCCTCTTTCATTAAATTCAAAATAGGACCCATCCCAGGAGGAGAGGAGGAGGAGGGTAGAGGGAGGGAGGGAGAGAAAGACTGCTTCCAACTATTGTGCTCAGCCACATTATGTTAGTGGAGATCTCTCTCTCTCTCTCTTTCTCTCTGTCTGTCAAGCATTGTGATACTGGGAGGGTCAGATTTGTTGTAAAGCATCTTTATTAGGGTAATTATGAGTACATGTGGTTGTTCTGTATAGTAACCCTATTCATTTGCTTTCTTCACTCATTTTAATCCAAGACTGATAGAAGTGGTCCTTCACTGCAGTACAGTCTAACCAGTGCTGCTGTTCCTCATCCATGCAGTTCTGTATCCTCTCTAACTGCTTCACCAAGAGATCCATCCATCCTCTTTCCCCCAATCCCAGGGCCATTCATAGAGTTCAGCACCAGTCCTCCCAGCTCAATCAGCGCGAATTAGGTGAGCTGGAATGGGGATTGCTCAGTACCTTCTGCTGTGCACCGGTGTCCAGCAATTATGCTAATGCTAAGCGGTGGCCCTGTATGGGTAGCCCCGGGGCAGAGCAAGTGGACCACTCCCCATTCAGGCGCTTAACCCCAATCTAATGCTCCATTAGTGCCACAATACTATAGCTCTCAGTTTGAATGCTAACTGGCTGCTTCTTTTTCTGCAGACAGACCATAAGCACACAGAGAAGTCTGTTCGTAATCCACTCGCTCAGTCTCAACATGTGTTTATTCAATGGGTTTCCATCAAATGAGAATGAACAATAGAATAGTCGCCATTTTCATTTTAGTTCTATGCAAATGAAGACATATTGAACAAGGAAAGTGGTTTCTGATATGTTTTTGTCTGGAAAAAAATGTCTATTGGGAAAGAAATCCTTCACACAGTGTAAAGTTACCTATATCCTTTGACCATCTGCGTGTGTGTGTGTGTTTGTTTGTGCCAGTATGCTGGTCTGTGAGTTTGGTGAGAATAAAGCTCTCTGTTCTGCATTAAAGGCGTCATTCCTCGCTGTCTATTCTTTGTTGTTGGAGGGAGCCTGGTTAGCTTCTCACTCTTACTGGAACAACTGAATCAGTCAAAACACTTCAATGTCATAGAAAAAAAAAATAACTCTGCTCCCTTCAATACAGAACATCCATTATTCAAGTGAAATCTTAGCCGGGCTGCTTGCGTATTAGCATTATCATGAATCTAATATCTCAGCCTGTGTGGACATCTCCTAATGAGTCTGTCTGGGCCTGTTTTCCCATAATATCCCTGGATGCTACCTAACACTGTGACAACACCAGTCTGGAGCCCAAGCTTTTTTTTTTCTACGGAGCAAGACAGAGTGGAAACCGTTATTAAATTCCAACAGAGATCCTCATTCTGAGGCAGACTTAGCTCATTAAATTAAAATGATGAGGATCTTTGTTTGCTGCAACAACAGCAGAGCCTGCTAATTGCCTTTTTGATATGGGGAGCTCTCGACTCCAAAATAAATCAATCCAACTTTTTAAATAAGCAACGGGAGCTGAGAGACACTGATTCTGAACACAGTACGCGTGAACTTGCACCCACGTAGAAGAGTAAATTGATTGTTGATGTTCAGCTTGAAAAAAGAAGCTGACTCTGCCCTGTGTTCATTTGAAAGGTCCTCACCAGTGCAAGTCAATTCTGAAGCTCAGAGAGAGAGAACAAATATGTTAAACCTTAGATAAAGAAAGAAAAAGGGTCAAAGATACTACTTGATTTATCACTAGTGGAATATGTAAGTCTGATCAAGCCTGTTAAAAGCCTTTTCCCTGCATGGCCTTCCTCGTTTGTTTTGGACGAACCAGAGTTCACTGTGGTTAAGCCGAACCCGCTAGCCCACATCTCTTGGCTCGCAGGGCGCTCCTGTGTGTGTATGTGTGTGTGTGTGTGTGTGTGTGTGTGCGTGCAAACAGGATTTATCTAGCATGTCGCACACAAGAGTGTGGTGACTGGCAATCTGGATGACCACAGTGGGAAACTAAGCCTCACAATATAGAGTAAACTCTCTCTGCACACACACACAGACACACACACAAAAGACAGTGAGAGAAAGATGCTAGAAAATCCTATTTGCTTTGTGCTTGGACATGGTATCCTAGACCCACACAAACACACTGATAAAAACACTAAACCAAGGCATTCTTGTTCTGTCGTACACACACAGTAAATCGTCAACGTACACACATCCATATACACTATGTTGGGTCTTGTTCAACAGCTCTAAGCCACTGTGATTTTATGCTTTGCACCAGTGATAATGAGACAGATTGTGAGAAGTAAAGGTGACAAGGAGAGGACGTATAAGTATATATATTCTAATTATGAAACATTAGAGGGCCTAAAAGGTTACACCTGTTTCTCCCATCTGGCGTAATTAAGGTGAAAAGCTGGATGCATTTCCTAATTTGGTTATTCTAACTGCATAATATTTGTCCGTACAGCAAATAACAACTTGCACATAACTAATGAGTTCCTAATTATTTTTTTTCTTTTTGGACGAATTTTGCCACATCCTCGACTCAGCTTCGACTTAGAAACATTTCAATTATCTGCTCAAAACTCACTTGACTGCTGGATGGAAACATATACTCACGCTCTGTCTGTCTACACCCTTACTTCTCTGTTTCTCTGTTTCTTGCCGTGTTTATAAGAGCAGCTCAAATCAACAGTCATCAATTAGCACTTCAGTCTTCCCTCTCCTCCCTCGCTGTCTCGCCCTTCAGTCAGCTATCTCACACACACGGTTTTGGCCAACGCAAGCAGAAACACACCTCTCCACAAGGACAAAGTAGTTGTTTTCCACCCTTTCCTGCTCCAGTCAGCAGCAAAAAATTAATATTCTCTCACGTCAAGCTGCACTTGAGGAACACGTGAAAGGAGAGGGGTGTATTTATAGAGACTGCTTTGACATGCAACCTTTTCTTTCAGCTCCTTCCTAGTTGCTGTACCCATACTCCATTGTCTTTAAATCCAATTCTGTTTCAGATAATCTATCTATCTATCTATCTATCTATCTATCTATCTATCTATCTATCTATCTATCTACCTATCGTATGGGAAGGTTCCCATCAGGGGTCAATTTTGATTGAGGGACGCTATTTGCCAGCTTCTATAGACCTTTTTCCCGGCAGACATTTTGATATGTCATATGGTGCCTTCAAATGAAACTCGTGAGCTTGTGTTTACAACATGGGAAGTCGTGTACACGATATTGCGGCAATAATCAACAGCAATATTAACGTTACTGACGGCGTCTAGAAGCCATAGAGGCAAACAGTTTAGCAAGCTAGCAAGCGGGTAACATAATACAGTAAATGCAAAGGCATAATGACAGAGGCAAGACCTCCTTCCTCAGACCTATTACAAAATTATGAAGAAAAAATATACGGCTAAAATTAAGATATATTAACTTATTATGCACCGAAAAATTTACTTCCATGGCCTCCGCCATTTCTGACAACGTCAACTTACCACTTACGAGGTTGTGAATACCACAAGAGGGGGGGGGCGTTCATATGGACTCTTCCTCAAGCACGACCCCATTTGAAGGCACCAAAAAGCACAGGTGTAATTAATAACACTAACGACAGCTGTACAGGGGAGGCCCTGGTATTGTGCATGCTGGCTCACTGGAATAGCTTACAGGAGCCATCGTTAATTAGTTATCAATTTCACCTGTGCTTTTCCTGCTATGGCAAGTCAAAATGTCAGCTGTGAAAAAGGCCCATTGTTGTGTGGAATTGTTTTTGTTTGTGGCCTCTCTCTTGCTTCTTCTCATAATATTTAAAGTAGTTTGATGATAAAGACAACTATGCACATAAACACAGACATGACGTGTCAAATACAGATGACAATGACAAACTTTTACAGAACAGAAAGACTATGTAGCTAGCAGCTCTGTGAGACTTTAGGCTACTTATTGGCTCAGTGGTGATGTAGGTTAGATGCTAACTTCAGGATATTAACATACAATGTCAATGTTAACATGCTTAAGAAGCTCTATTGTGTTAAACATCTCAGTTTAGAACACAATTAGCCCTACAACACATCATATAGCCTGCAGACAGAGGAGCATTACCTTAAAACCCTTAGTCCAATTGTTGAAAAAAAAATATATATATACTCCTTGCTACGTCATATTTAGAGACACACACACACACAAAAGATACACGCATTTTTGGATCCAGTGTGACTTACCCTTTCCGAGGATATAATTATCTCCGATGTCCATCGCTAATAAACGTGCAGAAATCCGATTAGAAATCGTAGAAAAAGACGTTTTTTTCCTTCAGTTTCAAAGTACTCCAGTGAAAGAAGTCTGTATAATGCAAACAGGAACTGCTAATAGCGAATTCAGCATACTTTTAATGGTGCCAATTTGCCGAAATGTAAACAAATATAGGCTAAAAAATAAAACTGGCCTCAAGCTGTAGCCCACTCCATACACTAAATCCACATACTTCCTGTTTACGTCCCCCAAAGCATTTTGGGAGATTCTTTAATTCTAAACGTTACAGCATTACCTTCACAAGGAAGTAGTCAGAGAATAATAATAGGAATGACAAAATTCATTAATATTAACTTTTTTTCACGTTTGTTGCTATATAAAAGAAAAATATTTATTTATTTATTTTGTTTGTTTTTTCCTTATCCGAAACCAGGGTCAAAGGACAGAGGATGTTGTTGTTGTAGAGAATGTAAAGCCCCTTGAGGCAAAATTGTGATTTGTGATATTGGGCTATATAAATAATATTATTATAATACAGTGAGTAATACAGTGTCAGACTTTGAAAACTCCTTTGCTAGAGGAAAAGTCAGGGGAACACTAAAGTCAATAGGAGTCATCATCTGGGGACCATGAATGTGTGTACCATTTTTTTCTCTATCTGGAAGGTGTTGAACACTTTGCAAGATATGGGAACTTTGACCTGATGATGGCATTAGATGAAACGTTCGGGGATCACCAAAGACAGTAGAATTCATCCTCTGGGGTAGATGGATATCTGTACCAGATACATTGTCATAGAGCCACCGGCGCTAATGTGGCTACTTTGGGGATATACAAGAAACGTTCCTTTCTCTCAAACCTCTGGGTGGGGGTGTTGGTGTGTTTGATTGACAGTGCAGCTGACAGCCTGAGACCTGGTAAATGTACAGAGACAAAGTAAACAATTTGCACTGGTAACTGTAACCTGCAATTTAATTTCCGTTGGACTTTAAACAAATTACAAATGTTGTGGCAGTTAAAGTCAAAACCACTGCCACAACAAAGCCAGAGCTGGTCAACTTTTGGCATTGTGCATAGGCTTTTGGGGCCATATTTTTATAACAGCATATGGCATAGGGTTTAGCTGGTGAAGTGGTATTTTTGTTAGGAACAGTTTTTGACTTTTGTATGTGCCTATTTTGGGGAATCTGGAAGAGTGTAGTTTGGTGAGTACTGAATCATTTGAAGAAATTACTGATGTGTGGTCTTTCTGGTGAGGGCAGTCTCTTTTTTACAATCCGATTTTAACCTTCCAGTAAGACCCAGTCATGGGTTTTATTGCAGCCCCTCCTGTGAATTTTAAAATAATGCATGACTTATAACTCTGTTCCAACTTAGGGAGGAACGTACTTAGCTTTAACTACCATGACATGTTACCAACTGATGAAAAATATTGTGAAAAGTAAACTGAAATGGTATTCAAATCTAATGATAAACCCTTCAGGATAAATGAGACTGTTGAGTTGAATGCTGGCTTGTGTTCGGGAATGTGAATGGAATGTAGTTGCATCTAAAACAGACAGAGGAAAAAGAAAAAAGGAAAAGATTTACGCAGGAAGCACACAACTGTTGGTTGCAATTTGCATTTATTGTTCAGTCTTCAAAGTGAATCATGTCTGCTGTGCCCTTGCCTTGCTCCTTACAGCCTATATAGAGATGGAGACACAGAGAACCAAAGAAAACATTTCTCTTTCTCCATTTCTCACCCTCCATTTATTCCTCCCCTCCCTCGTTGTTACAAAGGATGGGACCATTACAGATGTCACGTTGACAGCTGGGAACTATTCATCACTCTATTAGAGCTCCGGTTTGTGGGATTTGCAGCCAACCAATTCACAGCACTGCTAAAGTGTGGGTGGGCTAAACAAGCAGCACAATTAATCCAACTGGTGGCAAAGACCACAAACGTGTACACTAATGCAGACCTAAAAGTAGTATTCAAGAACCACTTTCAAGAGGAGTATTTTGCTTAAATTTGACTTGCAGCAAGTAGAAGTAAAATTACGGATCTAAAATATAGGTTAGCTAATTTAGAGTTAAATATTAGCGTGTTTGAAATTGCATTTTAAAAAGGCTAATACTGTACATCTGAGATGAAGGAAAGGACAAATATGTTCTTTTAGTTGTGCTCAAAGAAAATAAAGCATGATTCTATTTATCTGTAACAATTAAAAGATCATTCCAGCTTGGATCTTAACTTTTTAGATTTGGACATTGTGTCACTGGACCAGTGGGCAACCTCTGGGTCTGAAAAGTGAAGCCAATGCAGAAGTGCTTTAAACTTGCATTCTTTCTAATGGCCAGCAGGGGGCGACTCCTCTGGTTGCAAAAGAAGCGATTGTATAGAAGTCTATGAGAAAATTACCCTACTTCTCATTTGATTTATTACCTCAGTAAACATTGGCAACATTAATTTATGGTCTAAATACAGCATGATGTTCATTTAGTGAATTATCGTCCCATGAGTCAAATAGACCATAAAGCATGGGTATGCTTTAAGGAGTGGCTACCTTGTGATTGACAGTAATTTTGGAACATCACTAAAACAAAATTCGACTCAGGACACGACTTCAGTGATTCAGGAGTCAGACAGGTTGTGAACAAAGCAGCAGTTTATCCATATTATCTACCACTTCCACTATTTGGAAATGAAACCAAAACTAAGTACACCTGTAATTTGGCAGTAATCTCTAATTACTCAGGAGAACTGTGTGTGTGTGTGCCAATGGCATAGCATCAGGGGATGTGGGGGATGCTGCCGAACCCGGGCTCAGAGCCTAGATAGGCGGTTTGTGTGCAGTACAGAAAATTCACAACAATGCAGTAAAATTAAGAAACACAATATGATGGATTATGTATAAAAAAAATGTCTTGCACGCAATTTAAAACACTGAGTCAAATATTGGTTAATGACAGACAATGCTGATAGGAAACTGACTGGCAGGCATTTATTTTTATTTTTTTTACAATAGACAATATTGCCCTGATTTATGAATCCAACTTAATTCCTATCGTTCTGCTCCTCTCATATGAGAGGTAAGAGAGATCGGTACTCAAGGTCACAATGGTCTGATTAAAACCAGGTGATGAGAAAGGGCACACTGATGAAAGCTAAATGGCTCTGCATGATGGAGTGAGCAAAAACAAACAGCAAGAGATGGTCAACTAACTGAGCGCTAATGAAACTCTCTGCAGTCTAGGTCATTAGGAACTGTTGAGGTCTGCAGAAAAAAAAACATCTCAATATGCATAATTCATGATTTATAAACTGTCACACAAATTTGCACAAATCTACATATGTACACACGTAGAGTACACACGTCCCAGTGGAGCTGTTTGTTTGTTGTCATTTACCTTGTTTGGAAAGTGTTGAGCTTTGTCCAGCTCATCTTTTCTGTGTTTGCGTTATCATGTGTCTACTTACTTATTAAAAATACCCACCAACTACTCTAGGGATGTAAAATTGAGTCCTGACAAATCGTTCGGTACTGTGACTGACAAAGAACATGAAGAGGAGTTCCCCAGATATCAAACATCTCCCCAGTCTCAATGTTCAGCCTTGACAGAGAAATATGCTTAAATGTACTTTGTTTTGCTAAAAAAAAAATTCATACATTCACATTCATTCAAAATTGTTTCCTGATATCTTGAGAGACAAAACATTACCTATGATAGTGATTTCAAGCCTTACTCATCTCGTCAGTGGAGGTAAATGAGGTCATCTGGAGCACCAAGGTAGGTATCCAAAGTGTTCTCTGTTGTCACACTGAAGTGGTTTGTATCCCAGTTTGAACTGGTTGAGATGTGGATCAGCTTCCCTGTCTGAGCCTATGATACTCTACCAGAACATGGTAGAAATGATTACCCCCAGTTATTCATAAATAAGACAAAGCATGAGATTGGCCAGCAGATCAAACAGTTTGCGCAGAATTAAAAGGGGAAAGGTTTGAAAAAGAGGATGAACCTGAAGGCAAAGCTCCCAATTTATCACTTGATGCATTCCAGCTCTTGTAGTCATTAGCATTGGGTAGTGAATAGAAGAGGAAGATCACAGATACAAGTAGCCAAAAGGAGTTTTCTTTGTAGGGTGTCTTGGCTCACCCTCAGGGGAAGTTCAGATATCTGAGAGTAGAACTGGTGCTCCTTCAGTGTCAGTTGGTTCAAGCATCTGATCAGGATCCCTCCTGGACGTCTCCCTGAGCGAGTAAAGCTTGAAGAGTGGAGAGGTGTGCATGTACAGTACGTATCTCGTTCAGACTGCCAATGCTTTGGTAATGAGGGTTTAACAGCTACCCAGAGAAAGAAATTAAATATGCAGGAGGTCGGGCTATTCCTTCATCTTATACGGTGTCTGCCCCATCCAACTTCTCCTCTCATCCTATCCTTCATTCACTTTCTTTTTCCTTCTCATTATCTTAATTCCTTCTTTTCCACGCAACTTTTCATTCGGATTTTTCAATATTTTCAGAAGTAATACACATTTTAGATTTTATCTACAGTTGTTGGGAATTGGATTTTCAATATGCACTATTCTATTTCTTGGAATCAATTTTTTGGGGGTTTCTATTTGAGGTTGGTTCCCTCTGATGAAGATCAAAGTTCACCCACCTTTTTTATATACTGTCTCCTCTTCATCAAGGCAAATCCAATTGTTCTCAGTCTTAACCACCACACCTGCTTTCTACTGCGTGTCGTGGCCCAGCTGGCAAACACAGGGTCACTTCGGGGTCTCGTTTCCAGGGATGTGATCCTTCACTACAGACGAGAATCACTAAGCTTCCCTCTGGAGGCCGAGACAACACAGAGGAAAGGGCACGAGGAGATTGGAAGGTAATGAGTCTATTAATTAAAAGGTTTTTCAAAACCGGCTGCAGTCGCAGCCAGACACACACACTAAAAAAAAACACAGTCCCTCAGGTTTGCACATGCAACGCAGGTGACCGGTCAATTTCTGCTTCGCTCTCCCCATTAAGCATCTAATTGGTGACCTCTGATTTAGATGAGGAGCATGGATTAAATTGTCCTCATCTATGTGCAGATAAATACAATGCACATTCCCACTAGAGGCAGGTGTTGTATGTAATCCGGTCCACAGCTCCCCACTCCAGGATGGAAATTGAACACCAGCAGCAGCAGCTACATTATCATGCTGGACTGCACATGAGCCTCATTAGACTTTTGATCTCAGTGTGGAAACCAGTGGTTTCCATCCACCCTTACACACACACACATACACATTATGGTCCCTATGGTTTATAGATTTAGCAGAGGTGACCTGTCATTTCCAGTTCTTCTCTCCTTGTTAAGTATCTGATCATTGAGCTTCGATTTATCTGCCACTGATGTAAAGCGTGTGTTTATGTGTGTGTGTTTATTCTTCGGGTAATAACGGAATAGACAGCCAGGCTCTGTAGTCATTGATTAGGCCCAATCAGACCTCTTTTAACCAGCAACCAGAAAAACCAGCAAGGTGGCTCCATTGATGTCACACACACACACACACGCACACACTCCATCGATCAGCATGACATACACCAAAGATGACAGATACACTGACAGTAATCAGCGCTGAATGTGAAGAGAGACTTTCTGGAGAGCAAACCAATTTATTACTGACTGTGACTGAGTGATAGACAGATGGACACGCTGATGCATGAAGACAGGTGAAAAGATGAAAGGATAGTTGGGGGTAGAAGGGAAAGATCAGAGGAGCCAAACGGAGACATGTACGACGAACCGACAGAGCCGAGACAGAAAGGAGGAAGAAAATGATGCAATGCTGGAGGTCAGACAGGAGCATTTCCCCCAATTGGTGGCCTCTATCTGGGGTATAGGGTTACACACACACACACACTACCTCCAAAAGGAGACAGAGATTGGATTATTGATCGCATCGAGACAGACGGATCTCAAAGGACAGCAGAGGTCTCTTTATAGAGGGACTTGTCTAGTGACAGTCACTGCTAACAGGAAAACAATAGGTGACCTTAACTCACGAGTCATCAAATCAACTCTCACCTCAGTGACAGTCATACAAGAAAAAGGTTCAAATACGGTTCTCACACATACTGTTTTTTTTTACCACATTTTTATTGGTAATTGATTGTTGGATGCTAAAAACAGTAGCAACTTAACTTTTATTTTGTAATTGAGAATGTATTCCATGTGAATGACGGTTAGACAGTCAGGATAATTCTCACTTAATGTTATATCACTGCTAAAAAAATAAATTCTTAATCCGGTATTGAATCTTGAATCCCTCCCTATCATGTAATACGGATAGCAATGGTAATAATAACTTAAATTGGAATCATGAATTCCTGAAACAAAACATTTTGAAAGATGCAGATAGTGGATCATTTATGTTTTAAGAAAATCAATATTTCTTTGTAAAATTATGAATATTTTTGTGGTGATTTGTTTTTAAAATCGCATGGTTAAAGATTTAAACTTGAAGTGCAACAAGCCTATCTGCATTCGTTATGAATTTGACTAGAATCCACTTACTGTATATACCATTATAATAAACACACAGTAAGATTTTAAGATGATCAATTTGGATTCATACATCTATCTTCTGATATAACAACATAAATTAAAAAAATACTATAAAAATATACTATATATAATAAAAAATTATACAATATGCAGCCTCAAATAAGCCATGTCTCCCACATATTATACCCTGAGGCTGCTGGGTTATGAGGAGTGGTCAGCCATATCATGTAACACACATGTACTCAAACATGGAGAGCAGAAGCAGACAGATTGTCTTCACCACCGGCTACCAGCGAGACCTGGAGACTAACCTCTGTGATCCACAACCAATTGAGAAAGATTACTGAGTTCTGAGAAAGATAGGATGAAACTTCCCTGAGGGGAAAGATGATCTTTTCAGCTGCATAATAGGATACAACAAAGAAAGAAAAAGAAAAAAGGGTTGGCAAAGTGAGTACTGTATAAAGACACCACTGTCAGCTTCACCAGAAAGTGCTCATGTGCAATGTGAGAATGAAAACAAGCGACTTAACAACATATACCGTGTGCAGGTTGGGCAAGAAAGTGCTGCATTAACATAAACAAAGAAACAAATTGCTCAATGCCTTCCTCTGAATCCTTTAATCGCCAGCATTAACGCTCACATTTGAGTGCATCTTATCCATAACAAAGAGAGACATTCCATGAGGATAAAGCGGTGCGACGCTGATACCTTGGCAACAGGAGGTCTCCATTTAGACATTTCAAGGTGAGTTAAAGCCTCTGACCTCGACTGCTTTCCCATGAAGAGGCCTCAATGGCTCTTCTGAGGTCTTGGTAGCCAGGATCTCTTGTCCTGCACCGAACATTCAGAAGGCTATAGGAGGTAGAGAATGATAGGCTACATTGATTGTTACAATCATGGTATTGCCTCAAGTCACAATGACCATTCACAAAGTCCTCTCCCATTAGTTAAGTTTGCCATGGCAGTCAGGCTTTGTATGGGACCTATGTAGTTTACAGTGTTAAAGATGTCAAATTTGTCACTTGAATTGTGTTGGATATTTGAAGCAATGGGCCTTTGGGAGAGAAGTTAACAAGACCAACCTACAGTTTGCGCCTGGCTTAAATAACTGTTGACCAATTTGTATCAGTGCAAGCTAACTTATTAATGTTAATTAATTCTGTGAGTTGGTTGAACACACTGAGTTAATGTTTCCAGCAGACTTGTTTGAAAATAGTCTCGCAAAAGGCTGCTAAATATGCATTTGAAGGCTAGCTATGTGATATCATGCTAACTCAGGACCACAAGAATTCAGAAATTGTCTAGAGCAAATTGACCCAGGCAAAAAGCCAGCATCTACCAGTACATAATCCATGTGAAATAATATACAAGAATAAAAGTTACAGTACAGTGTAAGACATGTATTATTTGATTCCATAAAAGGCAGCAGAAAACAGAAAAGTCAAGGCCTTGATTTAAAAGAAGCGGACCTGCGGTATTCTGGGAGATATATGGAGTATAATAACGGAACGCTACTTGTTTAGTAGTAGGCCAGTGTAAAGACCTCAGAACTGGAGTGACATGATCCACGTTCTTGGGCTTAGTGAGGACACGAGCAGCGTTCTGAATCAGCTGAAGCTGTCTAATCAATTTTTTTCGAGAGACACTGTTACACTATGCACTGAAGATAAATGCACGTGCATGCTTCCACGTAGAAATATGTTGGATGACAGGGTTCTCGTAAAGCTGTGGGCCAGTCCTCCATCCAGTTGGTATTAATGGCTACGTACAGTGCATACAATTAAGCATAGTACATATGACATATGCTCCAAAGAAAGAAAGAAGTTGATAAATCCTAATTATGACAATCAGTATTGACTTTCATGTACCTATAGTTGGTGATTTTCTCAGAATTTTAGACTTTGAAAGTTTACCTTAGTAAAAGCATTAATTATACCTTCGTACATGTATTACCAGTTGAATTCTGCTTGCTTACTTTATCAAGTTCATTTAATAGGCTACTAGAATAAGTCAGCAGAGTCAACAGAGTCTGTCTCCGTCATTTGTTTTAGCCTGGAGGAGTCTTCTTAACCCTTTGAGGGCTTGACCCGGCATCATACTCCAGCAACCCCCAGACAAAAACAAACCAGCATGGAGATCATCTGATGGTAATGGGGCCATTCATCATCATTTACTAGCTGTGATACGCTGTCATTTATCAGTATGTCATAGTGGCTTTCTTTTGGTGTCCTAACAAACCAGATGCTATCTACAGAACACCACACTTCTACTGGGATCTGTTTCACATCATTGTATTATACATGCGGGTCCGTAAAGATGCAGAAAAGGATGTGGAGATGCAGGGGAATCGGACATGCATTCCTGGGTCGAAGCCGCGGCGGGTCTGTACAAACATGCTCCATGTGGTAGGAATGATCAGCCTGTGAGAGGTCACTCTTTGCCTCTTATCCCACTGTTTGGACAGGACTCCAACAATCACACAGATCTCAGCTCACCAGGACATTTAAACAAGTGCACTGCATGACAAAGCGGCAACCCACATTTGTTAGGTATTAACTCGCCATGCAGCGATTCCCAACCCCGTGCTGTCTAAATATTTAGGAGAGCTTTACGATAACTGGTGATCTCAGGGAACATACTGGATGAGTTTGAGGGTGTGTATTTTGTTTAGAACGTATTGACCAGAGATCATGGAAAGGCTAACGCTGACTACATGCTCGGGAGTCTGATAGACAGACGTTATTAGATTCTGATCACCGAATCATTCCATGACCTTACGAGGAAAATTAGAAAGAGAGGCCATGCTTTTCATCATATTTTAAGGTTTGTTCAAGCTCAAAAATGATGAAAACCAAGGCCTCACTTGGAAACGTGCTCATTTTACCAAAATGTCTCAGTTTTTTAACTGACTTATTTCGGAGGGTTATACAACTGTACCACTGATGTTGGCATTTTAAAGAGGACCTATTATGCTTATTTTCAGGTGCTTACTTATATTTTGGGTTTCTAATAGAACATGTTTACATGCTGTTATGTTCAAAAAACGCTTTGCTTTTCTCATACCTGCCAAGGGCTGCAGCGCCTCTTCTCACTCTCTGTCTCTCTCTGTTTGAGCTCCCCCCCCTCATCCCCCCAAAACCCAGTCTGCTCTGATTGGTCAGCTGGCCTTTTTGCATCAAACATTGCCAACACAAAAATATCTCTTGTCTTTAGCTCCAGTGTAGTTTTAGTGGTGTTTTACTTCAAAAGCCTATCTTAGTCAAACCTTAACAGAAAAATATACACAGAGGTCATGAACTCATGAGCTGAGGGTTAAGGTTAGTCAGCTATTAAAACTAGCTCTACAAACACTGGTCCTAATACTTTACCAACTCTCTCTCCACTGTTTACTATTACACTTTTCCTCCCTCTCTTTCTCCCATTGCTCATCTCTAACACTGATGTGTGTGGCGGCAAGTCTGTCTGCTCTCGGCCAATCGCGGTCCTCGCTGGATGCCAGGCGCTGGCACAGTGTCTGCTAAGCTACTGGAAGGGAAAGCTCATGAATCTATTTCAGTGTTTCCATCCACTGACAAAAAGGCGGGGGGATCGGGAACCCTCCGAGTGTCCTTATTCAGCCATTCATCCGTCCCCAGCAGCACTAGAGGAGGAACCTGCACCTCTCACTGATTATGTCCAAGGAGAAAATCCCCTCGTAAAGGAGCAGATGAAAAAATGGAATATCCTCCTCTGCAAGAGACATCGTGACATCAGTGTTTGTGTAGCAGGATGGAAAAACACCAAAATGAAAGGCGGCTAGAGAGCAAATTGAGAATAAGATTGTCAGGAAGTGGAATGCAGCCGTTTTTGGCCAGAGTGGAGGGAGGAATCTTTAATTAGAATGTGTTGAGAGATCATAGTTTCCCTTAGAGCTATCGGGCCTTTTCATGTTTATATAATGCATATGCATGGGCTAGAGCAATCATCTGAAACCAGATACCCAATTCCACATAGTATAGCTCCAAAGGTTCACCGAGCAGTGCATTTTTGGACCTGAGACTTTGCGCTGAAAAGTAAAGGTTGAGGTTTGAGACAAACATGTGGTCAGCATCTGAGCTTTGAGACATGCAATATCTATAAAATATGAACAATGCGTCTTATAAATCATATCCCCCAGAACCCTGAGATCACAGGAAATCATCAAGTCATGGCAGAATGCATTATGGGATGTGGGTAATTCACACAACTGTGCATCGTCTTCTGAAAGCCGAGCGAATACTGTACCGCTGGTGTGAAAGCATGCCGTCTCACGGCCCCGAGCCTGAGAGCTTTGACGTCTGCCAGCATCGTCAGAATCAGAGCAGATCCCCGAAGACGATCCGACAGCAATCACAGCGCATAACTCCCCCACCCTCTTTCCTCATCTGAACCAGCAATAATATGATGCTGGATTAATTTTTGTTCCTCTTGGTAAGCTACGAAGGAGAAGAAGAAGAAAAAAAATGCTTAGTGTCCAAAATAATGAAACATTCCATGACACGTCCTTATCAGCCAAATGAAAAAATCACATTATCTTCAAAAGGGGTTTTATATGCCCACCCGCCCGTTAGCTCGCTACCTCGAGCTGCACGGGGAATATCAACTGAGAGACAGTAATTCGCTCAAGCGCTTAATATTCAGTTCTCAGCTATGTAATATGCAAATTCACGGGGTCATGCAGGAGTCACATTGAAAAAAAAAAAAGAAGCCTTAAACTTAATTTGAGAGGCAGTTGGAGATTTTTCTAAGAAAATCAGTCAGTTATGGATAGGGTTCAGTAAAAGTCAAACTGGCAGCCTACTCTCGGGAGCGCAGAGGTCCCTGCAGCCCTGACACAAGTTGATCTCTTCAGATTTACTGTGCCTGCACTCTTTTAAACCCCACAGCTACCACATTAACACTGAGCATCTCCACCAGTTTCCCCGTAGGAATCTAGTGCAGCAGTGGAGGGCTTGTCCTACAAATGAGATGCTCCAGCCTGTGAGGCCTGTGGAAAGAAAACACATACAATTCATATTCACGTGCACTCGACAGATTACAGCATCCTCATTTAGCTTGTACATGCACACACACAAAGCTCAACCAGCCACTGGAGAAATCACCATCTGCATCGTATTGATCTGCAGTATATCAACATAAATCCATGCAACTAAATCAAATTCAGACGCATGCATTTAAGCTTGTTGTATGAGATCTCATCTCACTACAAAGCTGTCAACTGAAAGAAATGTCATTATTTAGCAGCTTTCCAAGTGTGATCTGTTGGCTGTTAGAAAAGGACAGGCCCGTTACAAACCTGATATCTGAGAATGGGATAACGATCCATCTCCAGCGGCTCCAGATGTGTCATTTTGTTGTGGCTGCACACTTTGTGAAATCTATTCCGGTCTGATATCGTATGTCTGGTAACAACCGGGGATTGTTGTCCTGACGATGGCCCGGCTGATGGCGAAAAAAGGGACGGAGGAGGGTGCGCCACAGGCCCCGCTAATCGCTGCCAGAGAGGAAGAATTAGCCATTTGAAGATGGGCAGGACTGATAGAGGGATCATGAAGCTATTAACCTCTAAACAAGCTGCTGAGAGCCCAGCAGATGGCAGGGCTGATGGTGAGCGTGCTGCCAGATTGGGCTGTGAGCAGAACGACAGCCCAGACTTGACTCATGGATGCTGATGGAGTGGTCCTCCCGGGCGGCACAGCATGTGTTTGCACAACGTGTGTATGCATGTAGCCTATGTGTGAATGAGTGCAAATATGTAAAGTGTCTGTGCTATGTCTGCGTGGATGAATGGTTAAAAAGTCATGTGTCATGTTTGTCACACTCTGTCTTTAAGTCTTTGGGCCACTATTGGTCTTAAAGACAATATGGGCATTTATAAACAAGATATTGGGCTGACGATATTACTTATGATGCAGTTTTTGCAATATATTTTTTAACTTTTGAATGTATTGCAGGTTTTAAATCCCACAGCCCATGAGAAAACCATTAATGTAACAGGGCGCTCCCAACTTGTCGACTTCCACCATAGATAATAGAATTTGAAACCACATACATCTATGGAATCTGTGCACGCCACAATTCTAGACCATAACACATCTATTATCACTCTGCTCCAATTTTGTTGTGTGTTTATGATTGTGTTTGACTTCTGCCAGCCATTTGTTTGCTCTTCATAATGAAAAAAAATTGCTCAAGTTGACAACGGTAAACCGACAACCAAAGAGGACTGAGAGCTCAAAGTCAAAGTCTGCGTGGAGGACGATTTCTCCCAAATGAAGACGTCAGGGTGGAAGCTGCACATGCACATCTGGAGCGCTGTGCTAATAGGTGTTGGCTGTAGAGGCTCTGACGTTAGTCGACAGAATTGTAAGGCACAGTGCTGGGATTGGATCGCACCACCGAATATGAGGATCGCGTTTGATGTCTTGCAAAGAGTTGAGGCTGAGAACAAGTGAGTCAACACACACACTCTTCATGTCAGCCACCAATATGTTTACATACAGAAATGTGTTTCAGGTACCGACTTTGTTTTGCACAAAAAATGTATAAATACACATGCGTATTAACTCTAATCTTAATAACATTAACTCAAGGGTATGAATGCATTCAATAGCACTTTCTGTTGAGTATAGTCATCCTCTTATCCAGTGGTTCCAAGTAGGCTATGGGGGGTTGGGACCACCCAAGGGGTCGCAAGATAATGCTCTTATCATCATTATTAAAATGAAACAATCCAAGAAGGGAGCATCACTCTCAAGTTGAACTACTCATAGCTGTTGCTGAATCATTTAATTCTTAATTTGATTTATACCCAGAATTAGTCTTTCCAAGTAAAATGTCCTTTACATCAGAAAAAAATCCTCATTATTTCTGTGCTTGTGAGGACGAGAACAACCACATGGTCCTGAATTGTGATTTAACATCTGTGCAATATATTTGCATGCCTCCTAAATTACTTCACACATTGATTGCCAATCCTTTTCAACTGAGACTGGTGTGATCTGTCATCATATATGTATGTATGCATATATGTGTATAGCAATATGGTCATTTGGGTGGTCATACAATCACATTTTTATGAGAGTTAAGACTGCAGCAAAGACTAAATGGTAAATGGACTTTCTAGTCTTCCGACCACTCAAAACGCTTTACAATACATGTCAGCAGTCACCGACTACAACAAACGTATCTTCATGACTTATTATAATTTACACAGCTTTGTTGAATACTCGATTCTGATTGGTCAATCACGGCGTTCTACGGTCTGTTATTTCTTTATAGCAGACCGTTGCTAGGTATAACAGACTGTCGCTATTGGCACAGTTCTGAAATCGGACTCTGGCGGACCATTTTTGTGTCAAATTATCGATTTCTTAAGTAAGTAGTCCTGTAATAAGCGGGATAATGTACAGCTAGCGGGTCATTGTTGTAAAGAATTAAATTCCCTGCTATCCTAGTCTTAGATTGGTTCAAATATATAAATACACACATATCCATGAAATGAATACAATTTGTTTTCTTTTTTATTTGACAAGAAAAGTGGACTCATTATGCACATTATTAGGGAGAATGTATCATTGGTGTGACCATGTACTGTAACTGACCTAAAGAAAATATGCTATTAATCCATATTCAACTTGGTTTTAAGATACAAAACAAAGAAAAAAGAAAAAAAGAAAAGTGGACCCAAAAACACAAATGCAGATTCAACTCCAACACCAAAATGTTATTCATGAAACCACTGAGGTGTCTCAAGCATGAACATCTGATCACACAGAAGGTTGCAAATGTAATAGTTGATCATTATTAGAAATCTTGCAACTCTTACAGAGTTTACCATACAGTGTTCAGCACCAAGCACGACCCCTGCTCTTGCAACAGAGTGAGAACTCATTTCTATCAACGGCTGATGAAACACTCCAGCTGAATGCCACATCCATGTTCTGTACTGGAGGGGATTTTCACACAGTCTTATAATCTTGCTCGTGTCATGTTTTATTCAAACGTGCTTAACAAGAGGCCCCTGCTAAAACTGCAATTGCTTTGACAAAAAAAGATAGCAAAGGTGAAGCCCATGTTTTAAAATGCTAAAATGTAGGTTAAGATTTCAACAAGAGCTGTAGTTGTAAGGTGAAAGCAGAAACCAAAGCGAGGTTAGGGGGGGAACAGGTCTAGTGGGAGACGGTGGAGGGATTCTCCATGAACAACATGATCTTACTGGAGTTCCTAGAGGCTGCAGCTGATAGCTACGCCTCCAGGTAGTGAGGGGAAGGTAGAGAAATGAATGCAGATCGGTGCTTTTGAAATGGCAAACGTGCTTGTGGGACCAGTGCAGGTCAGCGCGATGGGAAAAGGTCACAGAGTTTGTGGATGGGTTGGGAGGGGAGAAGTGAGTTAATTAGCTCATACTTCCATAAAGACATGTGGTGCTCTTATCCCATATAGATCCCCAGAGCTCTGCTCAAAGCTCTGGGTAGCACATGTAATCCTCACAGCCGAGAACCATGTCATCACACATATACAAGTACACACACACACACAATTTGTTTTGTGACACCAGGGAGGACTTCATGTTCACTATTTATTCTATAACTCCCTCACCCTAACCCTTGTTACTTGTTTGCCTGGTGAACAAAACAATAGGACTACTGACAGGTATTATTCAGTTCATTTGAACTTTGAGCACTGATTACAGTAAATACTTCATTTGCACTCTATTTTTAATTAAAAAAAGACATTATGGATATCATCTGTAAGGCTAGATCATCTTAAATTCACAAAACTGCTATTGCAAACCCAAAAGAATGTCAGACTACATGTACAGCCGTCATACTGCAAAGCTCAAATTTAAGGATAATATTGACTTAATATATGATGATTATATGACTTAATATGTAATGAAAAGTTCCCTTAAGACTACAAGTGTCATTGGGGCTGAAAACACAGCCTTAATCTTGAGTAGATCTTTTCCAGAACTTTTCAAATGAATTAAGTTTTTCTTAATTATTACTCTTGAATAATTTTCTCTGAATGAGTCTAAGCCCTACTGTACTTACTGGATTGCTGTTGTGGCTAATTTTTTTAATTTTAATTTTAATTTTAATGTTTTAATTTAAATAATTGCTAATTATATTTAGCTATAAATGCTATGATGTATTTGACATTATTGTATTCAGTGTATGATTAAATAAATGTACGTTTCTTTTCCTCATGTCAACAGCCAGTTCATAATGTCTGCACCTTTAACCTGCGCGATGTCAGCCAGCCTCTAACGTCTTTATCATCCCACATCCTGCTTTTCTCTCTATGCTCTGGAGATGTCCTCAGTGTTTCCCGCCTTTCACCATCACCTCACCTGCATACCTGCTTCCAATCCTGTCATCAACTCCTAAGTATATATACCAGAGGCTGCTATATACTTATTATTATACCAGCCCCTTATTGTTCTCCGCCAGAGCAACCCAGCCTCAGCATTCCACTGTCCTTGTTCCTGCCTGCTTATTTCTCTGTTTGTGTGCTATTTCATAGAAAACTACTATAAACAACACACAACATGATTATTATTTTACACATTATAATCCCTTAAATATTTAATCACATTCAACCTATCCATCTTAACCTTCTCAAGGGAAAAAGTTCTGACACAGGAAATGACTTTGTTCCTGTTCCTATTCCACCCATCAAGTCTTCTTCAAACACAGGCAACATCACTGACAGTAATGTAGGACAACTGAACAAACACCGTCATTGCTGGCCCCGGTGTCTCTTTGTGGCCACACAGACACACATAAAATGCACATAAGTGGGTCCTATAGCATAGGAAATGAGAGTGTGTTTGGGGTCCAGCATGCTGTTAACAAGGTAAACAGTGCTGCGGGTCACTGTGGGGTAATAGTGCTGTTTATCAGGGGGGACCAAGCAGTTTGGCTATTGACATCTGTAATGAGATTAAGACAGATGGGGAGGAGAGGGTGGAAAAGATAAAGCGAGTTGGAGGAGGGGGAAGAGTTTGCCTCAACAAGGAGGTTAATCTTGCAATACAGAGATAAAATAATACAGGATGATTTTAAAAGGCAGGGGGGAAGAATGTTAGTTGGATAAATCTTTCCTATTGCTCTTACTCTGATCTTATTCTGTTTCATTTTCTCACTCTTCACACTTAAATGATCGCTCTGTGGGCGTCTTGGCTTGTCATAGCAGGAAACACACAGGTGGAACATTAGTGATGACTGCGTTGCATTGAAGGGAGCCAGCATGCTCCATACCAGATACCTGGAACTGGCACACCATAATAGAATGCAGCTATTTTAATGCTATTAAATGTCAAAATGTCTGCATGAAAAAAAGCGTAATCTTTTCACATTTGACGGATTTTTAATGGGGGTGACACAAAGGTCAATGCTGCAAAACCCTACAGTCTTTCTGAGTGCAGTTTGCAAGTTCTCTATGCTTTTACATGAGCTGCTCCAGTTTGGACATGCAAGCCCAGCAGCATCAGCATCTACATTCAATCTTAGTTATTGTCCTTTTCCGAATTGTGTCAGATTGACCGATGTTAAGCTTTTTAGGGTTTGAAATTTCCCAACTGTACAACCGGCACAACCCTCCACAGGATGCAGAAGCATTTGACCTCACATTGAGTTAGAGGCAGATGAAGGCTGGTAGAAGAGAAGGTGGCCCGAGGACCGTGGCTCTTTGTTTGTCCATGTATCTGTCTTCTGGGCCTGTAAATAGGGGCAGACCTTACAGTTCCTCTTGCACAGCACATTCGCCCTTTGGTGGTAATAAAAGCTTTATAGAGTATTATATTGAAACGTTTACAATGAAGAGTGATCAACACAAACAGCCCTCCTTGTTAAAGAGCAATACATTAATAACTATGTTGTGTCATGCCAAGTCTTAATGAATTGTGTGTCAAATTAATCAACACCTCGTGAAGTTGCAGGACGGAAATAACAACGGACAAAGTGTTATTGGGTTTGTGTAAGAAGGCAGGGATGCTTATCTAACGGGGCTTTATCCTAATTTCCCAGTGTCATGGCTCGAGTTCAAACAGAGCTCTGTTGCCATGAAAAAGATGATCTACTTATGTAAAATGAACTATTTTCAAAATGTGTGCCTGGTTTTGGATCAGATCACTCCTTTCTGGTGGAGAGACAAGCATCAAAACACGCTGAAGAATCAGTTGTCAGAAATCAGTTTTCCTCTTTGTATCCTCTTTGTTTCCTTTACCTCACCATCACTCCCCCCCCCCCCCCCCCCCCCCCCTCTCTCTCTCTTTGTCCTTTGCGGTTTCATTTTATTTCATTATCTTTACCCTCACAATGCCTTTTTCATTCTTTCCTTTTCTCTCCTTCCTCCTCGCTCTGCCTCAGTCTTTTTGCGCATCCTTTCTACCCATTTCTGTTTCCGCCTGCAGCGTAGTTGTATGTTAATCTGTTGGAGGAGGAGAGCAAGGTGTGTTGGGTTTAATCATCCTGAGGGCTGGCTAGGTGGCTTCTGGAAGCTCGTCTGCTGGGACTAATTGGAACAAAACACTCCCTTGTTCTCAGAGAGACAGAGAGGGATAAAGACAGAATCATGTCTGCAGCTGCAGGTAATTGGAGGAGCGTGCAACAGTAAGAGGAGCAAGAGATGGAAAAGAGAGTATCAGCGTGTGTGTTTTGCATACATACACCCCTAGCTTAGGATGGATGAGTCTGAGTGTGATAAACTTAAATGATTGCGTCTGTGTGTATGTGCATTTATATCTGTTTTTGTGTGTTTGTGTGTCGTCAGCACGTAGCCTATACCTGTGTGTGCAGCAGTGCGTGTCCAACGGTGACACATTAGCAAGCTCCCGGCTGGTAGGAGTGATTAAAGGAGAGGTGTAATTCTCTTCTCTTTTACCCTTTCTCTAACTCTATCAGTGCCACAGTAACAACTGCAGCTTGTAATGTCCCTCCAGTGTCACTTTCCCCTTTAAGACGCCGCTAAGTGGATTTTGATGCAGTGAAACACAACACGGAGGCCAGTTCTCACCTTGCTAATGGAATCAGTGTGTTGTGGAACACAGCGAAGGGCAAATGATCCCAAACCCCAAAGCTTACCGGTGGTAAGACTTTAGTTTTGTGCTAACATGAAGAAAGCATACTCCTGAATACTCTTACAGTGTTTTCAAATAGTTGGTTTGCTCTCGTCCAAATCAATGGTTGAGTTGATAAACTTTAAAATGGCCAAATTAAAGTGAAACAAAATACATCACCAAAAGAAGCATGAGAACGCTCACTGTGCTCATTGGTTACATGTGTCTGGGGTGGGAGTGAGACAATAAACAAAGGAAGAAGGTCCTATCTGCTCAAATTTCAAGAAGGCAACTTACTTTGTTGCTTTAGTCCAGGTCAGACCTTAACTCAGCAACTGTTGATTTCGCTCATCCACATCCCAGTACGCAAAGTGAAACTGGCTACGGGAGGAGCCGTTTAGCTCTACATTGCAGAGTGCGCCTTTTAGTTAAAGGTCAGACCAAGGTCGGATCAAATTCCCACCACAGAATTAGCTTGTGACCTGATCGAAAGGTCGTCCTATGAAGGTGCCGTTGTTTTGGTCCACACCGAAATACGATTGCTGTGTTCAGATCTGCCCACACAAATCGGTGCGACCAAGCTAAACATTGCAGGTTGAATAATGCCCTTAAATACCCTAGAAGGTGCTACAAACAGAGTCAGAGAAGTAGTGTCAATAAAACAGTCTACATGCCCACAGAGTCCTGAGAAGAGATCTAATCATTCATAGTACACTTCCCCTAAAGTTTTGAGCGTGAGAGGCTGCAAAGAGAATATACACAAAGTTTTTGTGTTCCATTTTGTAATCCATTACACAACGTGACGGTTTTCAGCAATGTGTTATGAAGCAGGTAATATAACTGGGGGAAAACAACTATCCGTAACCATAGGCAAAGGTGTCATGATGATCCTCTCATATTTCCTCCTCTGTATCTAACTCCACTGTTTAATTCCTGTTGCATCCTTTCCCCTGTTCTTCTAGACCTGCCCACCAGTTGTCTCCATAGAGTGCCTACCTCAGCCCATCACCTGAGCCATTCACCTGTCTTTACAGCTGCTCCTCAATCCACAGTCGACCTATGTTCATATACTTCTTCACCAGAGTTTGCCAACACAAACCCAGCAGAAGAGAAAAGGTGTGGTGAAACTTTTCCTCAATTCATTTCTCACGTGGTGCACAGAAATGGATTTGACTGGTGAAGGTATAACCTGACTACAGTTACACATATTTACTGCAAATATATCAAAACTAATACACCAGGTGCATATCAAGCCTTGAATTGATTGCGACATGATTGCTAGGTAAATGGATATACTAATACAGATACATTCATGGTTAAAAAAGAGTGAAGCTGTATTTGCAATAAACAGTTCAAGCAGCATCACATCCAAGTCCACCTGCACGAGAGCACCTTGAATACTGACGTGATGACACGACAGTGAACTGTGTCACATCCTCTCACTGCTCATAATTGCTCTCCACTTGCCTTTAATTAAAAGACATAATCCCATTAACAAGCAGAAATAGGATTAATACTGCCTCAGACTCCAGCTGCTGCTCTGTAATGACTGTGTGTGTGTGCGTGTGTGTGAATGTGTCTGGTCCCCTGACTCGGAGATATCACCAGTACCACATGGGTGATGTGGGTGAGAGGAAGCCAGCAAGACAGAAGAAAGGACAGAGAAGGAAAGAGAGAGTCTGGAAAGAGAGTCGTTTGTAGAACTGAACAGGTCATTGAAAGATCAAAAACTAATCTACCATCCAGTGGATGAGTGGCTTTTGAATAATTTGCATACATATAGTTATTTCAAAGCATTATTACAGCTGGTTTCAGTATTTGTTTGGATGTATAAACGGTTCTTTGTTAGATATTTTCCATCCACTTGGGAAAAATATGTTTTGTAATAAACACTCCTGACACTAATATATCCTAAATTTGAAATCTGAAGAGGGAGAAGAGTTGAAACAAAGAGAAGTGATTTAATGACAAACCGATGTGACGAGAGGTCACGGCATTTTCCACGGAGACATACTCCCTAGCCGCCGAGCTAAAGGTGAGAAACAATGACCGTGAAAGGATGACATGCCAGCACAACGCCACTATTGTAGAAATAACAAAGGCTGCTGCTGAGCCACAAGGATAAGAGGACACGCTAACAGGGGAGCGTTCAGTGTTCCTGAGTCGATTATGTTGTTGTTGCCTCGTAGCGACGCCTTCCTACATCGGCCCCTGTCCTCTAATGTACCTCTCGCAAGCCAACGCCATCGTTTTTCTCAGGTCTGCTCTGTCATTATCACATTTTCTGCACCTCTCTACCCCCCATCGTTGTTGTCAGTGGGGAATATTAACATGTGACTCTTGCCATGTCTTGTGCTCAGTTAGTCCAGATAGGAGTTCATGTTTTTATCATCGTAACGGAGAGTAATAATCAAGTGTAAGATTCTGGTCTGATCATACATGTATGAAAGAGTAACGCAGAGCTAAGAAATCACTAAGGAATTCAAAACTGTAACAAGATTAATGAGTCTATTTGTTTGAATGTTAAGCTTTTACAAGACAAGACCAAATGTTGTCTTATTTCTTACCAAAGTTGGAGATACAGAGTTTCTACAGCGATAATATGACCATCAGAGCCAGTTAAGAGTAAACCAGTTATGGTAATTATGTGACCCAGAGCTAGATTAGCGGCTGGAAAATATAGTTCAATCAAATTCTGCTAGCTTTACAATGCCACACAATGTGTTTGGAGCGATAAAAAAAAGTAAGTGACCTTGTGTATCATTTCCCATGGTCATCTACTGGTCAGTATTCCAACAGCCAACTCTGTCAGTCTGTCAAGTGTGTGTGTGTGTGTGTGTGTGTGTGTGTGTGTGTGTGTGTGTGTGTGTGGGTGTGTGTGTGTGTGTGTGTGTGTGTGTGTGTGTGTGTGTGTGTGTGTGTGTGTGTGTGCGTGCGTGCGTGTGTGTGTGTGTGCTTGATGTGTCAGGGTTTGAACCAGTGAGCGGTAGAGTTCAGAGGGCTTGTCTGTGCTCTCTCTGTGGGCTTCTCTCTGACATGACAGTAAAGTGACAGCACCAAAGCACGGACACATCTCTGACAACTAAGGTTAGACTGATAAATGGGGCCAAAAGTGGCCTTTTACTTTAAAACCGGATATACCTGTCAGTGTCATCCTCCATTAATATGATAGATGGGACGCAGTTTGATTAATTGCATACTTGGTGTAGACTTAATCAATACTACACTAGTCCTTGAGAAACCCTTAACATGAACTGTTTGTAATGCGTCATTAGTGGGAAACTGGAACTATTTTGGCATGAAAACGACGAGTTTAAACTCACACACACACGTATACAGTATATACATACTGACTAAAAACAGCTGCAGTCCAAACATCTCGGTATCAAACCCCAGGCTCCACAACATCAGTGAGCCAAGTGAACCCTGGGCGTCACAGAGCGATCAAACCGTCCTGACTTCTATCCTCACGGAGTCTTAAAGCAGAGAGATCAGTGGGTGCTGCAGAAACCACATCTAACGCACCAAATACTCGATCTGAGGGCGGCGGTATGTCAGAACTGCTTGTGGGACGGTTCAGAAACTCTCGTCTTTCCTCACCTTCTCTGACGTCGACCGTAACGGACTGGCCGGCTTTTCACCCTCCTTCGAGTCAAAACACTTTTGCCTTCTGACGTGGTCGTACAACAGGTCGCATGAACTACTTATTCTCTAGTCCTTACTGTAGACTAACTCAGTTTTGTGTGTCTTTATGTGTGAGGATGTAGTTTTGGAAATCAAATGTAAAGGTACCCTGTGGAGCTGTTGCCCATTGTAATGTAGTGAACAATGCCGGGACCATTTTACTTTGCAGTTGCTTGTGCACCTGAGAGGCGCGTATGGATCTATGTGAAACTCAGTGTGCTCAGTTCAAGTTCCGCACTAAAGTATGACTGCAATAGTCCCTCCGTCTCCCACTGTTTCTTAAGTTATGTAGTTGTGTAAGTTAATAATGAGGTAACGAACACGACACCCATGTTATTCGTAGCCCACAAACAAGGAAGTAAATGCACACCACGACTGCAGAGAAATATGGTAACAAGCAGATATCATCATATCAGGTCTTAAAATCTTTCCATAAAACAAGACAATAATCTGTTTATAATCCTGCTCTGAAACAAAACTCAAAAGACATTTGCAATGGAAATAGCTCGGCTTTATAGCAGAAAAGTTTAGGAAAGCTCCAGAGAGTTACAGTACAGTGTGACTCACATAGGGTCACATAGGTCAATGTAAGAACTCCATACAGATCTCTGCAAAAAATAACAACCAGCAGTATAAAAAGTTATGAAAATGGAAATTTGGGAACAGTAGTCTGAGATCATATGCCACCACTGATGTGGAATAAAGATTAATAAAAAGTTGGATTAACTACTTTATGATTTAAAGTCTGTGATTTTAAAACCCTTCCAACCACACGGTTCTTTATGAAAATGATGAATCATTATTCCTCAGAAAGATCAAATAACTTTCACCACAACACTACTACTGGCTACTGTACAGCTGCGTGCTGTGAATATGGATTTATTTAGGCCAGAGAGAATGATTGTGTAAGTTAAGTGTGTGTCAGTTGAGTTGAGGTTGGATTGCCCTTCTTTCATGCCACTTAAGCTTACGTCTCTGCCGTGAGTGACATGATGGAATATATATATCAGTATGTGTCAATGCAAAGCCTGGAATAAGAAATGGAAAAAATGCCTATGCTGTCTGCATAGAAATGGAGCCACACTGTACGGCTTTGACACAGAGATTGCATAACAGCTCATGCATTAAACATTAAGCTATGCATATGCAATGCACACACAGGCAGGCGGGCATATGGTGTAACCTACTATTTCCTTTTTTTGCCCAGCCAAGGAACCACAAGTCCACCATGGAGCTGAGTGAGTGTACTCTATGTGCATTCTTGCACTCATGTCCACATGTCAGACAATGTGTCCTTCTTGGAGAGCTGCTTAATTGGGAAGTTTTCCTCTCCCCCCACTCTCTTTCTCAATCTTCCTCCCTCACACGTTTCCTCTCCACCTCATCCTCTCTCCGGACCAAAGAGGAAGCCCACAGAGTCGGTTCAGCACATGTTCATCAAATCGAGGTTTGCAGAGGACTCATAGGAGAGAGGATTAGGATTTAGTAAGCTGCAGTCCGAAGGCGATAGCAGGGGGGGCGAAGACGCAACCAGGATCATGTTTGCTTTTAGCCCGGCACATGTGAGCTGATTAAAAAAAGGGGAGGGAAAAAGTCGAACATTAAAGGCAGCAAGACTTTCCTTCAAGTGTTTTTTGTAAGTCACTTTGGTGTCTTCTTCGAACACCAGATAATGATGGCACACAAAAAGGCCATGAGAGGACTTTAAAACTCCAGGCCATTCAAGTTTGGGGTGGGAGGATGGTGTAAAAAAAGCTTGACAATCATTAAAAGTGGGAGAAACTTCAAAGTGAAAGTTAAAAAAAAAAAAAAAACTGGAGATAGTTTCGGGGATAATTATGAAACTTGAAATTTGTCCCATTTTTTCCACGTGCCCAAGATCCAGAATCTTCCTCCTCCGCCTCCCTGTCCTCGAGTTCACCTCTCCCGGCTTGTTTTTCCCAAGCTGTCCTCCTCGTTACCTAGCTAATCCCAGCCACTGTCAAGATTTAAATGCTGCTTTCAGCGTGTGCCATATTTTCAGCATTCAGCATCATTTCCCTGAGCCCGACAGACAAGGGGAGGGAGGGGGAGAGAGAGAGAGAGAGAGGGAGAGAGAGAGAAGGGAAGGAACTGGAGGGGAGATAAAGAGACACACTCCATGGATTACACACGCACGTACACACATAAATATGCATATACACATGCAGGAACACATTGTATGCGCCTCTGTTTAATTAGCCCGGCGGTTTATCAGGGTGATCAGGAGTTCAACACAGTAAAGTTTCCTGTAGATAAAACAGTGTTTGGGGAAGCCGGGCCTAATGAATGCTGAGCAGCACAGAGGAGGAGGAGGAGGAGGAGGAGGAGGAGGAGGAGAAAGAAGTGAAGGAGATGAGGAGAGGATGACAAGAGGGCGCCTCAGTTTAATTGCTTACCTGATACTTTCCTCTCCTCCTTATCGTCCTCTCCTCATCTATTACAGCAGATGAGAAAATTGCTTCTGACAGATGCATCCAACTCTGAAATGCTTTCTTTCATTTGCCAGGAAAAGAGTTGAAGGTTTATGATGACAGTTTAACTGCGATAGTAACTGACGGTGCCTGCTTCCGCCATCAGGACATCCAGGAGCTTTGTGTACTGAGGCAGGATCGACCAGTACAAGTTGATTGAGGCAGCTGGTTATTATATTTTCTACAGATATAGTCAGCATATTTAACTTGAGCTTCAAATAACATTTTCACGACTATAATAAATTTGATCATGTTTTTCATGTCGTTGCGGAGCCCGACGTAGTGTTTCCTCAAAGCTTCACATGCTAAGGAAATATACCGTTAGCGTCTGTCTTGTTAGCGAGACGTCTTTGTGCTACACCGTGGATGTGGTAGAATATTTCCAACTGATAAATATATTTCCCTTCATTTGAAGAACAGATAGGAGGCACACAGTGAGGTGGCATGATAAAATAGATGTGAGGAGGATGGGCTACTCATTTCTGATTAGGAATGTTTAAATAGATTCTCGAACAGAAATTCGTACTCTTCGTATGCTCAAATCCAGTCACATCTTGTCCTTATGCCAGCAATGCCAAGCATGAATGTGTTTGTTTGATTCTAGCTTAGCTATCTTGGCTTTTATTTTCATAACTCATCGGTTCTATCAGTTATGAATGATGCCGCTATACTCACCAAAGTAACTGCTGTGGTCTCAGACTGAGGCAATATCTATAAAAAAAAGGTCCAACGGGGCAACAAAACCTGTCAGACAGTCTGACAGCTTTTGTTGCCCCGTTGGGGAAAGACAGACAGGTTGTAAACAGGCTAGCCAGGTTCATTTGGAATAGAAAACAAAGGTCAAATCACAACCCAAACTGTCCGTTGTAAACATCCACCGCAGTCAACTGACCTCATGGTTCAACTTTGACCTGCCATACATGCCATAATTGCACAGTTTTCCAGTGTAATCGGGGATTATTAGCAACATTATTTGTGCATTCACTTCTGGTTTTACCTCCAAATAAAGTTTACAACCTAAGAACATCTGAATGCTTGTCTTTGTTCTGCTGTTGGACCTATTTTTAGCGATGTCACCCTGTTCCAAGATCTCAACAATTACTTTGTTGAGTATCCTGCAAATAAAACCTACAGTGTCCTCCTGAACTGAAGTTTGTAGATCTATTTAGGAGTAGGTACCTTCTGATGTTTGGAAAATCTTAACAGGTATTAACTACAAAGCACTTAGTAGCTTCCAGCTAGTACAGGATGCTGCTGCTAGACCTTTAACAAAAACTAGGTAAGATATTATAAGAGTCCACTAATTCCACCATTTGAAACTTTTTTTGGATTGTAATGTAAACTGCAGAAAAGTGAACAAAAGGTGCCTCTCTGGTAGCATATGTTGCTTACTTTTGAAGTCAATTTGAGCAGTCGCTACAGTGCCACCACCTCGAGGATACATAATGTACATATTGTACAGCATGTATTGTTCTGGACCAGACAGGACAAGAAAGCCGGTCTGCTTATAGGCTCTGGCACCTAATTAATGAGAAGGCTACCCGTGGATGCTGCTTCATCAGAACCAAATTCCTTTAAGGTAAGCGCCAGCCTCATATTTTGTTGTATTCTTTTATTTGCGAGGAGCAAATTATCCCACCCACTGTCACGACTGTGTCCAAACAGTGCAGTGATGCTACTTGATGAGCGACTTTGTGTCTCTGCCAACTTTTATTCAAAGAAAATTAATTCAATAAGAGGTAATTTGTGGTGGAACAAGCACCCAGATTCACCCCTGCCAGCGAGTGGGATCATTCCCTCCCAGTTATAATGTAATCACATCCAATTAGGGGAATGACAAAGCGGTCTTCGGCGTTTTGACGGGAGGGGAAGTGTCATCTTACCGCCTCTGTGTTCATGGGGATAAGCTAGTTCCATCGCTCCCTATCGTCCTGTTTTCCTTTTTACCCCCCCAAAAATTTTTACTCTCCAATTTTCCACTGGCTGTCTGGCCAAATCATCAGAGAGCCCAGCAAGGGAGGAAAAACTCAACCATATTGATGATCCTTCTGGTGTAGAGGAACACTGGGATTGTGATCCAGAGGAGGGCACCAAGGCCTGGGAGTGGGCATCAATCTCTATTTATAATAACAAGGTGGGGCATTCTTTAGTTTTTATCATTATCGTGGGGAGCAATCATCAGGAAAACAAATATATCGCCGTATCAAGGAATAATTTGTCCTAAATGGTCCACAATCTAACAATTTAATTACCCATATTAAATCATTCAACAGTCAACAGCCATATCTCATTTTGTCCTCACAATTTTATTTTACTCTTTAAATATGACTTTATATGTTTGTATGAAGGTTTTCATGATAAATAATAAGATGCTGGAACTTCCTCAGAGAAATCTAACAAATGTTTAGTCCATCCTTCAGGGGTTTCCATGACGGTCAATCTGGTTTTCCCTTTATTCCTGAAGGTTTCGGCCCAATACAAAGGCAACGCAAAGCTCTTAAAGATAAAAGAGGACAAAGTATGAAAGAGAAGGCCAGTTATGGAAATCAATCATAATGGTCAATTTAAATCAATCTGTTACCTCCTTCACAAAAACACTCATTTGCATTGGAGCATATACATATGATTTAAATAATGAGGAGAGGGAGCCACAGAACTGCGACCAGAAGATCTCATCCAAAGTAAAAGTGGGATATTGACTTCAAAAACAGCAGTATAGCGTTTGCGGGGGCTTTGATGAGTGGTTCACAAAAAGAGCCTTGAAAGCCTGAGATTCCTTTCAGACGGAGAACTGGCGCACAGAGAAGGGAGAGAGAGGCAGCCAACATACACCGTCTGGTTCCAGCGCCGGGTAGGCGATGAGCGCACACACAAATGGTCAGGAAAGCACAACAAAAGAGGAATGTGGATTATTCATGAGTCTACAATATTACTGAACAGCTGGATTGAAGTATATCGACCAGAACACACACACACGCAGCAGAGACCTGGCGAGTCGTGTTACTGGTGTCATTCATTGTTCTCCTCTCAGCACCACTACCCAATGAACAACCCCGGCCAATAGGGGTGCTGGTGGTGAGACTTTAGTGACCCCATCTGGCAGGGGATTGGTCAAAACTCTGAGCCAAAGAGAGAGGAGTATGAGAAGAGACAGGCCACCCACCAACAACAGCAGTTCCGATTGGATAATCCACCGCTCGGTCCAATTGTTAGTCATCTTCCTCAGTCAAAGAAGTTGGAGCTTTGTTGTTGAAGAGTGTCTCTGCAATGTGTGGGCTTAAGCGTGCGGCAAGGAGGAAATTGAAAATTGCTGATCTCTGTCTGGCGAATAAAGAGCAGCAGCCCACAGCGGGCTGTCAGCTTGGTTATGCCACCCACTCTGACAGCTCTGCCTCTTCAATGGAGCGCAGGAGCTTCACTGAGACGGAGTTTGAGGCCTTCGGCTGGATCTGACGTAAGATTTCCGCCTGCTTTGGTGCGTACAGTCACATGCGCACGAGTATGCTTGTGAGGAAGTCGGACGCGTACCGTATGTGCTTGTTTACACTCATATACACATGCAAATGTGTGCTTATGTAAATCGAACCTCTTCAGTGGTTCTTTGGTTTGGATAGAGCTCTGAGAGAGCATTACTCACATAGTCGTCTGACTTCTAAGATAAAATGCAAATGTAAAACAACTGCAATATCAACACAAATAACCCATGTCATGCTGAAAAATTTAGTTCTGCTTATTTAGAATATTTCATACATTATTAAATGTTTTCCATAGCTCATAAATCCCTATGTAGAACCATTCTAGCACAGCGTTCCCAAACCCGGGAAGAAATGGTCCCAAGATAAATCTGAAGATTGTACCAAATTAATTAAAGAATGGGAAAGAAGAAACAAATTAAAGTTAACTCTCTGCAACACAAAATCATATTTAAATGATGTCTTTATATGTTATTTTAAACTTGTGAAATAGCAGTTTAATGTACTTACATTCTAAGTTTCGCTCTGAATAATAATTATTTACTGCATCAAAAATGCTTGTTCCCATACAATCCCTACAAAAAGAACCATTTACTTACTGTACAAAACTTGTTTTAGACTGTACAGCATGTCTGCGTGGTTATGTGCTGTTCCTTGTATGTTTAAGTGTTATAGACGTGTACATACTCTCAAGTACATGCATACTCATGTACGCATATATGTATGTGTGTGTGAGGGTGAGTGGTATGGACCATCCTGCCTGTGCAGTTAGCTGCACAGTGACTCTGCTGTGGATCAGGAAAGGTTGTCTGAAGGTAGAGGAAGGATTAAAGCACTTCAAAGCGATGCTCACTTCTAAGCTGGCTGATGCAAAATCCGCTTTGTGTAAACGGACAGCCGGCACTCCCAAAAAAAAAAAAAAAAATCCAAGCCCGGAGCGGAGGACGACTCGACTGTACTCTCAATACACTGATATTACTTGAAACAGACTCAACTTAAACTCTTCTAGAGAGGATGAGTGAGTATATACTCTTCAACTTCAGATGAAAAAACTCTCACAGAATTTATATCAAATTATTATATCATGATGGCATTCACACACTGGTTTTTGCTGATAGTTTCTTAATGATAATATTGATTTTGTGGGATACAAGTTTAGCTATTATTTCATACTATGTACAGTATCTTTACATGTCAAACATCTGCTCAAATCATGTTTGCTTGTTGAAAAGGAGCTTCTGAAATATTTGTTAGCCTGTCTTGGGACACAATGCAGGACGGTAACTATTGGTAAATGCCATAAAAAACAACTTCAACATTGAAAAATACTAAAGTAAATATTGTTTCAAACAAATTGCATTATATTCATCAAATCAGATTGGACCAGATCAGTTTTGGCTAATATTGGATTCATCAGTATTGCTAATAAAACACACCTAGAGAGAGAGATACAGAGGAATAAGCTGAGCTCCGGCTGTCTGTGCAGTGATATTAGGACTAGGAGGTGGGAGGGTGATGGAATGGCTGTGGTCAGAGTACAGCGGCTAGCAGGGCCGCTTCGGTAACTCCTAAATCACCAGGAAACCAGACCGTCACTGTGATGGATGTGCGTGGCACGCCCCGGATCAGGAAACCTCCAATCCGTCTCTTAAGAAGAAATGTTTCAATACGGACACACTGCGCTGGGACGTACACTTACTCTCCACACAAACAACACACAAAAAAACACACATGCAAATATACATGAACAGAAAACCACACGGAGTGACGCACACGTAGTAAAAAGAGCCAGCAGAGCAGTCCAATGGATTTATGTGAGCAGAGGTGCTGCGGTCAGGTGAATGGATTGGTTAGCTGGCAAGGTGGGTGGGTTGTGTAGCCTCAGTGGCCAACACAAACCGTCTAATCATACGTATAGGCCGGCTGATTTATGCTGATAAATTATATCTGGAGGGAAACGTCCACCCGCAATAACAGTTCTGCCCAACCAGAAGAGATCCACAGTGAGGTTTCAAATCTTCTTACAGGAAAAGGAAGAATAAGTGGGCCGCAAGAAGTCGTTTTTATGTCAAAGAGAAATCACAGTTTCCTTCAGATTGGTGGGATTTGCATTCGAGTGCGAAGCAAGACTGTCTCAGCTTACTTTAACTCATTCATCTCTCACTTTATATAATTTTTTTTGTGAACAAATATTAAATTACAGGAAAATACAGTATAAACTGTTACCGTAAAAATACAGTAAAAATTGGTGGGTTTTTTTCTTCATTGAACTTTAGTTGATTTATCAAAAACAGTGCTGACACAAGTGCAATTTCTGCTGGAGAAAAACAGTAAGAGATAAGGAATTTTATTTAATTGATGAGTCATTGAAAGTCTAAAAAAATAATTATTAAAAGTATAACAGTTTCCAGATGCTTTTTGATAAATATAAACCACAAAAACAACAAAAATGAGAGCTTACTGATTTTAAGACCGGCCTTTTTATGTATTCTTTGTGGCAACATTTATTTGGGCATTTCTTTGCTAAGTCCTTTGTTGAAACTCACTTGATGTGGCAAAAAGGAATGTGTCTCTAAACATGTAGTCAGCTGTTTCTGGATGTTAAAGATGAGGCACGAACAAGCTGGATGTTGACCAGGCCCTCGAAAACCCGTGTTGTTTCGGAGGCTATGGAGTCACTTGGCGTTGTCCACATACTGGGTGCATGTTATGTTTATCCAAACAGCTTAGATTTCTGCCAGAGGATCCGTGCCAGCTCCTCTGCTCTTATTCCACACTTTGCTTTTTCAGCCACAATAACTGGAAACGTCTTTGTGCAGTAAACTATCCCATCCGGCTCAGGAAAGCTCCCATAATTAGTGTAGAGCCACAACAAAAAAAGGTTCTCCAGTGCACCAGAAAATGATTCTTTAGGTCTGTTCCATAAGTGAATCATCATTGGGAGCCTTTCTCTACAGCATTCTATTTTGGTGATGAGTAAATACATGGAATTAAACATTTATAAACTAGCTTTTTTCTTAATTCTAAAGAGCCATTGACAAACTTTAACTCTCCCACATCTGGTGGTTAGTGTGAAAACACTATGATTAAATATGTACATGTAAATATATACCATGACTCAACAGCTATTAATTCTAAAAAGAAAATTAATTTCTAAAAATTAATTTCTAAATAATGATTTTGCAAAAGCAAACAAAACTCTTTGAGCGATATGCAGCGTGTGAAGAGCAGACATGCCGAGTCCGACCACAGTGGACTGAGCAGGGCAGAACCCAACAGCTGACCGAATAGAGAGAAATAATGTCGGACTTATCACTCGACAATAACATCACATATTTAGAAGATGACCACAGCAACTTTCAATTAGTGGCGTTAGCTTTTACAATGGATCGTTATGTTGCCCTAATCTGTTTAGCTCCGATGAATGAGTCGTTCAAGAGGAATGGAAATTAACATGTGTGTATGCAAGAGTTTGGCATTCGTTGAGTTTGACAACAGACATTGGAAGCACTTTTCTCCAGTCTTATAAAAATGGTATTATTCCCTAAGATTTAACAAAAGAGGATCTCATAATCAGGGATGTAATAGATCCAATTTAAACCCAATTATTTTCTCAGCAATTTTATTGGCAGGAATATTTTTGACTCTGGATTCATCAGCTTTTATTTTCACTGTAAATTTAATTGATTTCAGGTTGTCTTGGTGGTTGTTTGCCTGTGATAATAGAAATCACAGTAAATCCTCTCTAAACTTCTAAAGTTTGCTTCTGTGCTGTTTTTCTGAAAGTGCGTGTCTGGTCGAACTCGGAGAGCCTGTCTGTCCCACCAGTCTGAACTGTCTGAGACAGCTGGAGACTCTGAAGCAATCTGAGAGATCACTGGGCGTGTCGTCCTATTTCTCTTCATGTCAGGCCGCAGAATGAAGAAATCCATGGGATTAGGGCATGGTTTGTATTCGCTGACAGACTGGTGACAGGCCAGATCGAGAGGCAGGGTTTCATATTCAGTGTACCACGCCCAGCAGACATGTGCACTATATTTGGTTCTTTAAAGCGTTAACAACTGCATATTCGAGGAATATACTTTAAAACTTACTGGATTTTCTTGCCCAGAATGATTAGAAACCCCATAATTCTCAGTTATTGTGAGTTTTTCATGACCAGATGGCTGGAGAGCTACAGTATGACAGCATTGTATGAGTTGGGGGCGAAGTTAATGCAGTTGTAAGTAACCAAACATCACAGACTGTCACTGAATCATTCAAGTTTGATTTATTTTATTTTTATTTTTTTTAATTGGCAATTTGAGATTTTGTTCTGTAATGGATAGTTTGAGTTTTTGATTATTTATTTATTTTTTTTTAAATTGGCATTTGGGCCTGGATTGTTTGATGGTGAAAATACAGAGAGGAGAAAGGGGTATGACACGCAACAAAGGTCCCCTGCTTAAATCAAACGGAGGACATTGTGGTCATATGGTAAGCATCTTAACCACTAAAGAAACATGCTTAATCTTTGGTCACAGGGAGATTTATCGGCCTTCAGGCCCTGCTTGGAACTTTCCAGTTTGTATTTGCCTTTTCTCATTGCTAAGATCTATAAGTTTACAATAAGTAGGGCTGTAAATGTGTACACATACAATATGTACATACGCTGAGCACGGATACATTTTCCCATTGGTTTATTTTCCTCCCTCTAAAATCCTTAGTGGAGTAGGGAACCACTTAAAACGCATTTCTGAAATGCCTCATGTCATGTTGATGACAACATATCAAAGAGCAATTACACTAAATGTGATTTTAAATGCTTGCAGATGTCACTTTGTATGATATTGATCCGCGGTGCCGCTCGGTGCTCTCGGTCTCTGCCAGCAGGTAGGCACCACCAACCTCTCCCCGAGTGAGCGTGTGCATGGCTGCATTGATTAGGTGTGACTACTCGGGTCAGAGGCCAATTCGGGGTCGCCAGAGGGTCAAGCGTGTTGCCCAATAAAACAGCGGGACCTCCAGACTGGATCCGGCCAGTATCCTGGCAACAGGCGCCGCCCCCCTCCCCATACCCTGAGAGCACCCGTCCGGTGGTGATTGAGACTGCAGGGCTCCATTCTCTTTTCATCAGCTTCAATTCATCTTTTCCTACACTTGGCCCAGATGAATTAACCTGAACAATAGGAACAGGGGGTCAGTAAAGCGTTCGCCATTGTCAACACGCAGAGCAATTAAACAGAATGTTCAGTTTGCACCGTTTTGGGGTGAAAACAAATTGAATGCCAAATCATTTGTGACCGTACTGTGCAGAGAAAGCAATGGGGAGTTTGGTCCTTTCTTTTGACTTGAATATTCCAATATGAATGTAAAACTATGTGTACATAAAGTATACTGTAGATTATATTAAATACCTTACTTTCGTATTTTCTTTGCAACAAGGAAATGTTAGCACGACCTCATAAAAAACACATCCACCTTGGCGTGTGTGTGTGTGTGTGTGTTTGTGCATGTCTACTCTGTAATTTATGACTTAAATGTCACTGAACTTAATGCGACCTTATTGCATCACAGGCCAGTACACTGACAGATAGGAACACTAAGAAAATCCAATGTAGCACCATCAAAACGTCCCGCTGATACGTTTTCAAGCCATTCAAATAAGTCATTATATTAGAATAACATATGCCTTGGTATCTAATTATGTCAAGTGAATTACAAAGTGATTTTCAATGAAGAGGAGTCAGCGATTCCAGGATTACATGCTTAGTTGGATTCAATAAGGCGGTGTATACTGTAATAGGAAACCACAGAAAAATCCATACTCACCACATCATCTGATAAAAATGTCTGCTCGCTGCTCTGCAGGACTCTGTTAAATCTATTAAAAACACTTTGTTCTCCTGCTAATTTCAAAATAATGTGCTGATTACAAAAGAGCAATAACAGACAACGGTGGTAAATCATCTCGCGCCAATCAAATAGTTATTAAAAACACCATGAACCGCGGATCATTAACATTGTGTGTCCGTAGGAACAAAAATATGAGAAACAGACTGAGGAGCAAATGTATTTGTTTCAACGATCTTTCCATACAGAAGGTTGTTAAAGTCAGAGGGAGAGAAATGTAGGCCTTCAATGTCACACACATTTGAAAGAAAAAAATCTAGTCTTTGTCTGGCTCTATAGAGAGCTGTGGAAACTCAGAGAAAATGAGCTGCAGTGCAGTGTTACGGTCTTTAACTTCAAACTGATAATAATACACCCATTTTTGCCACAATTGGCTGGATGGTATGTTTTTTTTCTCTCTTTTTTTTAAATTACAGATTTGATTTTTCAACTTTTGATATGATATTCCTGATGGATATGATTTTATCAAATGTTTTATTTCAGGTAAAAATAAGTGCTGATCATTCCAGGCAGTGTCTGCTGAACTCCTCAGAAGCAACTTGGAGTTATTTTTGGAAACACTCAACACAACTCTGAAAAGTGCTGTTTGTGCAGTATGCAAGTAGTTTACATGAAGTCAGCATATTTTCTATACAGTCTATTGCAGTGATTGCCAGCCTGGGGGTCGGGACACCCAAAGGTGTCATAAAATATGTCTGAGGGGGTCACAAAATGACCCATTAGAGGACACAAAATCCTATTTATTTTTTAAGACATTCCTCTAATCTTTTTTTTTTTTTCTTGTGGATTACTGGAAAATTTTACATCCTCAGGCCTGAAAAAAAATAAAGATGAAATATGTAGGAAAAATCACTATTTTTAAAGGGTTACAAGGCAAATGTGATGGGAACCACTGGTCTATTGGGCCAATGGATGTTGTAAAAATGTCACATGTTACTGTAAATGAGAATCATTTTTATGAGCTAATACATAGACTTTGCTACATTAATTCAATATGCATATTTATATTTGAAATAAATTATTTAAATTGAATTAAAACTGCACATTTTGTCCTTTGTGCTACATTTTAGTCAAATTAATTACCAGCAATATTATTAAATGCTCAAGTTTGTCAATAACTGTAGTTTGATTGAAACTAATCAACAAGCTGTGCATTCAGCTACATTATTCAGTCTTAACAAACAATAATAAAACATCTTTTATAAAAAACGTTATCGCCAGGAAAACCAAGACAATCGGCGTGAATTAAAAAAATTGCTTAATGCAAAAAACCTATGAAAAAATGAATTGAAATGCAAATAAAAATGCCATGCCTGCTATGGACAGTCAATGTGATCGTTCTTCAGTAGATGTACATAGCTGTGTCATCATTTACTGTCTCAGACAACACAGAACAACAGAAAAAGTCAGAAGAGGATGATAAAAGATGACAAGACAAAAAATATAAATTTATTTTACTTTAATTAGAATGGACATTACCTCAGAGAAGAGAAAGTGATCAAACCAGTCGTGTGTTTGTTGGATGATGCAGCTTCCTGGAGCTCCTGATGTGACCCAATGCTTTACAATTGTAGCCGAGCATTTTTACTCTACAACACAATGGCGCCCACGTTGAGTTGAGGTAATGTAAATTTGTCATTAACTGGCATATGATGCAGTGGTGATAGATGTTGAATGATCTCCATAGTAACAATCACCAATGGGCCAGCAGCAAAGGTAGTAAACATGGAAGTGCGGCACTTGGGAACTCAATTTTTGCTTCTTTGTCAATTGATATTTTCCCCAGTTTTATTTATTTTCTTCTTCAAATGAAATGCCAGCAAT
Organism: Sebastolobus alascanus; assembly: GCA_916701645.2. NCBI lineage: Eukaryota > Metazoa > Chordata > Actinopteri > Perciformes > Sebastidae > Sebastolobus > Sebastolobus alascanus. The sequence continues at coordinate 711,959 of CAKAOJ020000180.1, forward strand.
GCAACAGTATCTTTACTTGAGTAAAGCACTTTGTACCTGGCAGCATGTCAAGTGTACAAGCCTCCCCAACAGTTGTCCCTGCTCCGTGGCAGCTTGCTTAACACAGACAGTCCACAGAGAGCACTTCCAGGACACCTACAGAGACCCCTAGTGAGGGGCCCGACCGAGCACCAGGCCCTGCCCCCGGGGAGTCATGACCAGCACCATCCATCCTCTGGATCATGACACTAATGACTGTAATGTGTGCCAAGTGGTTTACACGGCGGCGACTGCATCCTATTCAGCCCGTCCCTTCGTCCCAAACACCTCCACGGCTGTAAGTAAGGCCGTGGTGGTCGTCCCCGAAGTCCACTTGAGGTGTGTGTGTGTGTGTGCGCGCTACCTGGAGGAGTTACTATATCTGCATAAAGACTGTGATTTGCACTTCTGTATTCCAAATATTTGCTCTCCCTGCATCTGATAATGAAGATTATGTTCTTTCAGTTTTCCCAGATTGCTGAGAATAGGCGTGCGTGACTGAGTGTGTAACATGCATGTGTGTGTGTGTGTGTGTGTCCGTGTTAGCCTCAGTAATTGGGCCAGCTCTGCTCTCCCTCGGAGCCCCCGGAGGTAGAAAAACTCAACGTGCCATTACATCCTCCTCCTCGCTCCCTTCATTCAATTTGTCACACACCTCCTTTTCTCCCTGCGTGTGTTTGCACCTGTGTTTGTGTGCATGCATGTAAAAGTGTGTGTATGGTTATAAGTTTGTCGAGGCTGGTATATCCTCATGCATGGTGTGTGTGTGTGATTGTTATGTGTGTGTGTCTCATAATGAAGCCATATGGCCTGTCTGTTAGTATGCGAGCTGCCAGCACTGGGAGCTGTGACGCTGGCAGAGAGCGCTGAGATGAGACGTGAGTGGCATACCCCTTTCTTCTTCTCTTCTCTCCTCTCATCTCCTTTCTTCCTCTTCTCTGTCCGTTGTTTTCTTCTCCTCTCTGCTCCTCCTCCTTCCTCCTGTTGTCTTCTGCCCATCCCTCTGTCCTCGCCTCGCCTCTCCTCCCCCTTCTTCTTGTCTCCTCATATGTACTTTCTTTTCTCTGCTGCCCATCTGCCAACCTCTTTTTTACTCCTTGCTTTCCTCTCTACTTCTCGTTTTTTGTTATTACACCCACTACTCAGTCCTTTTCCTCCTCTCCTCTCCTCTCCTCTCCTCTCCTCTCCTCGCCTCTCCTCTTCCTCGTCCCCCACATTAGTCCCCGTTGTTTTTCGCTTTTTCCCTCTCTCTCTCCCAATAAGATTAAGTAGTGTGAAACAATTCATTTCCACATTTTCCTGTGAAGCCCTGAGAGGAAGACTGAGGCCTGACCTAAATGTACATGTTAGTGAGGGAATCTAGATGACAGCACACGGAGGAGGGAGAGTGAGAAAGAGCGAGAGATGAGGAGGGGGCGTCAGGGACAGTAAGAAAAATATTTGTCTGTTTTTGTTTAGATGGACAACTTCAAAAGTCAAAATTATGACTCCCAGTTACGTCTATTATTTAATTGTCTTTGTTTCGAGAAAATAACCGCTGTCTGTATTACATTTGGGGTTTAACAATGTAGATGGCTAACAAAGCTAACAAACATTATTAAAGAAATATTTTTGAAAAGTATTCATTCAGATTGGTTTCTGTCTAAATAAATTAATAAATCATGAAACTATTAGTTTATAAATTATAATATAACTAAATGCATATTTTAAATAAAGGGTGCACAACATTAAATATTTCAAATAAGGAAACAATGATTTATTGTACAGAATATGATACAAAACAATGGGAGATGATGACCTGTAATTTTTAAAGTAGACAAACTAGACACAGAAAATATTTTATAATCTGCACTATCTATTTTATTTTCAAAAACATAAATCACTTTCACACAGTATTGAGATGTTGGAAATTTGCCTTGTGTATTTTATTTGATGTTATTTCTTTAAACAATTTGTCATTTTAACACATTTATAGTGCAGCACAAAGTTGGAAAAACAGAATATTTTTTTAAGAAATATTTCATAATATAAGGATGAGGAAACTTAAGAGTGAGAATTTTGCAACGGGACGACTCCATGTACCTCTGACACAAACCATTTCTGTTGTTAGGTTGTCAGGTTTTTATCATTTATTTGTTATACGTTGTTATTTAATTACACAGTATTGCTTTCCAATTATAAAACTATATGAATAAACATGTGACTTAAATAAAGTTTTTTTTTTCTTTTCATTCTCATTTTCTCTTTTTTTTATTCAAGAGTTTGGTGTGGCCACATAATGCTTAATGGCTGTTTACATAATGGTTATCACACATCAACTACTTTATGAACCGGAACACTTTAAAAAGTATTCGCACATTATCAAGTCACTTTTAGACACCAAATAATATGGAGAGTAGTGCAATTATAACATCACATTTTAATATAATACATTTTCTTTATTATATTAAAATGTTATAATTGCATGTAGAGGTTTATACATTTAGGATTATACAGTGATGTATTGCGTGTTTCAATCAAAATGGCAAAATAGACACTGAATGTTTAAAAATGTTAGAGAATAACTTATGTTAGAAACTGTTCAGCTGGTGAGGAAAACGAACAATAACTTTTAATCAAACCATAAAGTAATTTTAGCTTTTTATAACTTTGTGCTCACCCTGTTGCAGACACAGCTTGGATAGGATAGATTGTAAATTTCACATGAATTGGCTGAATTGGAATTTCTGTGAATTAACCTGAGCTTTCAGAAATGAATCAGCCTGGATTAAACCTTTTTTAACCAGTAAAAGAAATAACATTTTCAAAATCATACCCACATATTATACATATTTAATACTACATATGTTAATGGATTGAATTCTGATCTGGTGACAAATTAATTGATTGAAAAAACTAATCCTCTACCATACAGGAAGTAATTTCCAGGCACTTCCTGCTATATGCATTTGAAATCCCATATAAGAAGATTAAATGTATGTACCATATTAAACAGTATAGTGTAGAGGTTGCAAAGCTAACGAATTTGTTTTTTATATAGTGTGAGGTACTGTTGTGCGAAGAGAGAGAATAATTCAGTAGTAGAACTTTATCCAGAAACTATCTCTCTGTTTTCTTAATCTGTTCTACTCGGGCTCTCCCTCTTCCTCTATTTTTGTCTGCCATGTGTCCTCCGCAGGGAGCAGTCGAGGTAGACTGCTTCCGCATGCATGGGTGTGAGAGGAAGATTCAACACCCCTTCTTGCTGAGACACACATGGATGGCTCAGCTTGGTGTGTGTTTGTGTGAAAAACACTCACGCAATGGCACAACATAGTTTGTCTCTTAGTCTTAGCTGAAGGGAGTGGGCCTTCCACTCTCTCTCTGTGTGTGTGTGTGTGTGTGTGTGTGTGTGTGTGTGTGTGTGTGTGTGTGTTTGTGTGTTGACTATATGTTGGTATGACACTGTGCTTGTGTGTCTGTGTGCATGCATGTTTCTGCTCCAGCTAGGTGGCATGATTTAGGCCTCTGTGTTTGCCAGTGTTCCCGATGGCAGCAGCTTGTGTGATCAGAACAAAGCAAGAGAGCATGACAGAAAATCCCTCAATACCCGGCCTTTAAAAAATGCAGGAGGCCAACGCACGCAGAAGCAAGTAAGGTAAATGTATAAATTATGGACCAAAAAAGTCTGCTTCAAAAAGAGGGAGAGATCCCCCACATGAGGCAGCAAACTTTATTGCATGTGAAGAGCGAGCGGCTGCTGCAGCTGCTGAGTGTTTGCTGGAGTCCCTTCACTCCGTCTTGCTAAATAATGAGCCAGCACCTTTCTAATAAATGGAGCGTGCAGAGCTCCGCGGCCAAATATTTGGCTTTAGGCCAGAATGGGTTGCGTTCAGGTTGGCTTGCAAAAAAAAGCTGTAATGATAAAGTTTATTTAGAAATATATCAAGCAGATTTAGAGGTTTTGTGTAATGATATTTCATGCATTATTTTCAGTTTTTGACCTGAGATGAGATTTACACGTCACACTACATGACTGTTGTAAAGTCAAATAATAAATAATTTCATACACAGGGGATTATTTACAATAAATACATTAAATAACATAAAAGCAAAATAAGATATGAAAAAATATGCATACCCATATATCTCAGGGAATGACAAAATAAATACAAAAAATACATAAAAATAGGGTATTTCATGTAATAAAGCATAAATATGTCTTTTATTTTTTGTATCTGATTGTTTTTATCATACTCACTGAAATAAGTGAGAATTTTTTTTTTTTAATGCTAAAATGAAAAGTATCAGTGCTTCTGATTATCTTGTCGGTAAATTATTGTCTTAATTCTCTCTCTTTACTGAGAAATATAAACATCATAAAACAAAGCTATATTTTAACAGAAGAATAAGAAAAGTGGCCTCGAGAGATTTCAATTAGTTTAAGACTGATGTTAGCTTTGCATTAAAATATTTTAATAAATATTCATATATTTTATATCACTCTTATTTATTTTCCAGCAGAGACAGTGAACAGCAATAGAAGATAATTACAATGTGCTTTTTCTAATATGTTAGCAGCATTTTTTTTAATATAACAATTCAGCTTTATTTACAGAGTTGTTTGACTATTCAATTATAAAGCTATGCTAACAAGTAAGTTACCACCTTGTAGTTTAATTGTACTATATATAACTAATCTATATATAATATAACATATATAACTATGTATATAAGTAAAACATTTTTTTTTCCATAAAAGATTATATCCTGAAATCATCACTACAACTTTTCTGGACTTCCATAAATCTAACTGACTATAACCACAAATGTACCAGGACCAGTTCTTTTATGGGACTGTTTATACTAGGCTAAATATACTAAATAAAGTTTTTTATGTGTGTTATACAAAGGTTTTGACCCCGTATCAAACTCTAAGCACCAGTACAGAAAAAAACAATCTAGTTTCACTGAAGTTCCAAAGAGACAACAGGCCTATTTTATTTTTTGCAAATTTGAGTCAAATTTAAATATGTTTGAACTTCAAAAGTGAAGAATTTCCATAAGCTTTTTAGGGGCATACCAGTAATTGTGTCAACCATCATGTTTTAGCTTACAGAGGGACACACATTTTAAAAGCAAAGTCATGAATTAAACAGTGGACTATAATATGATAGAATGAAACACATTATGTTTTCTTTAATTTGGAGCGCGTCATTGTTCATTTTTACAAACGGTGTCCTGATTCTGAGGTTCTATTTTTTAATGCTGCTATTTAACACTGTTTATGGATTTTGTAACTGTACAATGAAACTATTCTGAAGTCACCTCATAGAAACACATGACCAAGGTTTCATGTCAGACTACCAAATGATGCAGCCGCTTTCCTTTAAAGCACTCAGCGGCCGGGTGTGTTCTTTTGTGCAAACGTGCAAAAAGTGTGTGTTTTCAGTGTGTGTTTGTGTGTGTGTGTGTGTGTGTGTGTGTGTGTGTGTGTGTGTGTGTGTGTGTGTGTGTGTGTGTGTGAACTGCGCATGCGCATTCGACCGGCTTCCTGGAGTCCTCTTTAAACTGTGCATCAAAGCATGACTAACAAGTCAGCACACAAGTCGGTCCTTGCCCGCCATGACATCGCGGCGTCATCGCTGGGATTTAGACGCCGCCTATCATCGCTCAGGCAGGCAGGGACTGAAAATCCTCAGCATAGTAACACACTGTAGCAATGCACTTTAGGTGGTCGAGACATGTCATTAGTCCTGGTGGGGACGAGGTGCTGCATCACGTCAGCTGGTCAACCCAAGTCTATTTATGTGTCTCACTTCCAAATAATAAGAATGATAATAAGAATGCTTTACATTAAAATAAACCGATGAGCCACAGTGCATATGAAAGTAATGCAAACAACCAATACGAACACTTTAAAGAGATGAAAAATGTATGTAAGTTGTGTATAGATTTTAAATGTATTGCATGGACGTTACAATGCAATATGAAATCGAAGCAATATACATAAATATCACATTGAAGAAACATGCATTCTATCTACATACAGGCACATGGGCTGCCATGTAACTTGACAGAGCTCTCTGGAGACAACATTAGAGAAGTAAAGCATATCACCAGACTGATATTATACAGTGTATAGTGTATATTAAGGAGAGAATGGAAGTTCTCCGTGAGGGCATAACTCAGCACAGTGATGTTCACACTGCTACCTGAAGCTGGACAGAGCATTCAGATCATAAACAAACACAAACACTTCACCCCGACATCGCCTTCCTTTGGACCAACTACAGTATGGTACAGCAGCCCTCCCCTCACCTATCTGTAGGTGCAAGTTGCAAAAATATTTGTTTGATACGGAAGGCGGTGAATTATTCAGGGATCATTTAATAATGCAGAGAAGTGGGGGGGAGACTCAAAACCGTGGCAGTGAAAACTGCTCAGCCCGGCTGCCTGGAAGCTCCTGCCACAGATACAGAACACGCCATATGCACTCACTGCCCTGTTTTGTTTCTAATTGGCAGCCATACCTCGTCCTATCAGACGCACCACCTTCATTTTGCGCTTGTGTTGTCCCTTACATGTATCCCATTACTGAGCAAAGTAGAGGAAATGCAAATTTGCTCATTTTCTTTTCCCATAAACTGGAAGTCCCCTGGATGCACCCAGAATAGCACATAACTCAGTGACACTAAGTGCACAGATTGTGTTCGAGTGTGTGTATGTAAGTTGGAGTGTGTGTGTGTGTGTGTGTGTGTGTGTGTGTGTGTGTGTGTGTTTGCATTAATCTGGGTATCCTGCAGATACCACTTTGACGCACAGACAAGTGCTATCGTTTGAAAACAGCTGCACTTGTCACCAAACAGAGAAGGCAAAGTAGAACTAAAGCCGAGATGATATAACATCCCTACACACACACACACACACACACACACACACACACACACACACATACACATACAGAGTATACTGGGCTGATCTGTTTAGATGAGTCACCACTTCTTAAAGAAGCAGTGGGTGGTTATGGCACCGGCTTTAAATAGACAGCATACAGCACCCAGTCGATCTGTAGAGTAACTGAGACTGACAGAGAGAGAGAGAGAGAGAGATGGAGAATAAGACGGGGGAACACAGGAATATGAGAGAGAAAGATTGGGAGAGTGTATTTGAGTTGTGCTGAGTGTGTCGTGCTGAGCTGGAGGGCTAGGAATCATCTCACATCCGTCATGGAGGCTGGTTGCAGGGTCAAACTCAGTGCTGTGGCGAATGGCCCTGTTATCACACAGCTTTACATTCGCTGCGCTGCCTTTACTCAAAGGCAGCAAAACAGGGCTGGAAGACAACCAAAAATAGAGACGCCCAATTAGAACTGCTCCCAAAGCTTTGATGGAATTAAGCAGTGAAAGGGGGCTTGCATAACCCACCCTCCCAGAAAACGACAAAATGTGCAGACAGCATATGCAACGCTTGTCCTATTTACTGGAAATGAGTCCTGGGTCAATTTTCTGGTGCCGTGAAGAGAAAAACATACATAAACAAACTGTGCAGAAGGTAACTTCCTTTTTCTTGTAGTCAATTTTTGCACCACAGATTTTCGCCTAACGTTAAGTTAAGTGTGGCCCTGTGAGAAATGGTCCAGGGGTTGGTGTGTAGCCTACAGATATGAATATATGCATCCTGGTGTATATCCTCCACATCAGCAGCAGCAGCAGCAGCCTGCCTGCCTGCCTCAGGCTCTCAAACTGCAGAAGGGAGAAGCTTACTTTATATATACGGTGCAGCACATTTTCTTAGGTCGCCTACTGCCAAACACTAGCACGCAACGCAAGACACCACCAGCATTTCAATTAAGTAACACTTTGTAGAAATCCGATTTATAAATATTGAAAATAAATATTGAAAGAGCATATTGAAATGGTGATGAATGCCTTAAAATTTTCAGGCTTTGCGCAAATAAGGAAGTCTTTGTAAAAGAGTTTAAATGAAAACTGACTACAACTATGGATTTGACCAAAGTCACCTCATGTATTTTCAAATAAGACATATTCAGCTTTTATCGAAGAGCTTTTTGAATAGATGAAACAAGCCATTGACATGACATCTTCAGAAAATAAAGATGGTATTTGTCAGCAGCCATAAAGTCGACTATTTCAGAACGGCTGTTTGCAAGTTTGTCTGCAATTTTGTAAAGGTTTTTTCCTTTGTTTTAGCTTTATAATTATACATCTCTTAGTACACAAAAGGAAAAGATTTTCTTTCATGAGGTGACCCGCTGTAAGTATAGCATTCTTCTAGCTTAGTACACACACACACACAGACACAGTGTCGGTGTGGAGACGGTCTGTCCCCGGGGGTTTGATCACAGCCCGGCAGCCAATAGCTCAGCTGCTGACTGGACCGGAGTGTCAACAGCAGAAACACATCGGCAATCCTGGAAAACAACAAACAGGCTGACAGTATATCACCGCTTTGAACATTCCAGGACTTCATCTTTGCCTCTTCATACAGAGTCATCATGTTCATAGAGAATCTGATCCGATTTGTATATAAAACATTCAAATGATAACTTTCTTGCCTTACCAATGATGAATCAGAAACAATACTCGAATGAATATTTTACATTATCGCTTACAATTTTAGTGCATAGCAGCAGGAGGTTTGAAAAGCTGCAAGTGTTTAAAGACTTTACACTTCATTTTAAGTTCCAAATAAAATGAGATTTTTAACCCAAGGATATTAATATTAATCATTTCAACATATAGTCGATTTTGTAGAAATTAAAAATATCAAAATTATTGGTGTTCAAATGTTTTGAGATTATCTATCATGGGACTTATGTGGAACAAATGACAGAGCAAGTCACACACAACCACACACACCATTATGGCCAGTCCGTCAGCAGTCTGTATGCTTTTGATATTATCTTTAAATATTTTTTTTTGCATTTTTGCATCAAAAGATCCAATAACTGTTTAACCAGTATTTTTTTTTATATATATATATTTGATTGTGACCATTTCTAATGCAGTACAGTTTGACTATCATGGGATATTGACCAAGCTTAATTTAGGTGCAATAACAGCTCATTAAAGGATATATGATTCGATATTTTCCTTATCGTCAACAAACCAAAACCAACAATGAACTGATGCTACTGGTCCTCTGCCTTCCTCTGTGCCATAGAGCACCATTGTTGTTCAAAAGCTAATAAAAGCATCATTACGCTCAACATGGGCGCTGTACTTTATTTGGAGTCGATCCCAAATACACCATCCTGCACGCGTTAAAACAATACTGCACCGTGTGTGTTAATCCACACTAGTCCCCAGCAAATTAAATCAGGCAGGGTTAATTGCAGGTTTTACAGATTGTTACATAAAATCATCTCATAAAACACTTAAATTATTTCCCCATGGTCAGATATTTTGTGTTAAAATAATCAGACATTTCAAGGTCAAGACAAACTCATTAAAGAGGCTAATATGCTAAAATAATATATCAGTCTTACCCTCGTTATACTGGGACTTGGCACGGTGAGGTAAAGACTGGACAGGCCCAGGCAAAGGCCAGAGACCGATAGACAGAATAAGGGGGGAAAGAGAGAAACTATGGTAGTTAATGGGTTAAGTTTATGGAGCAAATCCCCTCCTGCCCCCTACCCGAGCAGACAGAGAGAGAGTGAGGCTGGTGATTGTTGGGAGCTTCGTCCTCCTCCTCTCACTAAGTAAGGAGTCGGATGGGGGCGGTGGGGGTGGAGCGAGTTGGGAGGTGGGGGGGGGGACGGAGAGCGCCGCCGAGCGTACCTAATCGGACAGGACAGTTCCTGCTTATTATAGAACCAAGCACGGATAATAAAATCTGAATCAAACTGCCAGCTGAGAGCCACGAGAGGACCTCCTCCTCTTCAATTTTTAAAGTTATGGAAGCGCTTGACACTGAGGTGGATCAAATAACACCAGTTTGCGTGCAAATACTTACTTAGCGAGCCAGCGCGGCCCAAATCTGCGCAGCCGACACGCAGGTGAGCGGCACTGCAGCTCCAGCTAATTTCACCACAGCCCCACTACTACCCCCGGCACTCACCCACCCAATCCCCCCCCACCACTCCCACTCCCACGCCCCGCCAACTCTCCAACTGTCACAATTGCCCCCTCGAGTGGGCACAGTTCATTTCTTTCCATTAGTTTTCATGAGGGCGGCAAGCGCAATGACAAATTCATGTTTTGGCTGCTGAGAACTGTAGCAATCATGGAAACACCAAAACACCCAAACATACAGAGACAAGGGCAGCCAAGGAGAGGCTGGCATCTCTGAGCGAGCTGCAGGCCAACCTTTATCTCTAACAAATTACGCTCATATGCGGCTGATTTGCATTAGCAAAATACATTTTGGGGGAAATATAATGCTGCCTGGATTAAGTTTTTCTTCTGCATATCAGGCAGAATGTTAATTGAATATATCTGCCAAATTTTCCCTGCCAAAGTTTTTACAAAATTGTTTGTGCCAACTCAAGTAGGTTATGATGTGTTTTAAAGTTAAGATAAAGTTGTTTAAATATTAAAAAAGAAGTCAGTGCCAACTAATAACATGGAATGGAACTCAAACTTGGTTTGTCAGTGTTGAAGCCATCCACTTCTCCCATCCATCAGCCACTATTCCATATCTGTACTTTTTACTGGTCACTGGTTAAAGCACATTAAACATACATATTGTTACTGTTGGAGCATGGTAGCACGGCTGCCAGTCAACAAGGCCTCCATTTCATTGTTTTCCTTCAGTTTCCTGATGTTACATCTTTTCACATGGTGGTCAGTCGAGAATGACCACTACCTGAACACCCCCTAAAAAAACAACATATCCTCATAAAACGGTTCGTAAGGTATTTTACGAAAAGTTATTCCTCATGTTTCGTACGTTTCCCTACGAATGTACAGCGTCAGTTTCAGCTCCAGTTGTTTCAAAATAAACTTCCATCTTCACAGGAAACAACTTCATTAGGTTTAGGCAAGAAAACTACCTAGTTAGGTTTAGGAAAGATCGTAGTTAAGATACGCCACACCAGAAGTGGTTACGCGTCACTAGAAGTGACGTAACTGAAGTATGGAAGTTACATGACAAAAACTACTTAGTTAGGTTTAGGAAAAGATCACGGTTTGGATTAAAATAACACCGGAAGTGGCGTAACTTAAGTATGGAAGGTACGTGACAAATAAATCAACATTGATTTCTGGTTTCACACGGGACACGAATGCTGGTTTACTGGGTGAAAGTCGGGTGCAACAAAGGACCCTTGTGAGGTGAAAAACACTTGAAACATCCAACCAGAGAAGGAAAATAAACACTGCTTTTCAGCCTGGTGTTAAGTTCCTCTCTACTTATGCAGCATTCATAAGTTTCAGTCATATCAGAGTTATAGTAATTACCGGTTCCCAACTTGTAAATAGCATTTGCATCAACATCAAGGTCATTATTTACAACTTCTTTTTGAGAGCTCCGACATATCTAACTCGGTACGTAATTAGTACAGAAGTGCTGGGGAACCAAACAAACAAATCTCACAGTGTCTGTCATTCTCTGCAAAAGTGGTCTGATGACGTTAATGCACGCAGGTCATGAACTTGTGACTTGAACGCAATATTAGCACTTTGGATGTATGATTATTGTGTGCATGAATTAATTAGTTGATGGTTTAACATACAGCGTGTTGAAGATATGAACACTGCAGTTCAACAGGCAAACAGGATAAATCCAAAGTATATATGCACATATCTCTGTCCAAAATCAAATGAAACTGCATTTATATAAGTGGCATTTGGATTAAATTTTCCATGATGTCACAACTTTCACCGTTTATTTTGTACAGCATTAGGCTACACTGTGGTATATGTGCAGCTAACTGATGACAGACGAAGCTAGCCGGTATTGTTGAAATAGCATCACAGCTGTATGAATAGGAGAGTTGACAACAATATGTTTATACTATGTTCTTTTTGCATGCCCAAAATGAATGTTTGAATCATTAATTTGTGTGCACAAATTAGTTTCCCTCTCCATGACATCCAGCTGCCTCCATAGCATTCAAACACCCCGTACTGTATTTGATGGTCAACCTTTTCCTACCTGACAGTAGATGTACCATCTGTGCTTGCAGCCCCCATCTGTAGTGCTTAGTCAGCCCCAAACCATATGTTTGGTCATCGCTCTGTGTCTTTTTACCTCATCTGTGTCCACTGACTCCACTGCTTGTCTACTGGTGTATGTCTGATGCCTGTAAAAAGCCAAAAAGCACATAATCATTATTTATTCAGGGAAGTTTCACAGAGAGCCAGGCGCTCTTTTGCAGGAATGGCCTGTTCACACTCACACAGCACAGAACTACAAGCAGATAAGGCGTTCCTACTTCAGCGACGTGTAGTCCAGTTAAGTGAAAAGTGTGTCTTCCTGTCCTTTGTACATTTGACAACACATTACTGAGTAATTCACCAGTAGAATATAGTTAAGACTCTGGAGGAAAGTTGTTTAAAGAAATGAAGTTCCTGTAAGCGGAATGTTGTGTTTAAGTACATTGAAAATGCTTATTTTGTGCATTTGAATGGCAGAACAAAAAAACAATGCAAAAAAAGGGGGTTTGTAGTCAGTATGAACACACTTTGGGGTTTCATTTCATGGTTTCCCTGATCATTCAACACAAAAGCAGAAAGCAAAGTCATCATTTTTGGGTGGATGACATCACAAATCTGAGCTCTGAGGGAGTTTTTATTTAACACAATAATATTAGTTTATTGTTTATTTGGATCCCTAGTTGTTACCATGGCAACAACTGCTCCTCCTGGATAGCCGACAAGTAGGTGATGAGTACCACATTTTTCTCTCATTAGTAACACGACCACCACTTTACTGTGTTTACTGTAAGCTCCTAACTCAAAGCCTTTTGTTTCATGGTCACATTACTGTAAAGAGCATAATGCAAGCCAGTTCTTCATATCATGTGCCCCGGTCCAAACCCAGAGCCTTGTGGGATTCGCTTGGGAAATCCACACAGCTGTGGTGTGTTTTGAAAAGTTTGTCACAGGGAGGATAAGAAGAGCGATGACTCACGATATGGTATCATTAGCTTTGTGATGTTTGTGATACTAATGAATTTAAAATGTACTCATCCCTTTGGGGGGGACCTCCCTTTTCTGGTTCCTTGCAAAGGTCAAGATCTGCTCCATGTCAGTATCCCAGCAATGGGTGCAGGGGCTTCAATGGAAATCCCCTTCAAAGGACCAATATGTAATATATTTACTGTAATAAATCATAAAATGACCAAGATATGTCATCAGAGATCAAGGAAACATGCTATGTTGAAATACTGGCTTCTCTGACATCAATGCTACAGCCAGTATGTTCTCAAGGTTATCAAGGCAGCCAGTATATGAGACACACAGCCGGTGGAGTGATTATGACTACTGCTGGCCAGATGCTAACGCCGTGATGCTAACACAAGCTAACTGCTATCAGTCATACCGGTGGAGTGGAGGGGCCACGGCTCCAGTGCTACGAATTTGGACCACATTACCCATTTTAAACGCTAGCTTTGAATGCTACATATTGATCATTTAACCACTTGGGGTTAAATGCTCGCAATCAAATATGGTCTTTAATACAAGCCATTCAGTCAAACCCCCAGTGTATACTGTATTGAAGAGTCTACTCACACGTGAGTCACTAAAAAGCTCATGATTTCTGGTTATTTCATAGCACCCCAATCTGAAAAAAAATGGTGAACAAGTGGTTTTATTTCAAATGAAAAATAAGAGCAAAAAAGTGATATTGATGTAAATTATAATATTGTAGTTCACTGTATGCAAAAGAGCTCTTGGTATTGTGATAGGAAGATTTAGTTTATTTGCAAAGTAAACAAAAAGGTTACATATTATAAAGATGCACAATCTGCACCAATTAATATTCATGCGTTACAATTCATCAGAATTTGCATAACACAACTGATTCAGCGGGCCTTGAGACCTTGAAGACCTTGAGAAAGTTTCAAATTCAAACTAAGTTGATCCCGCTGACAGCAGACGCCATGCACAAACATGATAATGTAATGCATACAAACATACACACACACACACAGGGACGTATGAACACACACTCACATTGTGTCATCTGCTCTCAGCAGTAATTTAGCCGTCTGTGATGGGATCTGGCAGGCCGACATGACAGGATAATCACTAGGCTGACAAGTATGAGCAGTACAAGGAACAGAAATGGTTAAAAAAAAAAGACGAGGAGGATTTTGAATCTTTCCAGTGTGTGTTCGTGTGTGTGTGTGTGTGTGTGTGTGTGTGTGTGTGTGTGTGTGTGTGTGTGTGTGTGTGTGTGTGTGTGTGTGTGCACGGGCAGACAGAGGAGGCTGTTAATTACTGTGATAGAGAGAGAGAGAAGGCTTGTCACGTTAGCCCCCAGGTGGCATTGACAATAGAAGGTGATTTTCATGATGGATATGATGGAAGGATATGGAGCGCTCATGAGGTAGAAAGAGATGATTATGCCTTGAAAAGTTGTGTGTGTGGGTGTGTGTGTGTGTGTGTGTGTGTGTGTGTGTGTGTGTACACATTCTCTGTTATTGTCCCTTGCCGTTAACCTTTCTTTGTAACACTTCATTATGAAAAACACGGACTAAAACTGCTTGCATTTGAATTTGAAATGTTATCCATCAAAACCATGAAACAAAATCAAAACATGTATAGAGAGAGCCGGTCCAAGTTCTGAAGAATTTTAATAAGACGAGTGTTGCAAATGTTATTTGGTGGAAGTTTTTAAGGTCTGAAGGAAAATAATTGGTTTGCAAAAACATCCAAAGCATTTCCTGTCTGGCTGCAAGATATATGTCCATGTGTTTATGTCAATGCACTGAAAAGGATTCCTTTCGTGACATGTTATCCAAGATGTAGGAAGTAAGAAGTAATAGAAAAGAGAAAGAACTGATGTAAGAGCAAACACAAGACAAGAAATTAGATAATAGAAGGCAAGAGATGATGAGACATTTAGAAAATGTTGTGAAATGAGCAGACAGACAAAATAAAATCTGAATAGATGATTTAAAGGAATGTAGAGATGTGAAAGATTGCATCAAAAGAGAGAGGAGATGAAATAAGAACAAATGAGATGAGATGGGTGCCCGGTGACTTGGGTCGGCTAAAGTGCACCTCTAATGGGACCTTTTTTTTTTTGCATTAAATTTGTTTGAAAATAAAATATGATGAAACAGCAAAAAAGATGACCTGTCTATTAGGATGCAGCCCTGGTCTTTGTTTTCCTCTGACACCTTATGAATGAAACAAGATTTGAGGACGCAAGGGGTCAAAAAACAAATTCAAGTCAAAACAAAATGAGACAAGATGAGAGGAGACAAGTGAAACAGCAGTAGGACGTGTTGATATGCAGACTCTTACAAGTTCACCGATCCCTTAATAAATGAGATGAGACCAGACAAGCCAATGAGACAAAATGAGAAATGACAAAAATGAAACAAGATTAACGAAGGTGAGATAAAGAGAGACAGATAACACAAAAGAAGACACCGTGTTGAGACGGAGACTTTTCGGTTTCCTATTAACTGAACAGAGCCTCCAAGAAGCCGCAGATCCTTATCAGCAAACCGCGTCCTGTCCCTCTAATCACTGCAGATGTGATTACTGAATTATCCGTCTCCTCTGATCTTTCCATCTGATAGAAAAACTACACTTCCTCCTCTCCGGGGCACAATTCAACTCCAGTGAACTGCCACCGTTTCCCAGCCTCGCATCTGCACCCCAGCTCTGATCATATCTCTGCGGTTCAGCAGGAGGAACAGGGGAGATCACACAGAGTCAATTGCCTGTCATGATACATTGGTTAAGAGCCAGCCTTGAAGGCCGACGGTTGTAATGTATGTCATGGCTCATAAGCAGCACACATTTGAATCGGAGCACCACAGTGGGAAATGGTCAGAGGAGATCTAAGCGGTAGTCAAGAAAGGCGTAAACACTCGAGATCATTCATGTAAGATTCGTACTTGAATAAATAAAAACCACAACCACAGATAATGTATGAAAACACTGGAAATATTCACATTTTTGCTTTTTTGCTTTACCAATAAAAATATATAGAATCACTTTACATTACATTTGACAGAGATATTTGTACGATGGAGTATGGAGATGGGCCACTGGGGAAAAAGAGCAGAGATTTCAGGAATAAAGTGAAAAATGTACAAGAAAAAGTCATAATATTTTGAGGAAACATTTGAAGGCCTAATATCATGAGATAAGTAAGGGATAATGTACAGCGAACCCCGACAGAGAGACCTATGTCTCTATAGGTTTCTTTCACAACAATGACCTGCTAGCTGTACATTATCCAGCTTATTACACGGCTACTTACTTAAGAAATCAATATTTTGACACAAAAACGAGAGTGGACATCAGAACTGCGCCAATAGCAACGGTCTGCTATACACAGCAACGGTCTGCTATAAAGAAATTACAGACCGCAGAACAACGTGATTGACCAATCACAATCGAGTATTCAACACAGCCGCGAAATAATACGTAGTAAACAGGTGAGAGCAGTCTGTTAGCTGTTTGAGTGGATGACCTGAGGTTGCAGGTTTCACCAATAAACACCTTATTATCAAAGATTTTAGGATATTAAATTGATAAAATGAAACCAGTTTTGAAGCAGCGGCTGGAGCTCAGCGGGGACATTGTTTCCTACAGCTGAACCTATAGGAGTGCAGTCATGGCATCATGAAGTGATTAAAGCTCAGTGGGCTTTATGAAAAGATATGAAAGGTGGCCACCTGTGGTACACTATATTGTGCATTACGTTATATCATCTAGTTCCATTTGGGACCGTCTCTGGATGAGACAGAGTTTAGAGAGCTGCTGTGACCTGCTCTTTTTTACGTTTGAAAAACTAAAATAAAGACAAATAAAATATGTTTCTTACCCAGGACAAGTGGGAGGAAAACACACAGAGAAGGTTTGTTGGTAGGATTGTGATCCTAATCAAATCTTCTGTTCCCTTCCACTGTGCCTTTGACTCTTATCTGATGCCATTTTCAAAATCTGTGTCTCTGTGAACAACACTATCCAAACTCTAAAGCTAAAGTACTGCAATACTCTATATTAGGGCTGTCGAACGATTTAAATATCGAATCGCAATTAATCGCATGATTGTCCATAGTTAATCGTGATTAATTGCAAATTAGTCACACATTTTTTATCTGTTCAAAATGTACCTTAAAGGGAGATTTGTGAAGTATTTAATACTCTTATCAACATGGGAGTGGGCAAATATGCTGCTTTATGCAAATGTATGTATATATTTATTATTGGAAATCATTTAACAACACAAAATAATGACAAATATTGTCCAGAAACCCTCACAGGTACTGCATTTAGCATAATAAAACATATGCTCAAATCATAACATGGCAAACTCAAGCCCAACAGACAACAACAGCTGTCAGTGTGTCAGTGTGCTGACTTGACTATGACTTGTCCCAAAGTGCATGTGATTATCATAAAGTGGGCATGTCTGTAAAGGGGAGACTCCTGGGTACCCATAGAACCCATTTTCATTCACATATCTGGAGGTCAGAGGTCAAGGTACCCCTTTTAATATGGCCAGTTGACAGTTTTTCCTCACCAAAACTTTGCGTAAGTTTTTTAGCGCTATTTAGTCTCTTTCGCAACAAGCTAGTATGACATGGGAACAATTTTCTGTCGCGATGCTGTGATGAAGAGCGTACATCTGTGCCTGACAGGCAGCTTTTCAGAGTACTGGGACTCGCTGACCTGCTTTGAGGTCCAAAAGTTTGCTTTATTGAATGTTATTCTGCTCAGCTTGATAAAAAAGAAATGCCACTGTTGTGTTTCAGGAAAATTGATTATTGCCACATAGCCCTCCACCTTCCTCATCCTCTTCAAAAGAGAGATGCAAAATGATAACAGATAGCCAGTTAATGAAGCATGAATGATTAAAGAGCCCCGCAGGGAGAGGTTGTCAAACACTGCAGACAGTTTTTTTTTTATTTGTGTCATCCTCTGTTCACTTTCAGCTGGGGGCAGGAGATGCACAGAGAGAAGAAAGAACGGGAGGGAGATGTTGAGCCACAGGGTGAACTTGAAGGAGACCAGACACATTTGCAAAGATGTAAGAGACAGGATAAAAGAAAGGCTTATCTCACCATGAAAGAGCTCTAAAGTCTGAGGTTTGGAGCAGAATCATTAATCGTACAGGCATATTTAAAAGACCCTGACAGGTGACCTGCTCTAATATGAAATCAGAATGGCATGAAAAACCAAAACATTATAATCTTCTCAGTTTAATGCGGGCCATTAGACCGCCACATTAAACCATATTAACCCCACCGCAGCACATCTCAGACTCACCTAGAGTGACTCAGCTTTGCAACTCCGCAACTTCCTTTGTACTTCATCACGTCTCTCCCTGCGACCCTCCATCTCTCCCTGCTTCCTTTGATCAGGAACCCCTCAGTAAACACAGGCAGGATTTACATCAGTGGAGGCAAGCTGCTCTCATCACTTTGCTGTGCCAAAGCTTTTTTCTTTTTTTCAGCAGAGCATTTGAGGCACCCAACATGGAGGAGAATTACATCAGCTCTTAGGGTGCAGCTTTTCTGTCAGCGAGATGCGACTGTGTCTCAGAGCTAGTAAATAATCCCTAAGTGCTCCTTATTTGACCTCAGATTGATTCGCTGGAAGTAAATCTCGTTGCCGTGTGCGTGAAAAGGAAAGCGCTCTAATGAAAGTGTGAAAACAGTCTGTTGTTTAGTAATTCAGTTTGCGCCAACTAATCAAACATTAAGAAAACAGTAAATCACTTAAACCTGCTTTGTAAATGTAGATATGAATGCAATCCCCGTGTGATATGGAGATTTTCAAATAACAGTAGCGTTTCTCTCATGCTGTAGATCAAACTGTTTATACAGCATGTTATGTGGCTGTAATTTAAAGCCTCTTTAATTTCCTCCCCATATAGGATCTTATTCACTTTGAAAATTCATCAAATATCCAGTTTGCTCTCGTTCTTCATAAGCCAAGCTTGTGATGTATCTTTGTAAACAAGTTTCTCTTCTTTGGAAAAAAATGCTTCTTATTTTTTTACTGTATAAGTAAGACAAGATTTTGTCAGGCTTTAACTTATATAACAGAAAATAAATATCCATCCATCTATTCATCCACCATCCATTCATTGTTTTAACCACTTATCTTGTTTAGGGTCACAGTGTGCAGACACACATATGCC
Source organism: Sebastolobus alascanus (assembly GCA_916701645.2). Lineage (NCBI taxonomy): Eukaryota > Metazoa > Chordata > Actinopteri > Perciformes > Sebastidae > Sebastolobus > Sebastolobus alascanus. The sequence continues at coordinate 731,264 of CAKAOJ020000180.1, forward strand.
CAGACAAACTAAATGCATGTGAACACCATAGATGTAGTATAGCTTGTGTAGGTAAAGTTAAAGGAGAAGTTGGACATTTTCGGAAATACACTTATTCGCTTCCCTGCGGAGAGTTAGATGATGAGGTCGATGTGTACGGTAAAAATAAAGCTACTGCCGTCTAACTTAAACTTAAAAGAAAAGAAATCTTAAACTTTATTACAATCGTCACAGACATACAGGAACATACATGAAAATTGACCTCTGCATTTAATCCATCCTAAGCATTTTAGGAGCAGTGGGCTGGTGCAAAGCGCCCGGGGAGCAACTTGGGGGTCAGTGTCTCGCTCAAGGACACTTTCACATGCAGACAGTAGGAGCCGGGGATCAAACATCCAACCTTGTGGTTAAAGGTCGACCCACTCTACCGACCTGAGCCACAGCCGCCTTAGCTTAGAATAAAGACTGGAAACAGGGGAAACAGCCTGGCTCTGTCCAAAGGTAACTAATCCCACCAGAACCTCTTAAACTCACATTAACACATTATAGCTGGTTTGTTTAATCAGTGCAAAAATAACAACTTGCCGTTCTACAGGGGCTATGAGGGGCTATTTGAGATGGCTAATTCAAACAAACAAGAGTCTGCTGGAGAAGGGTGGCAATGTGCAGGAATAGTTACAGATTTCAGCTTAAAGAGTTATTTTCCGAATCACATTTTGTGTCTGAAAGTGACACTTTTGATGGTGCCCATGTAATCAGTGCCCACTGCAGGACTTTTAAATCCTCATGATGACAACGTCAATGGCAGCAGAGGGATGAAGAAAATAAGCGAATAAAAAAGTAATGAGAACTTTGCATAAAAAAAAGAAACCCAAACCCAGTCCCCAGTACAGTATATTATCTTGATGATATCCTAAAAAAGAGGATTTTTTTTGGGCTATTCCTCTGCATTGCTGATCCAAGCACCTCTAACACAGATGTGCCCCATTAATGTACAATGTTTAAACAGACTTTCACATAATGGGGGTCTCCTAATATAAATACAGTAAGTGAACTACCCGTGCTATATAAAGAATGATCAGAATGTGTTCTTAGCAGAGCAGATGGTTGCAATTCTGCCAGCGCTAACTAGCGCCGAGCGATTATGTGCGATGATAAGTTGCTTCTCAGTTGAAAGCCTATCATTAGGGCTTTAATTAAAGCAGTAGCCAGGGCGGGTGACACTGTCTGCCTCAGATTCCTTATACCCATAGGGGGGGTGGGGTGTGGAGGGGGGGCGTCTCACAGTCGCTCTCTTTCTGTCAGAGCCACGTGGTGCACATGTGTGCCACATGAATCTCTTTTTCCTTTCGTGTAAGTGGCTTGGTATACACAGTCCCAGCAGCACGCACACACATGGCAGTGTCTTAGACTGGGGGGCAACCAGTGTCGCCTTGTGTGGTCGCGCGTCTAGACTAAGTGGATGGCCGATGGCATTTATGAAGGGAACGGCTGAGGAGAAGGCAATGGAGAGTCTTATGAATTAAAGCAGCCTTTCACTGTTGTTTGGACACAAGAGCCTGTCGAACTCACTGCAAACTATTTTGCTCATTACTGTCCAAAACTGCAAGCGCATAGTCATATTGATAGAATGTGAACAGCAGACACATTCAACCGCATATTGTGCGTCTGCAGCCCATTCTTGGCTGCTCTGTGTCCCCCTGATAGACAGCTCTCATTACAAAAATGACAGAAGCACTGCTGTGCATTTGACCCGAGAAAAAACAGAAAATAACAATAATGCCATCTGTACAAAGGACAAGTGGATAGTCTGGGCTCTGTGTGACTGACCTAGTTTTTGAGGATGCAGATGGATTAATAAAACATGGCTGGGAATAGATGTTGTACCCCAGACTTGATTGGAGAGTCGGAGGAGGACAAAGTTGCCTTTCAACACTTTGAATGTTTTGCCTCAGGATTTATAGGTACCACAGAGCCCCACACCATCCAATGTAAACACATAATAAACTTTTAGAGCACCCTGGCTCATCGTTTAAAGTACTTCTTCAAATATATAATAATAATTAGTGTAGTTTTGTCTCATTAGAATTCACATGATGCTGATGACCAAACTGAAGGCAAAGAGTCCCTGAACAATCAGAAAGTAAAGATGTGAAGGTCCAGCAGGGAAGATACCATGTGTTTGATGACGTCTGTTGGTTGTAGACTTTATCAAGGACTTTATTAATTGCAAAGACGAATTAGGTTATCTGCCAGTAATGTCAATTATATCAATTTCATCTGATGTGGATATAACACCCTCAAATTAAAGCTGACAGTAAGCACTTTAACCTCCTAGCCATCATTTCATTACAAACCTAATGTCCTGAGCCAAATGATAAAAATGTGTCACTGTCCGATCACAGCGTTCACCCAGCCAAGTGCAAAAAAAGCCACTAGCCTATATGTTAAAATAATTGCTTTAGAGAAAGCACATCACTTAATTCTGACCTTCTTTGTGCCTCTCTCCCTTTCTCCGCAACTCACTGTCTCTTAAAGAGCACTTTGAAAGCACCAGGCATCTGGCAGCAGCCTTATTAAAAGAATATACACTTAAATTGAATGCCATCAATATCACTAAACTTTGCAGGAGCCGTATAAAATGTCAATCAGCGTCCTTGAGAGGGCCGGCCATCGACTGCTGCCGGAATGAGCTGATTTGAATGCTCCTTCACTTTGTTAGCGTCTCGAGATTTATGGAGGCAGGAAGGACAGTCGACTTTAGACAAACTGAAAGAAAAAAAAACTTTGCAAATAACCATTCATCCATTCTAAAGAGTCATTCATACAAGTGTCATTTTTTCAGACCATCCAGTGCAGGTTGGAGATCTCTTCGCTCAATAACTGCCAGCAAAACTCACATTGTTGTGATTGCTATTTGTATAGCTGACCTTGCTAATGCAGACTGCAAAATCACTCATAACATTATAGCTGTAAAATATATATAAAAAAGTTAATTTCTTTGACTTTCTTAGTAGTAGTATATTAAGATGAAGCTAAATTGTGTTGTTTTTTTTGGCAATCACATAATAAAAACTAATTGATTTATCCACCCTGTCAGTTAGGAAGGAAGCTCTTGCATGCTTCCCACTGAGGTTTCTGAGGTTTCTTCTGATATTTGGATTTGGATTATTTAGGATTTCCTACAGGTTAGTGCAGTTCAAAGTTTACTTTACAATTAAATGCAAATGGTAATGTCAAAAGAACCAAGTCCTAAAATATAATTAAGAATAGCTAAATAGATGCAGGGAAACGTATAAACAGTGTAAGATAGCAACCAAATTCCCTGTTTTGCCAAAGGGTATTTGCCTGATGTTTTCTATGGTTTCTCTGGAGTCTTATTTTATGCAGCTGAAAGAATGTGATCCCTGAGAGTTCAGTTACAGTACGTGATAACATGAGGTTAACCCGATCCTTTATTGAAACAAAGTTTGACTGATGGATGTCATTTCAGACAGTTTGGGTGCGTTTAGTCGGATGGAGCGAGCTATCCAAACACCTCGAGCTGTTTGAATTAATGCCGTACAGCACAGTAACCACCAGGAGAAAATGAAGATGGATGACCCGGCTATGGAAAACATTCCTCGGGTCAAAGGTCGCACATCACCTCACATGCTCTCTCAGCCCATAGACTCAATACAAACACAATCCCATACAAGTCAGTGTTAGAATGTGGCTTTGAAGAGTGTTCAAACGTGCACATATTCAATGCACATCTTGTTTTAAAGCCAGTGGAGCTTTAGTCATTGACATCACAGGGGAAGTCAACAAAATATCTCAAATGTTTTAAATCCAATTGCGTGTAATGCAGCCGTGATCATCATCTCTGCCATTACCGCTGCTGCTCCTGAAATGAAATCTCAGAGTAATCTCGTCCCCTATTAGCTGTGCATTACGTTACAGTCTAGGGAACGTCAAGGCAACATGTGTAGACTTGTCCTGCTGTCCTCCTCGACACGCAGAATTAACAATCGCTGCTGCAAAGTTGCAATATCCTGTAATTTACTAGGAAGTGACATTCTGCTCGGGACTCTGTAGGGAGAAGCCTTATGCACTCTCCTCTTTCTTTATTTGTCCCTTTTTTCCCCTGTCGCTTTCTCTGTGACCCTCGCTAATCGAGTATAGGCAATAACCGTCTCAAGCCTGACGATATGAAGCCCAGAAATGTCCCACTGAGTATGATTCTGTTCTCCAAATGGCCATGATATTACTGGGATTTCCTGGCTTTTAGCAAAGTGCTTCATATTTACAGTGCACTTTCTGCTCTAAATGAATAAAAATGGTTAAATTCTGCATGATGATGTTGTGGACTATTATTGCAAATCGCAGCAGCTTGCTGTGGACGACGGATGGTGACATTAAAACGAACAGTTATTGTATAGTAAGAACATTGTTCGCTTGTTTCTGTTTGGAAGTCTATGTGCTAGATGCTTCTATTCCTCCATATAGGCTTTTCTCACAGCTTTTTTATGAACACTATCTTTTCTGTAGCTAAGAGGAGACTTATAAAGTATTTCTTTATGGCCAAAGCTTCACATTTTCCCTTGTAGCTCCGCACACAGAGATTAAACTAAATAATTCATATGCTACATTTGTACTGAAGGTGTATCATCCTATGAAACGCTCGGTTTGTTCTCCAAACTGGCTAAAATTGTGTTGTCAGCACAGCCACATTGGACCAGAAGTGCTTACGTCTGCTGCTTACCGTGTATACGGCTCCACCCGACTATGAGTCCCCCTCTTGCACAAAACAAACGCTCCCCCATGTGTCCGTTCATCATCACAAATACCTCTCCGTCACAGGAATGGGAAGCACATCATGGGCTGCTTGAGTTATGACCCTTCCTCTGAATACAGAGGAGGAGTGTGTGCCCTGCGATGGATATTCAGTGGAAAGAAATAATAATGAAATGGAGACTGTTTTTGCTGACACATCTGCAGCGGGTTACTACGCCGCCAACTGGCAGCTATGACGATGATGACATATTGACAGAGGCTCCACGGGGACACTCCCGACTCCATCGCTTTGCTGGGCTTGGGGCAAGAGATTTCTGCTTTGGGGTTTCGTCGGGGGAAATCTAGACGGGGTTGATGACGCCTGCGGGCCTCTTGGATGAGGATGGATGAGGACATTTGGCTGTCAGCAGTGAGGAGGCCTATCTGGCTCTGTCAGGAGCCCACAAGGGACAGAGAAGACACAGGGGGCCTGGTCTCAATAGGCAAATGTAGCCTTCCTCACATGCATTCCTCATCATCCTCATCTTTCACAGGCTGGAATTTGTGGTATTTTTGTCTCTGAGTTGCTTTCTAACTCCAGGATGTCTTTATTTTTGAGATAAATGAATCTTTCTTCAGTCATCGATTGCTTTAGTGCAGAAGGTGCTTCCTCCTTGAACTCTAGTGTCTTTAACAAATCGTGCTGTTTTTTTCAGTGGAGGTTTGGTGCAAGTAGGTACCGAGGGAGCCACTTTAGATGATTTGGAAGAACGTATAAGAGCCCAGTGTGAGACGCTCATTGATTTCACTGTCTTTCTCTGCCTGTCTGTGTTGTTCAGGGCCTTCGGGGCAGCAGTCTGGTATCCCACAACAAACACACAATGGGGGTGAGCAATCCACAGCCCAATCCACAGGGTGCTTTATCAATCAATACGACCTTCTGCTAGAGCACCGATTCTCCCCTTCGTCTTTGCCTTCAGCATCTTTAGCCCCACAGCCTACACTGCCCACTGGGTAACGTAGGCTTTCAGCACCCACAGAGCTGAGGCACTCTCATTATCCGGGATAGCAGTGGGTTAACATAACGATGTGAGGTACTCTAGCTTGTCGGCAGGATTCAGCGCAGCCAGGAGTATAGTGTATTTGCAGCCCACTGGCATGACATTGAATTGTTGAGTCACTCCTTGGTGGACCATTAAAATCAGTCCTAGAAAATCTCAGGAAGAGGGTGAAACACGAAATGGATTTAATAAACGACTACGGCCGTCTTGGGAGTTTGAGTCCGGAATGTTTTCATTTTCTCCGACTGAGGACTGGTTCACTAATTGGGTTACGTGGGCTCAGCGAGGAAGTTGTCAAGCTTCAGGGGTTTTTATTTGTGCCTGGCCGTCAAATCACAGCCCAGGGCAGTGACCCTCGGGGTGACGCCCCCACGAGGCCCTTTAAGGTACAGCTGTCTGATGAGTCAGTCCAGAAGCCCCGCTTTCCCAGAAAATCCCAGGTTCTGAGGTGATAGGGTGACAGGAGGCGAGAGGCCACACAGCTTTGTATTATGGGAGGGTTTACTGGCCCTGAGGTCGGCTTAGCGGCTGCTGAGGAGGAGTAGCAGCCACACTCAGTGCGTCACTCTCAACTTTAAAGGACAAAATAACACAAGCTGATGATAGTACTCTGGATGATCCACTCTGTGGACATCAATGTGTACAGAAACACCTGCATGCAGCCTGGATGTGACTGTAATGTGTTATCCTGGATCAAGTGCTTGTGGTCCTGTTTTAAATATTTAAATTGCTCGATATTTCTGTGTATTTTAGATAAACAGACACAGTTAGTTTCATGTTTGTTCATTAAGGACAGGTTTCCTCTCAGCAGCATTGCCACTAAGCTGCCGCGCTTTAGCTGATTATGCTACATCTGCTCTGAGGAAAGTGTTTGCGTACGAGCTTGAAAATTTAATGAGTCAAAGGTAATAATGTGGTGTGACATTGATTTTTCCTAAAGCAATTTTGAGTAAAGTCTGCAGCGCAGCTTTAATTACTAGGCCACCCTGCCGGCCCAGATGTTGGGAGTTTACCAGATGTGGTCCACCTGCTGGGATGAGGACGGTGACTTATGACCAGCAGGTCAGAACAACTTTCTTCTCGTCCCCTCTCTTACGGACAGCAGACACAGCTCACAGCTGCTAATGGCATACAAACATGCGACACAGAGGGTGTGTCTGCATCTGTGCATATGATCACAGGAAACTGAAACTAATGATAGTCAACATTATGCTCATATCATGACTCTCCTGCACATAAATCATCATTTATGATTAATAATCTAGCATTAGTAATTGAAAAATGCCTAAGATGACAGATACGGGGTGTAATATTTAGAGCTCTGCTCAAACACACTTTCCCACCCACCCAAATGTAATTATTCTATAGCTGCCCCCCCCTTATTTGAACCATTATTGCAGTATTACTGTATGTGGGTCTGCCAGATGAGGAGAACATGCCAAGACAAAGAAATCAATTTAAAGAATGTTGAATATTTCACACCGTACTTAAAAATGCAAGGTTGTGTCCGTACAAATATGCATGTATGCCTGTCCATGCATGTATGTGGGAGTGAGTGTGTGTGTGTGTGTGTGTGTGTGTGTGTGTGTGTGTGTGTGTGTATATATATGTGTGTGTGCCTGTCTAAAGGCAGCTACGGTGGTGGTGGCTTCCTGGGGAATTGAAATTAATGAGTGTAATCAGAAGCAAACAGCGAGCCAGGCAAGGGCAATTAATACAAGCAAGGCGAGCAGAGCTGCTGGTTAGCTCGGCCAGGCATGGCTGCAGCCGAAGAGATGGAGGATTAAGATGCAACCGCAGACAAACTGCACAGCTTTTCCACACACAGCAGATGTCCACGGAGGGAAGGCGCTGGGAGCCTGGCATCGACACGCATCCGCCAACCGGCCACTCGGTCAGCCCGGCCCAATACGAGCTGACAACCTCCTGGCAGCGGTCTGATAACACCATTTTCTCTGTTTAGTTGGAGAGCCAAGGGAAGGCCCTCAACGGGGCCCCCGCACTGCATACGAAAGGGACTCGGTGCAAAGCTGCACAGTGGAGCCACTATGTGTGAGAGAGGCAGAGAGACATAAAGAGATAAAGAGAGAGATGGGGGGGGAGGGCATTGTGTGCGAGCTCAACTCAAGTACATCTCAATGTGAGGGACGTGTTTGTTACCCCGGTGTTCCCTCCATGTTTTTCTGATCGAAACATCCTCGGCTGCCTGCATTCCCTCAAACATACATATTTGCTTCAGTATAAATAAACACATCGGACCCAGCTGGCTTCAGAAAGGGCTCTGCTTGTTGTTTTCTCTAATTGACGCTAAACGAGAGTGTCACCGCCCAGGATCTTTTCACTCAGCCCCTCGCTTTGTTGCCTTGAATGGCGTTCGTTCCCCCGGCGGTCTCGCATTTCCACTGTTTACGTGAGATAATGATGCATGTGTAAGGATACACCGCCAGGCCAAGAGAGGGGCTGATATGAACTGTGACGGCTGCCTCGTCGGTCCAAACCAATTTGCGTTGAAACGGAACAATGATGTCAGCTCAGACATCGGGGAGTGTAATGAAGAGTGATGCTACGGGGACGATCTGTGATGCACACAGAAAGTAAAGGCCCAAACTCAATCCCAACAAGGGCTTAAAGGTCACGTAAGGTCAAACAAACACGAGGCCAAACCTGATTCTACAGATGCCGCAATGTTGTTGAACTCATTCCCTCTTTGCGTAATGTCCACAAAATGTAAATTGTATTGCTTTGCTTGAGTCTAAGTAGACCTTTCCAGGAAATTACCACTACTCTGTGGCAAGAAGTGACCGAACAAGATGATGCGATGTAATGATATAAATAAAATAGATGTGGCGACACTCAAAACATCAGTATTGTTTTTAAGATCAAGTTAAAATGTAAGGGTAATTAACTTTTGTAGAAGTACAACAGTAGAGCAATTTCAAATGTCAATAAAAACCTTAAGGGCCACAGCAGTTTGTCAACTTCATAACCCCAAACAAAAAGTGAAACCTCTCCTCAGCAAACGATAAAGTGTTAGGTTGGAGAAATGTGGATTGTGACCTCATTCCCTCCTCCTCGGGTTATGTGGTTGTTTCTGTGTGTACTGGTTTATGAAACACTGCTGGGTTGGAGGGCAAGTCCAACAAAATGACAAAACAACTCCGTCGAACTTTGATTGAATTCTCCTCCACCGTGTTTTGTCAGCAGGAGAAATATCATCGCCTATTGATTGAGTCCCTTCCTATTCATAAATCCTGCTCTTTATTGCCCAGAGAGTGCAGGCTGCGGAGAGTATTGTGTTAAAACCGTCTCTGACACCTTCACGGGTGCCGATAAATTACTGACACTTCAATAACTTGTGAAATACGTGCTCTTGGGCCTGTGAAAGGCAACAGTTTAACGTGTCTCTCTTTTAGAAGCCCATTACTTTAATGGAGGACAATTCAAACTCGAAGAATTTACAGTTTTCCTCATGGCGGCGGCGGCCAGATAGAAATTGCCTGGTAACATCAGCTCACTCTGATTGCTCTGAGGAATTGATGAGTTTCCTCACGTAATAGTGTTAAACGGATTTCTAGCCCCCCCTCTTCTTCTCTTGGCCAGGGATCAAAGTCTTCCTTCTGTCTGGTGCAGCTTGTCTGCCCTCTCCTGGCCTCATGCTGTCATGAGGTCAAGTCATATTGACGCATCACTGAGCAAAAGAAAAGCAATATTAATATTCACATGGCATTTTTTGTATAAATATGTGTTATTACATAAGGACGTCACATTATGTACCTCAATCAAACGCACATGGGCTAATGTATGATAGTATTAAATTAATAAACACTATAAAGATTAGACTTATTACTCATTTTTAATAAAAACACTTCAAGGACTCCTTGAACTCCCTGAGAAAAGCCTGGGTGTCTCTGGGCCCCACTTTAAGAATTACTGCTATAGACATTTAAAAAAAAAAAATACACTTTGGCATTAATGGATCTGTAAAGCCATCAGATTGTCAGAGAGTGAAAAATGGCCGGAGCATGAAGTGTTTAATAAAGTAATCTTTGATAACTAATGAGGCTTTTTTTCTAAGAGCAAACCTAACATCCAATCAGTCACAATCAAAGTAAAAGGTGGAAAAAAAAAATGGATTGACAATTAAAGCAGCAGTCTCCATGGTTCACCACTCATAAGCTATTTCAAAGAAGTTTTAGCATGTTTCCTTATGAGAAACACACTTCCCTATTAGAGGAGGGGAACGAAAAAAGAAGAAAAAAAAAAAAAAAAAGCTCTCGGAGTCAAAACCATCACCAGACGCCACTGCAGCGGTATTTTTGAACCCGTGCGTCAGAGCTGCGCCCGTGGCCAAACCGCTTATTAAAACGCAGAGAAGCCAAGTGCCATAAAGACAGAAGGCGAGCAGCTTGTTATTATTCTTTCTGAGAGGTGAACAGGCTGAGATCAATGGCTGCAGTGGTTTTCCCCTCACCACAACTATGGCTCAGCGAAGCACAAAGGGCCACGCGGCTCCGACCCATACAGTCACAGATATTAACTATTCCAGAGGCCTTTGAAAACAGCTGCCAAGAATAATTTCCCACATGTAACATTTCCCACCAAAGCCACAGAGTCGTACTGCCATACTCTGTGCCCCACCAGACCCTGAGTGCCCTGTCTGGGATGACAGAGTAAAGTCAATGGAAAATCAGATCCACTTCGTGAATAAGGAGTCAATTTGGAGCTTGTGAAATGTAGATAAGTTATTTAGTTTTGTCCAATTAATAGGGCATGGCATATCAGTTAAAATTGTTCAGGTGGAAAAGCTGCTATGGGGGTAAATCCTTTATTTTCAAAGCTAGTGGTCTTTTAAGGCTTCCGATCAGCTGTTTTATAGTACACTGAGGTCCTGTGTTACTGATGAAGAGGCTGGATCCTCTCCTGCCTCCTCATCACTCTGATCTTTCTGATATTTGTCCTGTGGGGCAGATGAGGTTGAATCTCCTGTACTGCTCTCAGGAATGCAGACCTGCTGTTGTTTTCACTTCTAACAGCAAAATGCAGAATTTTAGCTGTTTCGAGAAGGGCTGGATATGCCATTTTAGCCAGTAAATAAAAAATTTCAAATATGATGGAGGTTTTCTTTCTGACAACAGCTAGTTTAATTGTTCATTTTTATGAGAAATCATTCGTGGGAGGCTTTCAGTCTGTAACGACACCTGTAATCAAACCTGTCTGGAGAGCATAGAGACGGTCGAACCTTATGGATATTGAATACTTGCACAAAATATTAGCTCCTCCATACATTTTGAGAGCTACTGACAGAGCTGCAAGGCTACGGTATATGTACACAATGTACACATGCTTGCCCTCTGCTGGTGTATGAAGTCACAAACATTAAATGTGACCTTCTACTCACATATTCTGACTATGAAAATCAGAAAAAAAAACATCTCTCTTTGCAGTGAAATACCACGATGAACAGAGCATCACATCTGTGAGGGAAGCTTAGTGAGAAAGAAAGAGGGATCTGTTCATCTCGACAGTACTTTAGTGAATGATGTGATTATACCGATTTTTTTTTTAGGCCTTCAATAGAGCATCAGCTCCGAGCCGCGGTGGGACTGCACAGCATCTGGCCTCCGTATGAACAAGTGAAGTAATTTAAAGTAATCCTTGTTCTGTTTTGGTTGAAACCAAATGAGACTTTCATCCATCTCGCTAATTTTGTGCCAAATTACACTGAGCCCCGGGATGAATAGAACACACAGGAAACAAACAAGCACTTAACAACTAGGCTGTCATTCTCCCCACAGCTGTGCACTATGCCATCAAAATGGAAAATGTTATGAGAGTGAGGCGGCTATTCTGCGCCACTGCTAGGAATCACAGGATTACTCACTGTACGTTCATGTCACAATATTTTGCCCACAATAATGTCAATGCCACAACACAAGTGATTCTGCAAAATGCAACACACTGCAACAGAATCATCATCAAGGAAAGAAAATCTTCACAAAAGTGTCTGTGATACTAAAGAGATAAATAAAATGGCTAAATGTATAAAGCACTACAAATGAATCACAGAATGTAGTTCATTAAGAGCTGTCTATGTTGCGTGTCCTACATCACGCAGGTTTGAGCCCTTTTAATGGCAGCTACATGTTTAAACCTCAGCATTTCAATATATGACAACTATAAACTGGTATAAAACAACGAGAGAAAGAAGAACTCAAATTTTAAATGCTGCTGTATAGAAACGATATCACATTTTAGATATTTTGATATATATATTTGCTACAGCTACATCCGCCAGCACACCATGCCATGGGGGGGGGGGGGGGCCCTGCGCCAGCACCCTGAGCGCCAGTTCAGCACCAAGGAACTCCTCCATCTGTTCGCTGCCCAGATATTCAACGTTGAGATATATCCATAACCGACCTTTGTGTGATTATGCTTGTTTGACATAATGCTAATCAATTACATCTGTAAGCATTATAGACTGACCTTTACTCCTCCCATGAAAGCACAGCGATCCCAGATCATGTTCAAAATCAATTTTAATTGACTTTGTAGAGTCATATGAACACACACACAATATTTCTTCTGTTTGCAAGTAGTGACCTACTTGTCATTACAGAACATAAATTGTAAACAAATGTTAATATACTCTTTATATTTGCTATGATACATATTTACAAAAGCACGTCCATGTCTCTGCTTGCATTTTATCTTACGTAAGGCACGGGATGCAAAAGCAAAACTTTGCATCAAGGTACAGTATATTTGAAGCAAAAAAAAATTCCACAAAAAGATGCAGCAGAGACTTCCATTTTCTGGAAAGCAGAAAACAATAAGGGAACCTTCTCTCAAGCTTTTTTTGTGTCTTTATGTTACATCAATGATGTGCCAAGTAGATTTTGATGCATTAGTGTCCACCTACCTGTACATCCTGACATGCTAAACAGAAGGTAGGAGAGTGGTTTGTCCAGTTCATGTTGCCAGGGTCAGATCTCTGAAAACAACTGCTTGGACATTATAGGATAATAATATAAAAGAAAGAGTGTCATCACCTGCAGAGAAGCTGCAATTCAGTGGAGTTGTAACTCAAAGCAGGCGCTACCATCTCTGTCCCACCCAGAGCATCCTGCCCTCTGATCTTCAGGTTGACAAACTTGATCTTCCAGCTGTTGTTTTCCAGCGGGGAGCGGATGAGGCCAAATATTTGCTCAAAGATGCCCAGACAGGATCCTCCTCTGTGGATGGTCCCGGCTACAGCCACCAGTACCATGCCATGGGGGGAGGCCAGCGTCCTGAGGCCATGGGGCTCCAGGTTGGGACTGAGGAGGAGGTGCTCTTCCTTGGTCAAGGCTAGGAGACGAAGGCTAACCAGTTCAGCACCAAGGAAATCCTCCATCTGTTCGCTGCAAGCTCTGAGAAAGAGAGACGCAGCTATGTCATCACAACATCTTTGGGTTATTTTCCTCAAAACACAGGTCAAGTTCAAGCCCAAGCCCCTATGTGTACATTTTTTCTGTTCTTATCCCAACTTTCAAATTATTATGAAGGCATTTTTGTTTGCAGGAAAATTAACCAGTTGGTGCAGCCAAGTCCTGCCCGAAATACATAACTGCCGTGAACACAGAGAAGCTAACAAGCCACACATCACCAGTAGCTTAATTTCAATTCCCTTTAAAGGCATTCTTACTTGGCGAGGAGGCGTAGCTTCACATCTGGCCAGAAGTGTTGCGGTCCCCAGTCCTGAGGAGGCTGGCCCAGCGAGGAGTTGTGACTGTTTAAGAGTTGGAAGAACCACTGGCAGAACTGCTGGCCGAGGACCAGTGGGTCAAAACCCACCTCAGCCTTCACGTCTGTGGACACTGTCTGTGTGGTCGGTCTCCGTCTGGTGTCATCTCTCTTTCCTGGGAGGCTTTCAACAACCACAGCCTTAAAGAAATTAGACGTTATTGGTACACTCAAATACATTGCCACGTTTTTAGCAGACATGTTCCAATAACACATGCGGTCAAGCACTAATTATTGACATCCTAATGAAGTATCACCATCCTACCTAAACGTTACCTACATATGTTCAACCATGTCAACACATCAGGGATGGCTGACCTCATATCCCTAAAACTTACCTTCCCAGACGACCAAAGCTCCTGAGTCCTTTTCGCCAGCTGGTGTTTCTCGCTGTTCGGGGGCATCATCACACCCTCTTTGGCCAGATACTTGAATATGAGATCGCGATGAACCTTCTTCCTTTTCAGGAACTCCTCGGCATTTTTAGTGAATGAGAGAATTGCTTCCCTGGCCTCTATATGAACAGATGAACATAATGTGTCCTTTAGGCAGAAGAGAAATAGCATCAACAACAACACAGTTTTGGTGTCCCTGGTGTCAGCTCAATATCCCTTTTGAAAAAGAAATTCATTCTTTCTTTATTGGTAAACTTGTGCAACACATATCTTAGTTCATGGCTGAGGCATTGTCTATATACAACGTTAGCTATAGTTTCACTTTCTTAAAACTTCCGGGTTATAGAATTAGTTCATGCCCACCACGTCTGTTTTGGACAAGACGGATTGTGCTCGTATGCTATGTAATACGATATGTATATGTTTGACATTAACTTGTTTAGTCTATTGAAATACGAGAAAATTAAATGTAATCAGCTAACCTTAATAGTATCCTAGCTAGCTCGCTATCAGGTACGGATTGAAAGCACAACATTACCTGTAACATTTTCCACAACGATCAACTTATTGGTGACTGTGTCACAAAGTGACAGTAAGTCGGCTTTGGACATTGACTGTAGTATCTTTGCACATCCAGCGCGCTCTAACTTTGACAGGCCTGGCATCTTCAACACCGCAAAACAGAAAATTTAAGCTCCTCTGCTCTTTGCGTCCATTTGTGTCCGACTAGAAATGTGTCCGTATAAAAACATGTATCGGTGGAAGAACGTTCCGCAAGAAGCCACGGTTGCTACGGTAGGACATATGGGTAGGACCAACAAGCTGCATTTGAAGCTATAGGAAATATTGGTGTCCTAGGTTGGAATACACACGAACAAACTCGTCTGTCCCCGTTTTTTCTTTTTTCTTTTTAGCTATATGGCATTGAATGTGTGCTACCAATACATTATTTGTAATGGAACAAGCTACAAATATTTACTGCCAACAGAGAGTCTTTAATATTATTATTATTATTATTATTATTATTATTATTATTATTAGGATATTATTATTATTATTATTATTATAAGAAGAAGGCTCAAAATATCTCTCCAAGTTGTAACTGATGGCAGAGGTCCAGGGTTGACACTAGGAAAGCACAAACATAATAAATACAGTGAGTCACATCTTCTGCTGTGTTTTAAACCTGATAAACTGGTATTGCCAACCGACACTATTTAAAGTCATTCCTTTACGGTCAGATGATAATTACAAATTTCATCCAGGACAAAAAGGCAGAAGGGAGTTTACAGGGGAAACAATCACCTGTCATGTCAAAAACACGTGATTGCACTTTGTATGTAATGGTAATTGAGATTATGGGGTGTTGTGATTTATAGCAAGGCGCATTTACGAGGAGCGTCTGAAGGCATCATAAGACAGACAAGATAGCTAACGTTAGCTAGCTTAACGAAAGCAGCTAATATGGGCTAGCATGCGCAGTGATGATGTACTGCCGGTGCAGCTGGGTAATTCACCTGCAAGATAAGCGACCTCTCAGCTGGCGGTATACATAACACATGTATTAACTAATATGTTGTAATTGACAGGACTAAGGGGAACAGCTGTGCGATTTAAAATTGTCCTGACGAATAAAGCGAGGAAGTCAGTCGGTGAAAGGTAACGTACCGTTATTATTTACTAATATAACGTTATCCACATTAGCTCGTTAACAACATTTAGCTTGTATACGGTTAACGTTATTTAGTGTTACTCATATGTCACTAAACGAGTTGTGTAATTGGTGATAGTTTTGTCGGTATATTGCTGTTCAGTTATTGACAAAAACATGTGTAGCTCCTTGACGACCCCATAACAAACTTTGGGAATTTAATATATAACGTTAGCATTGCTTGTTGGTAACGATTTACACCCTTTCAAATTAAACTTTTTTGTTAAAACAATAGCTAAGTGTCATTCTACAATTCGGCATTCTCATACAGCTTTACAGTGGGGTTTCATTTCTTCATTTTAATAATCTCCAGATTTACTGTTTGGTTTTTCCAAAATTACTATCACATATAACTGACTGACAGGGGGTTAGTGTTTATAGAATTGCATGAGGAAAACAGTATTAAATCAATTCTACACTAAGCAAATAGTGTTGTGAAGTACACTGCTCGGGAACTGTTTATATGTGAATTGTAAGGCACAATTTACTGAGAGTCCAGAAACTTGTACCTTGAACTGTTTTCATCAACATCAACATGAGGTGTGGTTTAATCTGGCATTTGATAAGCCTACAGCAATATTGCCTGACTGCTGGCCTAAAGCTGTGTCACGGTGAATGAGGAACTATTTCATACTAAACCAGTTACTAACATTTCACATAGCTGAAATACACATCACACTGGCATGCTTTCAACTGAAGTTGTGCAGAAATGAACTGAGAGGAAATTGCACCAGTCATTTCGCAAGTCAGGCAAAACAAGTTCCTCAACTCCTCATAATCAATTCTCTAGAAGTTATAAAGGACTGTATGATTACCGGTTTAAATCCCTTGACTGGCTAGGAGGACACCACTCTAAACTACTGTAAGATATCATTCAAAGTACAGATCGTTGAGGACAAGAACGAGATTCCTTCAGTATTGTGTAAAAGCTTTTGGAGAACTGGATCCCTCCTCAGGGAACACAAAGCACAAATGAACCAAGTCCATGACCCTTACACATAACTGGAAGCAGCTTATCTCAATCAGACAAACAGTTTCACCATTGTGTGTGTGTGTAGGAGAGAGGAAACTCTTCCTCTTTCAGGTAGAGATAGACCAGATAGGTAAGCATCAGCATGTGCCAGATCTCCTCAAAGGAGGGGGTTAGAATCTCAAATTTGAAACCTCAGATTTTACTATCAAATTTCTCATCCCACAAAGAGAAATGTGTTTGTGTGTGTATATACACAAAAGTAATCTCACATATGCACAAAAACTTATCTGTATGCATGCATGAATGTAGGCTACAACACATACAGTAAGCACTTACACATCATCACACCAGACTACACACATACACGACAACCAAATCTATAATATTAGATTTGGTAATATTACTGAAACCATCTGCTAACCCAGAGAAGGGCGATAATTTTCTTCAAGCTAAAAGGTGTATCCAATATGCTTCATGTTTAAATAGGAGCTTAACATAGTTAAAATGTGTTGGATACATCACCTACTGTGGGATGAACTGTTCTGTGTAAAATTGCACACATTCAAAACACGACATTGATGGGAAAACCATGGAGCTCAGCCAATATTCTCTGGACAGCTAAAGCTTAAAACCCTTTACCCTCTTGTCTCTCTGTTATTGCTGCAGATGGAGGAGCTTGAGAGCAGTCTTCTGGGCCGGGTAACAGTGTACTCCATCCAGGGCTGCCCACACTGTGTGCAGGCTAAAGCCACCCTGGGGCGTTTGGGAGTACCGGTATGTGACGTGGATGTGGGGAGGCATCCAGAGCTAAGAGCCAGGGTGAAGGCGCTGACAGGACGCACCTCAGTCCCTCAGATCTTCTTTAACAATATTCATGTTGGGGGCAACGATGACCTGCAGAAACTGGTGAGAAGCAGTTGAACACTAGTGAACTAAGTGTAATGTATATTTTTTATTGTGTTTGAACTTGTATGTTTGTGTTGATCTGCTTCACTCCTGCAGGCTCCTGAGGAGCTCCAGAGGTTGGTGAATCTGGTCAAGAAAGAGCCTCTTCCATCAGATGCTCCACCACTACCAGAGGAGAACCAACCAGAGGACATGGCTGGGGAGACTGATGGAGGTGAGGGATTTATTGGTCCGTCGCAAAGTACAGAGATTTTGCTTTTTCCAGATTACTTTGTTGCCTTCGCATGTGGGAACAGCTAATTATATAATCAGTAAATTTGGTGCAAAAAAAAGACTTAATC
The DNA here is from genome assembly GCA_916701645.2 of Sebastolobus alascanus. Classification (NCBI taxonomy): domain Eukaryota; kingdom Metazoa; phylum Chordata; class Actinopteri; order Perciformes; family Sebastidae; genus Sebastolobus; species Sebastolobus alascanus. The sequence continues at coordinate 749,170 of CAKAOJ020000180.1, forward strand.
CTGCAGTCCTTAATACCTTAACCTTTTCTAATGCACAGTTCATGGTGTGTTTAACTATTATTGCACAGTGTTTCCCTGGTGGATTAATTGCTTACTGTTTAAGGATTAGTTAGAAAACGAGATCACTTTTAGTCTGCTCAGAAATGGGTTGTCAACTGGTGAAATGAACCACACTGAGGGGAAAACTTCCTTGATGTGAGGCATTGGCTCAGCTATAGTTTACAGCTAGTGCTGACATGGGCACGGTGGTATGTTTGGGTAATAGCAGGTGTTTGTGCGTGTGTGTGTGTGTGCTCATCTCCTGTCGCTATTGCCAACACAGACAGTTGATACAGGAAACTTGACACTTTGGATGAGCCCCAGCAGCACCAGGCTGCCTCACAGTACCTCATTATATGTGATTATTAAGCTCCCAACTGTGTATACAAAGTCTATCCAAAGGGGCGCTTACACAGCCTTTTGTAGAGAAAGATTTTTTTTAATTCCTATTTCTATTCATTCATTCAATTCATATTTATATCATTATGTTAAAGCTTTCATTCCATTAGTCCTTGCTCCCTCAATAGTTTTGATTATGTCGTTTGGACATTGTTTCAGCGATACTGGCCAGCTTTGGCTGCTATAAGGTGCATATAAGCCACTGTAGCCCTAAGCCACTGTAGCCCAACGTTAATTTGGTGATTAAAATAAACACTCAAAGCTGCCAAACTAAATGACCCACTTGGATTCAATGCTGTTTTGTCTGGATTTTGGATGGAAATAAATGGACATAGTAAAGATTCTGCCATGTTGAACAACATTTGTATTAGCTTTGACGTCCCTTAAACGTGTAGCATGTTAAAATGTGCATGTTATTTTTGTCAATTTGTTCTCATGAATTACTCATTTAAGAAGACACATTAGTTTTTTTGTGTGCAATACATAGTCTGCTTTTCTCCATCATACCTGCCGGGCTTACATGTCGAAAATGATATTTTCTGTAACATTCAAGTGCTTCCTTTTCCACCAACCAGATATGTTTTTTTGCACACATGCTGGACTGCTCATATTCTTTCATACATTTGGGTATGAACAATGTATATTTTTGTGTGTTTGTACATGTGTGGCTTGGCATGTTCCTGCCCTCACAGAGTTTATGTGTGAGAAAGATGAGTTTGCGGACCTGGTAGAAGACCTCAAACATGGCAGTGTGATTGGCAGTCATAGGAGGGGACTGACATTGTACAAAAAGAGCTTCTCAGGTGATCAACTGGTTGACTGGCTGCAGACAGAGAAGGGCATGGGTAAGTAAGGCTGTAGACCTGCAGTAAAACAGGCTTTCAGTGTTGTGTCAGTTTGATTTTGTTGTTTCGGATATCTGGAAACTCACTGAATTGGCCATGTGTGTGCTAGCCAGGGCTGAGGCCTGTAATACTGGCCAAGCACTGTTGCAGAAGAAGTACATGGTGAGTGTGCGTGGCTGTGGGCAGCAGGATGGCAGTTTTGGAGAAGGGAAAGACGCACTGTACAGGCTGCTGGAGGATGACCCTCATTCAGCCCTCAACGCAGGACAGACGGCAGCCTGCAGTCCCATCCAGGGTAGGTCAGGACCGGATCAGGCTGTGGGGCTTCACACATCGCATTCCAGGTTCACGCTGACTGGTGACCCCCAGTGCTCTCTAACCCCTGTCTTTTCTCTGCTGCCGGCTTGGTATATGACCCTTTTGGTTCGCTTGGGTCTGTGTATTATGTCAGTGAGCTTTGTGGTGGGAAGAACTGAAGTAGGGCTTGATGATATATCTGATATATGGCCTCTCATAAAAAATGCACATCATTCCATCAGTGACTTCCACCTCCTGTATTATGGCTCTGATGCAGTATGAGCATGAAAGTCTATGCTTGACCTTCGAAATACCTGTAGTTTAAAAAAAAAAAAAAAAGACTGCAGTGTGTTTGATAATATATTGATAATATTTTGGTAAATTCAGTCCTATAATTCTGTTATTAAATGAGAACTCCTGACTTGATTCTCATAGCAACTGAAGATACAAGGAAAAACTGCCCTGAAAATATATATATCATCGAAGCCCTGTTTCAAAACCATGTTTGCTTTTCTGCAGGTTTGGTGTCATCTTTTGACAGAGGTTATAATTTCTTCTCTAAAGTTTCTTGTTCTGTGGTGGTGAGACGTATTGCTCGGCTCTGTATTGTATTTCTACCTCAATGTTGCACACCTCTAGAGGCTAACTAACGAGCTAATCCGTGCTGTACAACGCAGAGGTGATTAGAATCACTGCTTTTGTGAGAGTTAGTGTTATTATGCTTGGCTGTTTTTTTCTCTCTTGGGTTTTTACTTGCAATGCTCTCTTTTCTCACAGGTAATGTTTCCTAACAATAATCTCATTTGTACAACATCAAGGTTAGCCTGATCTTTGTGCAGTTTGTTCATTATTTTTTCCATGGATTTATTTCACAGCTTCTTTAAATATACACTCACTGATTATGTTCTAGCGCCCAGTATCATCCCCCAAATTATGTCCCAGCTCATTGTTAATGCTTTGAAATCTGGCTATGAACTGTGTCAATTTTACATTACAACAACAACTGAGTATGTCTTTTAAAAAGATCCAATAATTGTCAAGGTTCTGGGTCTATGCTAACACAGTTGCCCTTACCATTCAGATATTTGTTTGGTTCATCTCACCAGAAAATGCTATCGAACTTAGCAAACATTAATCATCTCTCTCTCTCTCTCTGTCTCTCAGCTGCTGAGCTCTCTTTGCTTGTACGGGAGTTGATTCTGAAATTGTTCTCCGAGCATCTCTCTGCTGATGGCAAGGTAATGTCCTCATTAACTCGGGGCTTCTGACTCAGAGATTTGTATGTTTGCTTACTTTTAATGCAAGGTTAGGATTTAGTGGCATAAACTGCTTTCTGTTGCATTGTGCGAGTTGTTTCCTGAAGTTGCATGTGCATAGATGGAGCAAAGTGCTGCATACACAGGTTTACCTTGTGTGCTTTAGTCTTGAGGCCTTTTCACGAGATGTGTTCATTTTTCTTAAGACATTTTACTACATGATCTTACTGTACATTGGTATGACTAAACCAAATAACTAAACGGGCCACATACAAGTGGTTCTGTGGTTGCTTTACCTGTGCATATTTGGAGATAATGAGTGTATGTGTTGTCCTCGCTCCCACAGTCTGTGGACTACAAGGGCATGTCAATGAACCCTTCCTTTGAGCGTTACTGTGAGCTCGCCATTCAGCTGCAGAGGGTGGAGCTGCTTTCGCTGAGTCGGGAGGAGAAGCTGGCCTTCTTCATCAACATCTACAATGCCTTGGTCATCCATGGGTACCTACGCCTGGGGGCCCCCACCAACATGTGGCAAAGATACAGAGTAGGCTGCACTCATCCCCAGTCCTTACTACATCCCACAGAGTCATTATTCAGTTTACTGACAGGTGTTCCTTGAACCACTAAAGCCTATCAGCAGCATTTCCTGGTATCTTTATATACAGCAGTTGTGCATTATCAGAAAAAAACAAAGATTAAATTGAATTAAAAGAAAAATTGTTAAGCTTGTTTGGAAATACTTGTGCTGTAAAAAATATGTAAAGAAAACAATAATGCTCAGATGGTATTTCTATATTGAGGCTGAGGATAGCCATTTTTGGTGCTGATCTACACCAATATATAAAGATAAAACATTCATACTGTGGCATGAATGGTCATGTTATCTTAACCTTTTGTTGTATGTAAGACGGTCTTAATGTTTGATTCAATTCACATGTACTTAAGAAGGGATGGATGACATTACATTCAAAATATGTTTTCCTCTCCCATTTTTTAGTTCTTCAACTATGTGAGCTACCTGATTGGAGGAGAAGTGTTCACATTACAGGACATTGAGAACGGCGTTCTGAGAGGGAACAGAAAAGGTGTCGCACAGCTTCTACGGCCCTTCTCCAAAACAGACCCACGACTACAAGTATTCAGACATCCTATTAAATCACAGCTGGACATTTCACTGATTCAACAATGACACTTTTTATGCAGAATAACTAATGTAATGTTGAATTCTATTTCCCATGTTGTCCACTAGGTGGCGCTTCCGGATGCTGAGCCCCTCATTCACTTTGCCTTGAACTGTGGCGCAAAGGGCTGTCCACCAATTAAAACATACACCCCACAGGTAAGCAGATTTCAAAATACTTATGGGATATATTGGGTATCTAAAACATATCTGGTAAATACTGAGAGCTTGAATGGTCAATTCGGATCTATTCAACCCTATCAGGATATTGACAGCCAGCTCCGCACAGCAGCTGAGGCCTTCTTGGAGAACGACGACGCCTGTATGGTGGATTCTGGGAAAAAAGAAGTGCGACTCAGTCAGATATTCAAGTGGTACAAAGCTGACTTTGGAGGAACTGATGAAAAGGTAGTTTTGACTCCCAACTACCAACCTTGTGGTTTTATTCACACACATAACGGCATTATTTTACCTAAGTAAAAGTAGCAATACTATGTTGTAAAAATACTCTGTTACAAGTGAAAGTCCTGCAGTTTATGAAAATACTAATACCAGAAGCAAAAGTACTCATTATAAAGAATCAGAATCACATATATTATATTACTGGATTATAATTAGTGATGCATTAATGTGTACATCACTTTAATGTTGCAGCTGGTAAATGTGGGGTTGATTTTTCTACTTAATATACAGCTGGGTAGCTTAACCTATCATAATTTATTTGTTGATTTAGATTCTGTATTAATAATCAATATCTGCTAGTAACTAAAGTTATCAAAAATATGTAGTGGAGTAAAACGTATAATATTTGCCTCCAAAATGTTGTGGAGTAGAAGTATAAAGTATCATAAAAATAAATGGAAATAGGTGAAGAAGTAAAGTACAAGTACCTCAAAATTGTACTTAAGTATAGTACCTGAGTAAATGTACTTCATGTCACAATCCGTGGTTAAAATGACTATACACTGGCGGAAAGAGGCGGTGATATAAAATACTGACATCAACCCAACTGTGAACCCCACCGTGTGTTTTCTCTCCCACCTCGTCTCTCCTGTAGCTGCTGAAGTGGGTGGTGGAGCACATGGGGGACTCTCCGAAGAAGACCAGCCTGCAGGGTGTCCTTTCTGCTGGGAAGACCAAAGTCAGCTTCCTCCCTTACGACTGGAGCACCAACAGTACCCACTGAGCACGCACACACAAATGCATTCACGTCCAGCTATATGCTACGTCTCTTTGCATCTGTCCGCTTTCTACTGAGCTGCATCTACTTAACAACCAGAGGGTTGGTCATGATGACGCGCTTGCCAAATGCAATCCACTGGTCCTCAACCATGCAAGTGGTTTTTATGCAAAACAAACTGTAAATCCAAGTGGTGAGAGGGGCGCATTTGCACTGTACCATCGGATCATACTTCTCTTGTAGGCTTATCCTAGCTTTAAGGTCTTACTGTAAGCTCCTACACCCTTTGTTTAGAAGTTGTATACTGTGTATGAGTTGTACATTCAACTTTTACTGGTTTGAAGTAACAACAGAGAGCCTATTTTAGAAATCAAGTTGCAGACAGAAACTTTGTACTGCAGCAGAATAAGTCCTATATAAAAAGTCAAAGTCTGAACATTTCAAAAGTTGCAAAAAAATCCTGCACACTGTCAAACTTGCAAAAGTACATTTATTTGCAACGTTTGGGAACGTAACTTGAAAAGGTACATTTAGTCGCAAATAAATATACTTGCAGGTTAGACAGTACAAGATTTTGCTTGCAACTACTACTACTACTACTACTACTACTACTTTGAACTATTTGTCTCTCTCCCACGAACCTGTCTCGTGAAACAGATGTGCGAAGTCTTCTTCTGGTCAAAACCTGAACATTTCCCAAATTATTTATAGTAAATGAACAGATAACTTACTAAAAGCATACTGTATAATAACAGTAACAACAATCCTCAATATGGCGTCCATGCTCTCCAGTCCTAGTCTTTAAACACCTTGTCAACAACTCAGGAGTCATAGATTATCATGATCTTCTCAGTCAGCACATCACTCGTTGGGCTATTTATGCGGATCATTTAATCAGAGCAGATGGAGACGATACAAACACGCTGCCTTGACAAGCCATATCAAAACCCTCTGAACTTACAAACCTACTTATTCATGTTTGGCTGGCTGCAGATTCTCCACAAAGCTGGTCCATCATTATAACCTGCAGATGTAAACATGCTGGTGTTGTTTTCTACAGGGAAAGAAAGTGATAGCTGTTGCAGTTTTAACACTTCATGGAAATGGATCATTAGTGTATCATCCTACACCGCTGACATTAAATACTAAAATCTAAACACAACTTTGCTTGTGGCTGTAAAACACCAGATATTAGCCTTTAAAGATTTTTATGTATGATCATTTATTTCCTTTTCTAAACATCTGTAACCCATGTATCAAGCTCTTTTTTTCATTGGACAAACAACATCTGGTTAGGTGCTGCTACTGTCACTTATCTTGGCAATCGTTGGCACAGGTTGGACTGGAACTGTAGTGTAGTGCAGTGGCTATGAGGGGCTATATCCTCTGAAGTCTCCATCTTTGTGCTTAGAATCCTTTTGCATGTCTTGATCAGTTTTGATTTCTAACCCCTAGTGGTATTTTCTTCCTTCCTTCACGTGCACCTACGTGGTTGTCCACCCCTCTTTTTGATCCAGGTCTTCCATTTTAAATTGGAAAAGTGCTTCTGCTGTGTTTTTTAGCACAGTTATTTGGTAAAAGATATATAGTAATATTTTTAATGATAGGAATATTTATCAAAACGACACCCCTTTGGGATGCACTCTGACACTTTGCATGTTTATCACCAACTTTGAATGCTGTTCAGACACATTTGTACTTTTTTTCACAAAGAAAACTGTTCATTGTTGGTTCACAGAGTAATGGGCTGTTCATCCAGCTATTTCCAGGGTGACTGCGGGAACTGGGAACAATTCTCAGTCGTGAAAATGTTTTCCATTACCCAAAGCAGTAGTCATGAATACAATTAAATGCAGCAGTTTAAGTGTTGATTAGAGTGTGCAGATTGTTGGTGTGTCGAGTTTCTGCCTATAAAACTGTACAGGATCCTTTTCATCTCTTTTTCCTACATTGAAATTCAACTTACGTAGTTTTCCATTTTACCTAGCCTTAAACATTTGTAAGACTTCTTCATTTTTAGCATAAATCTTCCAGTGTGAAGCCCATAATTTCTGTATATGTTTATGACGGAATGTGTGGCTTAGAAAAACCTCTATATAAGGGCCTTTCTCTGTTTCCATAATTGAAAGATTTTCTTATCTCAGGTCAAAGGAAAATGTGAGTGGAAACAATATGAAGTTGTTTGATGTCATCAATGCTCTGTATGATGCATGTTGTGTTTAACAATTTCAGCTCGGTCTGCACAGTCCATATTCATTTGAAAAGACATTGTCATGCACATTATTATAACTGTTTTTCCTTAAGCTATAAGCAGCACCAAAGCATAATGGTTGAATTAGCATGTGTTAAAACTGGAATGCATTTGCTGCACGAGATACTGGAGAAACTCTCCAGTCTTGAATGCTGTCCTGTAGCAGGAGTCGCTGCCTCTCTCACTGCTGTGTTTCTAGCCTGTAAGCTCAGCCATAAGAAATAGTTGGACCTGAACACTTACCCCCAATTAACCCCCCAATTAGACAAATAAAGTGTCAGTCAGACTAACATTGGAATACAATATGTGCAATAGATTTAAAACATCACCTCAGTCTGAAAAATAGACTGCACTTTTGCTGCAAATAGTCCACTCTTGGCTTTACTACACTTAAATCCATTTTTGAGTAACCGATAGAAAAAAAGACACTTTGTGCGATAAAAATGAGAGAAGAAAAGTATATTACGTTTATTGATGATCCCTGTACTTTCTAAAATTACCTCATGTATCAGGAAAATGTGATGCAAAAAGTTTTTTAAACAAGCAATTCTAATATAATTATTCTATTTTCCTCTTTCCTGGGGTTAACAACAAAGCAATATGTTTATGAATAGTAAATATGCAATGCCGAATTAAAAAATAAATAAAATATGTAACGAGTTTGTCTGCTGTCTCTTTTGCTGTATAATCTCATTGCACGTAACTATCTACTTAGAAGCAGATGACATTAAAGGAAATTATTTAGATGAATAATGGGCAACAAAAAAAATATTATACACCAATAACACAAGTATCATCCATGACAACAGATGTTTAGTTTCATTTGTTTTATTCAAACAAATTTAATCACTTTCTTTAAGAAAAATAGATGGGGAATCGTCAATACCTTTACAAATCCAATATATTAACATTTGTACATATAAATAAGCAGGTTTTAAGTGCACAGTCCCATAAAAACATTACATTAAAAAGTTATTAAACAGATCAACCATCTCAAAAGTATATACATAACAGAAGACCAATGTGAAATATTCTACATAGCGACAGACTTGGTCATGGAGTTAAACAGAGTAAAAAAAAAAAAAAAAGCTAACTGGTACTGTATTACTGATTTTAATGTTTATCTTTGACTACTGTCTTAACACTGTGATTCAGTCTTGGCACCAACACAATTGTGAATAATTTGTATACTGTACAGAATAATAGTGTGACAGTATGAAGGCAGATTTACATGGTTTCACACATTTTGGTCACGGCTTTAATGAGTAAGTGATTCCTGTTGTCATACCATGACCAGAAGACTAGTTAACAAAGGCAAACCCAGTCCTGACTGTGCTGAAAAAACCTCCTCTTACAGTTTGACAACTTGCTGTATGTGACAAGGGTTCGGAGGATTTATTTAGAATCAAAATAAATGTTAGCAGTATAGAGATGTGGAAAGAGGATGCAACCAACCACCACATATCCACTGGTATTATTTCTAGTGAGACATCCTCTACTGAGACCAAAAGCTCAGAGTTGTGCATGATTCATTTGGAAGACTATAATAATAAAACAAACATGCTAACCAGAGAGCGCAACACACATTGAGCTCATCTTTCCACCAATTAATATGATTTTTCACAATATTTCATTCAGTTGCAAACACTGCTTATGATATACTGCATGTAAATCCATACTCTAAGGACAAAGTAGGTCTTTCAAATGATAAGCTGCCATCATTTTGAACACCACAGTTGGGAAAGCCAGATGTGCAAGGAGTCCCTATGGGAGTATGATAGGACACCTTCTGCCACCAAGTGTTGCCAGCAAGGCATGAGGAGAAAAAACATTTCAAAGCCAGATTCTTAATGCCAACCCATTTTTTTTTTCTATCATTTGTCTATAATCTTTGAAAAAATTACAATACAATAGATGTAAAATGATTTAAATCCACTTGATCATAAACGGCTTATTGAAGCCAGAAAAAAAGAAAAGATGAAGTTCAAATTGAATGTCAATTTTTAAAAAGTGATTAAAAATAACGTTCATTCAGACGCACTTTACCTGACTGTTAAAGGCTTCAGTATATGATAGTGTCAACAGGTCAAACTGACAGAAAAAATAAATAAAATACATCTTTCAGTTACATATAATACCATGTGTTACTATAACTTCAACACGGTTTAGTGAGTCCGGCAAAGGTTTGTCATTAAAACACTGGCCTTCTGTGGTCTAAAATAGGAATACTGAGATTTCAAGTTATTTTAAGGCGGTACGTAACCGAGTGTTTGAACACAGCTATTGTGTTTATTTATTCTAGGGAGGTTGTCTTGGGCAATATTTGCTTTGTCAGTTCCCAGACATTTTTCAGTGTTACATTTAGATCTGCTGAGAAAACAAAATTTGTTTTTCTAGCCAAAATTGTTCGAAAAGGCAAGTAAATATCGATTTGTCATAGAAGTGTTTGTTTTACCTACTTGACAAAGTGCACACTGATGATGTTTTGAGGAAAAACAATGTGTTCAAAACTAGTTTTAGCTGTCAAAATTATATTTTCAAAAAAGGTTGTATCAATTAAATTGAGAGACAAAATAAAAATCCTCCAATTAACCATTTTGGCACATATTTCCCCTTTGTTTCCAAACTGGTATTCCGTACTGTATGTGAGTATTAGGAAAGGGTTCCAGTGTTCCTTTGTCTTGAGTGCTTGCCCTGAGCCAGGTGGCAGAGTACAGTGGTCACCTTAGTTGCAGCTCTTCTTCACTCACCACTAACCTGAAAAAAATGAAACAAAAAACAAATTGATTATCCAGTGGTTCAAGTGGGTTAGAAATATCCACACAATAATGGCTTGGCATATGGCATGCTTACTTTCATCGTCGGAATCGAAGCCAAAGAGTGCAGAGCAGGTGTTAAGGGCTTGGTGTTTCTGTAATTCTTCTAAGCTGCTGAAAGAGGAGAGACATTTGTCACAGCGCTGCCTGATCTTCTGCACAGGGGCCACGTTTTCCACCTGCTTCTGCTGCTCTTCTGGGACGGGCTCCTTATTTTTCTTATAATTGCCCCAGTAAATATTTTTCCTTGGAGCGACCACATCGGTGGACCTCCTCTTGCGCATTGAGAGCAGAGATTCGTCCAGGTAGGTGGAGGGTGGCGGCCGGATGAAGGGGGCCTTGACAAAAGTCGCATATACGGGATCTTCAGGTTTGAAGGTTTTGTGCTCAGTGATGTGCGGCTCCCCCAGTGTCTGCTGGACTCCCTCAGACAAAGTGGACAAGTCCTCAAGGTCTCGGACATTCAAGGGGTCCCACTCGACGGGCGTTCTTCTTCTCCTACTTGGAGTTGCTGCAGCAGCACCGGTGCGGGAAGTGGAGATCTTTCGCTCCGACACTTGGTTTCTTGTCTTATCCTCGTGTCCATTGACGGCGGCTTTGCTGTCGTCCGTGGCTTCGTGACTGACTGTGTTCTCTGAACAATTATCAGGTTTAGACAGGTCTTGAGGGACCTTTATTTCGGAAGGCTGATCTTCAGTTTTGATCATTTCTCTGGCATCCTCGAGATTAGAGGCCTGAACACGATCGAGGGTCGGACTCTCCCTGTGCCCCTTTTTACTCTGCAGCCACATCTCCTCAACCTTCACCCTCTGCTTCCACGGAGCTTCGGGATTTTGCTTCTTCTGTCGGCTGAGTCCCAACTCTAGCTCCTCTCTTTGAGGCGCTGGGATGTAGTGTCTCCACTCATGGTCATAGAGACCTTGAGAGCTCGAGAATAGCTTCTCACAGTCTGTGACTGGACATTGAGGTCTGAAGGGCTGGTGAGTTTTGACATGGTCCTTTGTTTCCTGCAGTGTCGAGAAGCGCTGGTCACACTCCAGATGGTAGCAGAAGTGCTGGAGAGCATCCTCGTGGAGCTTCATGTGGGCCTTATATTGCTGGAGAAACTGTATCTGCCTGTTGGAGGAAAGCACAGTCAGCACAATAAGCTCTCCTCAAAAACGTGGTTTGCAATAAAGAATCTTTAGCCAGACTGAATAATAGAAAATAGCAGTAACTTCTTTTGAATGTAGGAAAATAAAAATGGTGAAATTTGAAAACAATTCTTGCAAATAAGGAGGAAAAATAATGGTTGTGATCTTGTATTTGCATTATGAGAACTTTGACAGTTTACGAAGATGAACCACTGGTTAGTTTTTAAAACTCTGGAATCCAAGAAAGTACTAAAACTTGTATTTCAGATAGGAAGGTGCATTAAATCCTTCTGGTGTCTCATCATCCTCCATGTTTTACACTATCTGTCTCAGAAGGAAAGCTATGTGTTGTTGATTGACTCATAACTCAAGTCTATTTCCACCATTCCTGATTTAAGTTGGCACTAGATGTAGAATTGGGAAACTGTATTAAGATGGCCAGCTATACATTAATACAATGGATGCTGTGATGTACAAGCCATCCAATTTCCCACCTTTAATTGTACCCTACAGTCAAAGATTGTTTTAAATAATAGAGCAGATAAATGTGTGAAAATGGTCACGTTAAACTCTACATAGGGAAGTCTGTGATGCCCGATATACTGTAGGTCTTACCTGAGGCATATGGTGCACTTGTGTTTGGCCCACACAAAAGTCTTCTCTAGCACCTTCTCTTCGTTAATATGGCATTTGATGGCATGCTTTATCAGTGTGCTGCTGACCCTCAAGAATACTCTATCACAGGACTCTGAGGGGCACAAGTGATACGTGATGTCCACGCCGTAGCCATTTTCTCCTGCTGGCTTCTCCTCCCCCTCTTCTTCTCCCACCTTCACTATCACAGTCGGATCTCTTACAATCACCAGGTCATCGTTAATGACCACCTGCTCGTCCTTGAAGTCGACCTGCTTGAATATATTTGCATTAGGGTTCTTGCACTTCTTGTGAAGCACAGACGTCTTTTTGATGAGGGTGCGGATGTTCCTGATGATTCGATCTTCCCTCTTGAGTTTTGACAGTTTAGATTTGCCTCCGGATTTCTGTTCAGGAGTTTCTTCACCGGGAATGGAAGTCTTATTTTCATCCTGAGGCTGACTCTGATTTTTCACATTATCTACTATTCCATTAGCGGCTGGAGTGTCCTCGGTGCATGGCTCCTTATCAGGGGGTTTCTGCTTGGACATTTCATCAATGTGGTCCAGAATGTGCTTTTTGGCAAAGGGGAGCTGTTTAAAGCGTTTTCCGCAGAGTATGCATTTTAGTTTCCTACTCTTTAGGTGTGAAAGGGCATGCCTCATAACATTCAAGCCTTTATAGTCTTTCTGGCAGGCGTTGCAGTGGTACATCAAGTGGGCATATTGTTGAGTACGGAGTACTCTGTCCTTCCACGATCTCTTGGCTTTCGCCTGGAGAAAAGACAAACAAACCACGGAAATAAGTGCTATGAGAACAGAAAAAGTCATTAGATTATCAAATAAAATTCCAAACAAAAGACAGTAGAACCCCATCGTGTCTTTCTATTTCCTTATTTATATGCGATGTCAGTGCATGTCAAAGTATTCTTCCTGAATAAGTGAAGACTGTGTGTAAACACACATTCCACTGCAGTATAGTTTATTCAAAGCAAAATGCTGCTAATGCATCATCTAACAAGATAAAGATAACCTAATTATTACAGACAAACAACTGACCTCAGGTTTTGACACTTTTGTTTCCACTGTGGGTTGGGGCTCCTGTCCCGTGTCGCCATTAACCTCATCCGGCGCCGAGGATTCAAGAGGTTGCAGTTTCTCACCATCAGGCTTTTTGGATTGAAGAGAGTAGCTGTGTAACAGTTCTATTGGACAATCCAATAACTCTAAAGGTGGACCATCAAGCTCAGGATCAGCTTCGACAGCAGGAATGGCAGCTTGAGGCTCACCGGGAAGACCTGTTTGAGATTCCTTTTGGGTTTGTTCATTGAGACTGCTACTACAGACCAGATCAGGATGTCCGATTTCCTTCTCAAGGTCATCCATCTGCTCAAACTGGTTCTCTTTGTGCTCACTCTTTTGTTCAAGTTCATTCTCCAGGTGAGGCATTTCCAGCTCTCTGTCTTCTGCGTCAGTTATCTCCTCAAAACCAGACTCCTCCTCTGTGAGGGATATTTCATTATCAGGGTAGGAGAGTTCCATTTTCTGTGAAGGCTTCCGACCCCGTTTTTTCCCTTTAACTTTGACCTTCTTCTCTTTAACTTTGACCTTCTTCTCTTTAACAGTCTGCACCTGCTCCAGCCTCGGAAGACCCTGCAACCACCTTTTCTTCTGACCCTTCCTTTTCAAAATCTGGCTCTTCACACATCTAGACAAGTGTTCTCTGTTGCGGTTCAGGGGGACTTTTACAGAAGCTGAATTGTCCATGTTAGTGTGATTGCGTCTTAGTGAATACACAGGCTTGTTGCCTAAAGAGGTGGATTTGAGATTGTATTTGAACTCGGGATCATCACCATGGTCGACCTCATCGTCAGACACAGCTCGGTTTCTCCTTCGCAGGCTTTTCCTCCATTTCCTCCTCTTCAGTAGAGCATTATTTGATCGGGCAACACACTTGTCTGTCTCTCCATCCACAGTCTGCTCCACTGGGAGGTCTTGGTTCGCAAATGCAGCCTCAGTGCACTGGCAGGAATTGAAACCTTGAGTGCATGACTCATTTACACACGTATTTATTAACAGCTCTTCACTGTATTCCTTCTCCTCTTCCTCCTTCATCTCATTGAGAACAGTAGCCTTCATGACCTTGTCACTCATCAGCTCCAAGCAATGGGTCCTGAGGGTCAGGAGGTTCCAAAACTCAGGGTCAAAACACAGGCGCTCCTTGAGCATCTGGAAAACAAAGATGCAAAAATCTTAGACACTGATCATAATAAGTTAATATAACCAATTTATCATTACATCAGATAACATATTCCCCTCTTCACCCCCTCCGACCTGCAGAATGTGGAAGCGAACGTTGGTCCGGACTGGGCTGTTGTGGGGATGCGGCTCCTGGTCAGGATGCGTGTAAAGCAGGCAGACAGTTCGGTAAGCTTCCAGGCTGCGTTCCTGGCAGAAGACCAGCAGGGCGCACGCTCGACAGATCTCCAGGTCATGAGGTAGCAGGAAGGCGATTGTCTTGCAGACAAGGGACTGGGTTACACTGTCAGCCTGCATGTCACCCAGCTGCAGGGCCCTGGCACAGAGCTCCACACAGACCTGGACTCCTTCAACCCCCAGCTGTCCAGAAACAAACGAGTGATTAAAAAAAGGTACAATGGTGGATAGGAGAGTCAAACGAAAAGGGCCAAGATGAGAAAAAAAACAAATATGTTCAATTTGACTCAATGACACAAAACTGAAGCCGTGTGAGAAAAAAAACACAACATGGAAAAAAAAAAACTGATGCTGTGATGTCAGTCGCACCTCTGTTGTGACCAGTTTGATGAAGGGGAAGATGGCTCTGACGTTAGTAGCAGAAGAAGCCAACTGCAAGCACTCGGCCAGGAAGCCATGTCTGGAGAGATGGGCCCTAAGATGCAACCTGCTCCAGATGAACACCAGGTCCCTGCAGGAGGCAGCAGATGAAAAGCCAAAGACATCAGTTATATGAATTAATTGAGCAACAACTGTTCTAATTCCTAAGTAAACAGAGGGGGTACTGAACCAAATCAAAATATCAAACTGTGCACCCCGACAACAGCTCCCCTTACCACAAGATTTATCATACACATATTGAGCAAACGCTGAGTAAATTACAGGACCTGAAAGTAACTTCAGCTATGAACACTGAGGAGGATAATCCGATGTAGTATTAGTGTAGAGTTATTGTCTGAAGGTCATTCTTACCAGATGTAGTACATGTCTCCATTGTGTAGCTGCTGGGTGAGGAAAGCTTTACACAGCGACAATAGAAGCTCATCTTTTTCAACGCTCTCTGTGTTGCAGATGATCTCCACTGCATCACGGCCATCTATCTCTGCCATCTGAGGACGAAGATATGTAGAAGCACATACATGCATAAAAAAATACACCGAATACAAAATAAATCAAAATGCATTAAAATCAACGAGGGATACCAGGAATACAAGAATCATCTGTTTAACTGGATCCAGGTGTTTTCCAGCTTCCATTCACCTAAATCCCACGGCTTTGACAAATTTCATTTTTATTTTACTGATAATCTATTTTTCTGAAGGGGCAAACATATTCATCTACACAGCCCCACAATGCCTCCCATCCTTTCCCTTTGCCACTCTATGTCTCTTACCTCCTTGTGAAGGTGTTCATGTAGTGAGGTCTTGTAGAGGCAGGTCAGGTAGGCCTGATGGAAGTACAGATGCTTTCCAACCTTGCGATTTTCCAGGCAGCTTTTAGCCAGGGCCATGGCCTCTTGCATCCGTTCACAGGCCCGCAGATAGCGAATCCGCAGCTCAAAGAATACTGGCAACTCTGAACTTAAGTAGTCCTCAACTGCATGAGAGGGAATTAAATGAGTTAATGTATGTATGTATGTACATATGTGGGTATTTACATACAGGTGTTGGCTAGGGTAATGTCAGATAGAGAAAACATCTTGTCAGCTGTAGAGGTCAATACATTTTAGGAGAAACTGGACTTAGCAATGAAAGTTACTGTAGATTTTACCAAATATTGTAAATGACACATGACTTTCAGCCATGACAGCCCACACAGCCTGCAAGCAAAATTCTGTTGAACATAGAAAACAGCAGCAGCTGAACTGTGTGTGGATTGACAGTGTGATAGTGATAAGTGAATGATAGACAGGAAGGGGAGACTATAACACAACCTGTCATGCTTCCTATCAATCAGCACTGCTGCTCCACAAAGCTGTGTGCACACCTCTCCTCTTCTACCCGAACCTCTCCATTTAACTGTTCATGTTTGTTGATGCACACAACCTCAGTGGGTCTTATCAATAGCAAGTCACACAGTGTTCTCTGTGTGTATGCCTTATCAGCGAATAAATATGGCCATGAGCCTACCCTCTTTTGGTGGCAAGTCTGCCTCTTTCAGGATTCCTTGCAGCACCGGATTCTCCCATGGGCCTCCTGCTTTGATGATCAGCTTCACATGCTGAAGGTAGATGTTCCTGTGTCTCAGGAGCTGAGAGTGGCACTCCTGCAAAGAAGAGTAAAAAAAATGGTTAATTCAAATTTTCTTTAAAAACACACAACTTTTCTGTGAGATGACCAATCACAACAATGACTTTTAAGATATGTTTTTTAGATGTGTCGGCTAGGTGCTGGTTACTTTTATTTAACACTCACAACTAATTAATGGCAGGTACGGAAGCTGGGTCTTATGAAAGTGTGTTGTGTGGATAAGAAAACTAAGGATTGAGACAGTGCATCAGTTTTTGTCACCTGGAAGGAATCAAGGATGTCTTTTAAAGGCTCTTCCACAAATTCTTCTTTACTGAAAAACAGCATCAGTTCGAAGAAGCTCCTGCAAGACAATGAGAGAAACATTAGTGTGCCAAAAAACATCTCCCAGTAAGTGAGACAACATCTTAATCAGTGAATTCAGCTCATCAAACCCTTAGCAGTTCCTTTCCATACAAGTGCTACTGTCAAAAATTCTGTGCCTCTAATTAGCAGCTGGTCCACACAAAAAGATGTTTAGCTGTAGCTCTACTGGTTTGCAAAAATGGGCAGAAAAGATACCATTAGTATGCTTTTGCTGCGGGACTCCAGCATTTCCCTTAAGCAAGCAAGCAAACTGCTATGTTCACTATGGTGTATGGTTGTATTAGTTTTAGATTACCAGCATGCATATTCAAAGTGTAGGCTAAGAATTCCTCAGTGAAAAATAAAGTTTACATGTAGCAAACCACTTACAAGGCCATGCTGCTGAGAACATAGTGGACGTGCTGACAGTCATCAGGGAAGGCAGCGGTGGCTTTGGTGAAACTGCAGAGCGCAGTCCGCAGCACCTTCAGCTGAGGGAGAGGAACTTGCCATTGGCCCGTGTACTCCTCAACCAACTGTGCAGGAAGAACACAGACATATGGAAATATGAAACACTTGGTCATTTCTGATCACCACAAATACTTAATACTGTATAATATATGAATTTATCAGTTAATCATTTCATTTAAATTTAGTAGTTTGTTTCAATGTGCTTGAACATGTCACCTGTGGATGTTACTTATAAGTACAGAGAGGTAGGGGTTTTCAGTGGAGACAACTTTGCAGTCGTTAACTTTGATCCCATGCCACAAATAGTGCCAAGTAGGCACTATTTGTGTTGGCCATAACGGTCTAATGAGGTGAGCCAATGTCATGGCCGTGGAAACTGAACACCAACCCATCCATCCAAGTGTTTGACCTTTTTTTAACACTAAAGCACACAGAATAAAGTTCTTCCTTCAAAATGAATATAAGTTAAAGAATTGGTTAGGGACATTTGAATGTGGTGTGCACAAAAGTGCAAATAATCACTTGGGTGTGAGTGGTACATGAAAAGCACCTGCCTAATAACAATACAAAGTTAGAGATGTTAAATCTACGGGATGAATCATAGCAATAAATAATGTTATAACGTTATATAGAGAGCACATATTCAATACTATGCCCATACAGATGCAGTAGCCTATTCAAAATGAATGTCTATTGTAACACTGTTGTAATATTCTCTGTGCACAACAAAAACTGCTCATCTAATAAAGCAATTTACACTAACTTACCACATCCCTAAAAACACTGTCTCAAACAGAGTCTTAATCAGTGTTTGCAAAGTGTAGAGCTTTCTTGAATATACTGTGGTGTAATATCTCAGTTATCATGCTATAATATATACATCTCCATGGTAACAGAACCTCTGGGAAAGGTGGGACAAACTATGATTGTGGATAGTGAAGTAATTCAGATGGAATAAGTGAATTGGCTATATCTTATAAACAATGCTGATATCAGAAAGCTAACTTTACTGCTGATAAATGATTGCTAAAAGTGAAGTTTCCCATTGTTGACTTTATATTGCTGACACAGCGCTGTGGAGATCTGGCTATGCGATGCTAGTATTTACCCAACCTAGCATTTGCATCTCAACTACAGGCGTTTCAGAACACGCTATGTTGTGTTTTACTTACATTTTTAAACTAAGTTTTACTAATAACCACCAGTTTCGCGAAACACAGCTGGCTAGAAGACCTATGTAGATCCCATACCGTTAATAAGCTTAGCTTTACGTGAACTTAACTGCCTAAGTTAGCTATAAAGCTAGCTGAGCATTATCAAATGTCAGGCAGATTGGCCTATTTAGAGAAACACGGGTAGCCTACTGCATGAAGTGACCTAAACGGGAGCACAGTGTATCTATCTACATTTTGTTGACCATGTTTCTGATGGGCTATGCCACAGTCTTAGCTACACAATAAATACAGCTAGCCCTGGAGGCTAACGTTAGCCAGCAAAGCTAGTAGCATTAGCAATAAACAGACGCTGACTATGGAGATCGCTTCACGAAACGGAGTCCAACATACCTCACAGAACTCAGAGCAATAGCTTTTACTCTTCAGAGTCGACTCGTCGCTGCAGTGTCTATCGCACAATGTGTCCAGAGCTAATTCAAGCCCGTCTGTTTCCAAATCACTTTCGCTGTCCGCCATACTGTCTGCTGTATCCAGCGCATAGTCAAAGTTGCCAGGTTTGTGAGGTAGCATCCTCCTGTCCCCCCACGACAAAAAACTACCAACCTGGCAACCCTCTGATTACAATAATAACATAGTTTTTGTAGGTTTATATTAACAATACACAACAAACAACCATCTCCAACCATTTAAATGCCTTGTACAGATTAAAAACACTGATTCAAATAATAATATTTGACAAGAGAGCCCACTGACAGTGAAAATATCTGTGTGAAGGCTATCTGTTGGTCCTTGTACAGGAGGTGAACTTAAAAATGTTATATGATGCCATTGATTTCCAGCAGAAATATAATCTTGAGGCAAAACTGTGAATATCTTAACTATTCATTGTCAAGAAAAAGATGTAAATGCTATGTGAAAAAATCAACTTGCTGAGACTTGAGGCTAGCTTGAGTTACAATGAACACAGAGTGTACTGTCCACTTTTAACTCTCGTTTCAGTGTTTATTTATTTCTAATTTCAACTGTTATATCACTACAAACAGGACATCACGATTGATGAGACTAGACCATTTTGCTAAATTTGTTTCATTTTTATTTATGGGTTGGCGGTTCAAATTTCAGAACAAACGGTTGATATAATAGTCATCCAACAAATCTGTGAAAGTAATTTCATTGTCATCAGAGCAGGCTATTGTCACAAGAGGCTAATTATTATATTAAGTAAAGTCTTTCCAGTAGAATTTACAATTAGGCATTTTTGAGTGTTAGTACAGGCTCAAATTTTGATAACTTTCAAAAACAAGTAGTCAATTACATGTTCAAGTAGAAGGTGTACAGCAATTCTGGCAAAACTTGAACAAATATATTGAATATGTTTGACTAAGTTATGCATATTGTTCTTCTGTGAAAGAGGCCTATTGTCTTATGTTTTCAAAGCCCTCTACAAGGAGTTATTTTTAGCCAAATGTCTCTTAAATTGCTGTCAATTAAAATACTGGTACGACAACATCAGAAAGAGCATGAGTATCCCTGTACCTATAGCTGAGTAAACTCTTTACCCTTGAGAACATCAACTGCTTTTTTAGGGCTTGGATGATTCAGCGAGAGGCATCCTGTTCTCCTCACCGTGTTGGAGAAAGCGAGAAAGCTTCACCTCATGCTTGATTCCTGCACTGATAGGGACTGTACACACAGCTATGCTGCTGTAGTTGTTTTTGTGCCATGGAGTTGGGCAGCCCCTTGCATAACAGATGTGGGCTCAGTGGGTTTGTGAAAGCACTCCAAAAGCTTGTGTGTACATGCACGTAGACCATCTGCTATTATAGCCTGTACGCTTTATATTTCAAACTTTTGAAACAAATTGCACACTTCAGTTTGGATCACAATGGGTGGTGCAGTGCAAACACCACTGCTGAGACCCAGGCTCTATTCCTGATAGTGGTAACTCTGTGGCAGCCGTGTGCTCCAGTGAACACAGTTGGCAGGAATCAAGAATGGGAAGCCCCTGTTTTCGTCCTCATTGCCCAAGGGTTGCACAGTTTTCCAGAGTGCCTTAATGAAGGTGGGATAGTGTGTACTTCCACTTCTACAGCCTCCCTTAGTAATGCACTTTCCTCCCTGCACCCGCTCCACAACAACAGATGTGGAACTGAAACTGGGAATTCCAAACTGGTGAGAAAAGGTGGGAATAAAAGTGACATTTTCCTTCCCTCATTTTTAAAATAGACACTAGCATTTGAACATGATCCTCATAACAATAAGTTTGACAAGACAGAGGAAAAAGAAGAATGTCTTTGTTACTGAAAGCTAACTGGCTTTGATGGGAGCGTTGGGTAAGATGTGGATACAACAGAAAAGATTCACTTCCACACATGGCTCGATTGAATTTAGGCATTTCGTTTATGTTTTGATGTCTTTTAGAATATTTCTTGTGCATTTTTTAATAAGCAAACATATATTTTCCATGAAACATGGCCTATGTGACCGAGAGGATTTACACATTAATGCATTATTTTGAATTTGTTTTTACTTTTACTTGTTTGATTGATGAGGCAAAATGAACAATTCCATATTTCCAGATTCATGAATTCATATGCTGAAGCTGTGAGAGAGAGAGAGTGATGCAGTTCTGGAAAGTCTACAGTCTTTCTGCTAGCCACAAGGGGGCGCCAACGTACCTTGTCTGTTCACATTTAACAGTCAGCAGACCGAAATATGGGGGTTGCAGTATATCCTATCAGCATTCATTTACATATAAATATTATCAGTGAATTATCATTAATGTTATTCCTGCTATCATTCCTTCCACACACATACTGTACTCCTATCACTCACAGACCAAATCTTCACTCAGAAAATGATCATTAACTCATAGAAGAACCGGGGGACATCATTCATATGTGGGCTGTTTATTATTGATTATTGAGACAGTGAGAGACAAAGAAAGAAACAGCATACAAATACTGGTCATACTGTCAGATGTACAGTATGTGCGTGTATGACACACTTTATCTCTCTTGCATACAGTACACCCTCACACATGACTCATCCACAATATTTCCATCAACATATCGTGTGCCCTCTTGGAGGCAGTAAAGAAATAGTAGGTCTATTCCAAGTACTTGAGTGGGATTCATGTAAAGAGGATTTCTGCACCGGTGGTTCTCACATTCATTTACCTATGGCTATGGCGTGGGAGTGAGATGGGATGGGATGGCTCCAGGATAGATAAATAAATAAATAAATAATTACCCCAAGAAATAGCTTAAAGGAACATAAAAACTTTGTGCAAAACATCAATTTAAGTGGCAGTGTCTTATAGAACCTGTAACCCCTTTTGTATTGGAAAAACAAGCTCAATTTGTATATTGGTCCCGAAGTCGTTTTTCTTTTATAATTTGGAATGTGTTATTAATGGTATGATTTGGTCCTAGATCATCAAACATTTTATTCACATTGAAGGCATTCTTAGCTGTTCATCCTAAACATTTAAAACATGGTATGTTAAGTTCAGCGTTGTGAGATTTATGAAAGGCAGACGATAACTTTCCGCTTTCGTACTGTCGAACGAATTAAGCCAGTGTCATTGCCATCGCCTGACAAAAAGCTTCAACAATCTACAACTTTATAATTCATATTTGTTGGAGTTGGAGTGTTTTGCTGAATACATATCACATTCAAAAACAATTTCTGTTAACAATCACTGCGACAGTCAATCAGATAAAAGTCACCCTCTTTAATGTCATGGCCACAGGAAATTACAACTTGGTATGCTGTGGTATTTTACACGTTAGCCAGCAGCTTGGACTAGATAGAAGGGAGGTCATTAGATGGAAAAGCCTTAATGGTCAGCTATTTCAAGGCCCTTTAATGGGGCTGATCACTAATGCTCAGAGCTCAGACCTAAAAAAGGTCAGAGATGGCCCATTTTCTAAAAACCAACATGTCAGTGTCCTTTCAAACACACCAATTAACATCAAGGAAATCACAGGCTGTTCTATTAATAGCAGGACTTGGATTTCAACGTGGATCTTTGCTGCAAAGCTCATTGCTGAGCTGGTGCCATTTAGGCTGTTGGAGTGCCTGGTTGAGCATCTGGAAATGGTTGTCAATCCTTATTATCTCTCAGGTACATTGAGTCAGTATTCAGTCAGCACTCTCTGACCTCCAGCCTTTAGTTTGTCCCCTCCTGGTTACATGTGGTGGTGTATGGGTATGATCGTGCGTTATTGTAACCATCAGAGGTAATGACTGCACCTAATAAGTCTTTGGAAAGCTTTTTTGAAGTCTTCATTAAAGATGGTGTAGATGAGGGGGTTGATTAGCGAGTTGAGATAGCCCAACCATGTCAGAAAGTCAGCCATCTCCATCGAAGTACTGCAGGAACCGCAGGTGTTGACGATCACCTCCTTCACAAAAAATGGCAACCAACAGATGACAAAGGCCCCTATTATCAACCCCAACGTTGTTGCCGCTTTGCGCTCCCGTGAGCCTGAGATCCGTGGCCCTTGGTAGAACTGGCTCCGACGTGACTCACTGCGTGACTCACTACGTGATTCATGCCGGCGCGACTTGCTCTGGAAAGCCTTTATCGATGCACGCACACGTTCACGTGGTAGAGGCTCCTCAGTTGAGGGTTCGGAGATAGACTTTTCTGGTGGGCTTATAGGCTCTGGACTTCGGGGTCCCCCATCGTCTTCGCCATCTCCGGCAGGGTAGGATGACGGGATCATGCTCCCGTTGGTCATACATGAGTGACGGCTAGCCCGGCTGGCCTCCCTGCGCATATACAGGGTCTGAGCGGCCCGGTAGATTTTGTAGTAGAGTATGAGGATGAGCATCAGGGGGATGTAGAACGCTCCAAGGGTGGAGTACAAGGTGAAGGCCATGTGATGGTGCATCATGATGCACTGGTCTTCCTGCTCTGTATCCCCGTTGTAGTGCCGCCAGATTAGAGGAGGAAGGGAGATGAGGATGGACAAGAGCCACACCATCGCCACCATCGCCCCAGCCCTGGCCCCCGTGCGTTTGCGAGAGTACTCCACTGCATCAGTAATGGCCCTGTAACGGTCGATGGCGATGGCAGCGAGGTGCAGGATGGAGCATGTGCAACAGGTGATATCCACACTTAACCAGATGGTACACACCGCCTGGCCCATGAGCCAGATCTCTTTCTGGATGTACATAATACTGAAGGGCATGACCAGCACAGCCACCAGCAGGTCGGTCACTGCTAATGAGCAGATGAGGTAGTTGGCCGGGTGGTGCAACTTGCGCGTGACTGCGATAGCGGTGATCACCAGGCAGTTGAAGAAAGTAGTCAGGATAGCCAGTACAGACAGGGTCAGCGTAAGTGGGATCTTACTGGGAGGGAGTTTAGTGGTCTCCAGTGAGTCATTACCACTGCTGCCTGTGGCAAACACCCCGTCAGTGCAATTGGGGAAATCCATTCTGTAAGCAGAATGGAAAGGGAGTTGTGTATTAGACAAAAAGGGAGCTTAGGGAAATTGTATTTTCAAAAATTCCTATTCAGAAGACAACAAATCATTTGGTGTCAATAATCTTTTTGACTGCTGTGTATGTTATTTAGTTGTTATTCAATCTGGTCATAATGTGGCATGGAATTTAATCAGTCAGTCAGCATTTTAGCGCTATGAAATGATTGCAAGAATTGTACTTTCTTCGCCCTCTTCACTTTTCAAACATTCATAGCCAATAATTTAGCTTTCTGCACTTCATAAATAAAACATGCCCAAGTGGATAAGAAGAAAGTTTTCATTCAAAATGTGCTTTTAAAGATAATGGACTGTAAAGACTGTGCCCAAGGTCTTGAAACATTAATGGGTGGCAATACTTTGGAAATCTTAACTTTAACTTGCCCACTAAAGTTTGACAAAACTCTAAAAGTAAAAATCTTGCCAGCCCTACCTGTCTAGGCTCTAACGTGTTGCATCCAGTTGGTTCAGTGTGCAGCAGACCGTCTGCTCGGATCTGTCCTGCCCGCTAGCTCTGCCATCACATCACCTCTGTCACTCATCAACACCTGTGAGAGAGAGAGTCGGAACAAAAGAGAGAAGTTGTGAGAAAGAGAGGGGGAGAGAGAGGAATAGGCAGGGGAGACTGAAGAGAGAAAAACGACAAAGTAAAGCTAGAGCCAAGGACGAGCACACCTACACAGCAGATGCAGTGAATGGTTTCTCAGAAGCTAATGTTTGCATGTCTGTTTGAATTCAAATTAACTTAATTCATGTGAACCGCTTTCTGGACCATTGGCTCTTATTTTAAGCTGATCAATTGAGTATTCACCAATGCTTTCTGCTCTTCTAATTAGGGCCAGTCTATCATAGCGCATTGGCTTGATTATTAATATGATTATACTGAGTTCTGTTTATAATAACATCACAGTCTAAATGCTGTTTCAGAGGCTTTTCAAACTCAATAAGATTCACATTTGGTGGAAAACTTTTTTGGAATTATTGGCATGAACTTACATTTAAAGTCATACAACATCAGACAGAGAATTTTCTGTGTCTGCTTCAATCCTAAAAATATCACTCTTTGGGAATATATGTATATATTTGTTGACCATTAATTCACCAACAGCCACTATACGATTAAATCAAAATTCTCAGGTATGACTGTCACTGCAGATCTCCTTCACTCTCCGCATTGCACAGTATCCTGAAGAAATGAGTGGGAACTGTTGCTATAGAAACAACAAGAAGTACAGTACTTTTACTTAATGTGGCGATGGAGCAAAGGCAGCCAAACTCTGACAGTCAAGTCTCTGCGGAGTCTGTTGGATTCCCAGAGTAGGTCCAGGGGGTTGGAGGGTGAGCGGCGTGGCAAGGCTACATGACAGCTGAATGAGATAAGAGATTTCACTTCACTTAGCCCCCTAACAGATGGCAAAGTGCTAGCTAATATAATTTACCAGGAAAACTTTCAAAGCCCCTTCTTGACAAAAAGGGATCTATATAGAGCCAAAATATATTTTTATTGCTGGAACTTAGCTAACCCCTACTGGTACGACCCTTTTATAAAAGGCTCCAGAAATTGTGGTGTATCATTCTTATCATCATCGCACCTTATACAGTTTAAATGTGAAGTAGCAGTGCAGAGGCATACAATGAGTATTGTTTCACTACTTCATTCAAGGTGTGGGCACTGGCCATCCCTTAGCACAGCCTGAGTCACCTGGTGCTCTTTGCTTAGTGTGATGGTTTTAATGTGTAAAAAAACACAGTTTATAAAGCATACCGTCACGAAAAAAACCCTTTAGATTAACTGCAATTTATGTTTACTTCACTGCCCACACAATTTGTGGGAGACATAATTCTTGTTTGCTCTCCCAGCTCACTGTTAACAGTGCCAGTGTTGAAAACAGCATCTCTGGCCTGTTAGCGAAGGTTTTCAAATTGATTTTCAGGGTCGCTGCAGGAAAATTACTTCCTAAAGTGTAGTTTCACCAAACACTTTAATAAAGCTCTTTGCTGAGAAGAGTCGGCCACAGTTCATTATGCTACATTGGCTGCAAAATAAATCCAAAATCCAAATGGTTTCACAGCTATTCTAGAACAAATTGCTTTGCTTTGGACCAATGACGAGTATTCGCTTGAGTATTTGCTTCTTTACACCTGTGATTTGAGTCTTGAGACAATAAAACTGTCTTCCTCTGTGTCATGATGCAATTATGCACTCCTTCCCATTTACCCTCGAATAAATTTGGTAGAAAACCTAGCAATACTTGATATGCAGATTACTTTGCACAGATAGATAGATGATAATTACTGCTGCACTTCTGTTGCGCTCTATGTCACTGCACTGATGTATTCTCAGCTGTGCATCTGAAAACAATTTTTTTTTTTTCAGTATTTGTTCACAAACGTATATTTAGAGAATGAGCATAGTGGGGCGTGCTTTTTAGTCGTGTGTGTCTGAGCATGCATGTATGTATAAGCGATATGATTGACAGTATGCGCTAACAGTGTCAGCCTGTCATTATGTGCAACAAAGAAAATCATCTGCTTTTGTCTGGAAGTGTTCTAAAACACAGGCTTTCTGTTCAAGGCCATCTGAAGATAAGCTCCAGTGAGCCAGAGTGAGTCTGCTCTCTGCTTTGTTCAGAACAAAACCCAGTGCCCTTGCATGAATTCTGCAAACAGGGAAAACAGCTTCATTCACTGACTGATGGCCACATTGTTTTAAAATTATACAGTTACTTTCAATTTTGTTTTATTATGGTGCCGCTACAGTACATTATTTTCTTCATTAATTATCTACTCATTATTGAGAGGGTGATAAGAGATAAGAACCAGCACAACCCGATACTGCTCAGTAACTTTTAATAGGCTCCGTGATCTGCGATATTTGCGGATTTATCCAGCGCTCAAATAACAACTGTCTGTATTTTCAAAAATCTTTCAAAAAA
Source organism: Sebastolobus alascanus (assembly GCA_916701645.2). Classification (NCBI taxonomy): domain Eukaryota; kingdom Metazoa; phylum Chordata; class Actinopteri; order Perciformes; family Sebastidae; genus Sebastolobus; species Sebastolobus alascanus. The sequence continues at coordinate 776,125 of CAKAOJ020000180.1, forward strand.
GAGTTGCTTATTATGTGACTGTAATCAAACTGCAGGAATATGTATAATGATGCTTCTGCAGTCTGCAAGTAACAGATTCAGGTTGTGCAGATAACAAGGAGGCTGACAAAGCAGAAGCATGTTGAAAATATTCCCTCCACATTCCGAGATGAAGATGTAGAGATATAGTTTAATCCATCCTCAACCAGTGTCTCTCACTCACACATAGAATCACCCTTGAGATATATACTGTAAACACACACATAGATACACATATGCACACATACACCAACTACCCTCTAATTTCAAAAGGTTTGCAGTCACCAAAAATAATGCCAACCCTCTGACATTCAGTCTCTCTCTCTCTCTCTCTCTCTCTCTCTCTCTCTCTCTCTCTCCTCTTATGAGAACAGGGAAGCTGCATCCGTCACATGGAGTACAATCTCTGAAACACAAACAGTTTGGCCCAGGCAGGACATCAAGCTGCCAAGTGTTGTTGTGAGGGAGGAGAGTTGTGAAAACGCTGACTGACAGCTCAGGAAAGATGCAAAATAGATGACTAACTGCAGCACCATAAGACGGTACAGCAACTCTCATTCATTTGCCGGTCTGTCTCCTCGTCTCTTTTCATCTGCTGTCTATTTAATTTGGTGGTCGAGGTAAAAGACAAATTTGGCAAGAAGTAATACGGCAAAGGGCTCCCTCTAAAGAGATGGAATAGTGTTTTTGTTTACTCTTGAGATTAAAATGGAAAGAAATGTCATACATAAGTGAAGGTGAATTCTGCCGTTCTGGTACAGAAAAGCACTCTACGATAATACATGATCAAGTAACATAATAACTTTATTCTTTATGGAACGGTAATGGCATGGGATGATATGAATAAGTGAAGGGCTCAGTATAGGGCTGAGTACTTGTATTAAACATTCCCCTAATAATCCAATATTCTTTTTCCCATTCAACTGTCATTTTTAATCACATTTTGACAGACCACGAGCAAGCAAATATAGCTCCACATCAAGGATTACTGAAAAAAAACAAAAAAAGACTGACTGGTATTTGGGATTATAATGACAAGTGACTAAAAGACAATATGTGCTAATTGCTAATGTCTATTTCTTTGTGACTCATACTATGTCCCGCATTTCACAATAGGGTTGATGCCATTCATTCCCAGCATTACCCTGAGTGGGCTAAACTGCTGTCATGTCCACTTTACAGCAGTCACTGTTCTCACTCATTGACCTGTGTCCTTGTTTCAAGCCTGACTGGATCACTTCATGCGTATCACAGCTGGGGTTTCGCTGCACAAGCGGATGCACACCATGTTAATGCCAGCCCTCTCTACCTGCTTCATGCAGATAGAAGTATTAACTGGTGAGATCCCCCTCCCCCCGAGTACTGAATCTAATGGAACTGGTTCAAGCGCTCACCAGATCCAAATGAGGCTGAGGTGGTTCATCTTGTGTAATATTGGGTAGCTATATACAGGTGACATAAAGGGGATTATTTTGTTGCGTCTGAGCTGTGTTAACCACCATTAATTGCTATAGATGTACACTGCACTAGATGTACATGTTACCTGTTTTGTCAACAGCGTCGCTTTCAGTGGTGTTGAATGATATGTTTTTAAGAAACATCAGCGCATCAAATCAAATGATAATTTGATCTTATCTTTTGCATTTTATGTCGTGCTGTGTGTAAATATTTGGTACTTAACTGTAATGATTCTTAAAATCATCTGCAACATCATCAGTGTGCACTGGAGGCTTCACATACAGGACCATGATTGACCAAACTGTGCGATGTCACAAAATCATGCTTAATGCTTAATCATGCACATATTAAGGTAAGGTAAGGTAAGAGAAACTGTCCTTCTAGTGTCAAAGTCTGCACATAAATCATTCTGCACAGTGAAACAATAAAAATGAAGGAATAATAAGTAAAACATATTTTTGAGTGGAGAGGGACTTTAAGCGATGTTAGTGTTGGCTGAAACTTTTTATTGTATCCCACAGTGCTGAAAAGGATCTATCGGTTCTTCTTGTTAACATTTCTAGGTCTGTACGTTTGGTTTGCCCCTACACTCAACCTCGGACGTGAATGAACTTTTAAGACGGAAGCTCCCTGGAATTTGATGCAGCACAGACTTGAACTTCACTATTGTGTTTTGGGCTGAGACTGATATTCATACATAAGCTTGAACTGACTCATTTGAATGAAGGCTGTACAAGGCAGGTATTACAAATATCTACACAATGAATGACTGATATACATAATGCTTCTGGGAAGTTGGTGATGTATGGCAATACAGCTAATTTACAGAAACTTTAATCTTGTAATCACCTGTACACAGCAAGCAAACTTGACAAAGCACTCCGTCAAAGCACTTGCATGTAGACGTAAAACATGATGGCAGAATTATCCTGTAACAGATGCTGCATGGTGAGAATGCCTCAATCACTGCTATACAGACTGAGACTGGTTTTGCCCAGTTCTGCACCACCAACACAAGGAGCACTGAAAAGTCTTGTATCACGCTGCAAAATGCAAATTAATACGACTGATTTCCTTGATTTCCATTGAGTAATGGGGACAGTATTCTCATTAAAACTTTAAAGTAATACCTTTACAAAGTAACTTCCCCAACATTGCTCATACTGGCAAGCACACACACATGTGGTACAGCAATTAGATAATGTGAAAACCCACTCTGATTAAACATTCTCCATAATTATAGGAAAAAGCATCCGCTCGAGCCTTTATCTAGAGAGCAGTGAATTAGAGAGATTCTGAAACCAGTACACATATTTGGATCCACGTTAACAATACAGGTTTAGTGCGACTAGCAATACCTGCCAAAAGCAGTCTGCACTGAGTTTAAAATCAATGGGTAATTGTTACTGGTGTCTGTCATCAACACTTTCTTTTAGACTCCGTGAAGGCATTCCCTTTCAGCTGATTGAGTCCCTTTGAAGCCAGCATGACTGGTGGTATGTTTGATCTGCGCTCTTTAATTGGATAGCGCTGCATCAAAGTCCACCGCCATTAAGCAGGCTGATCCACTGTTTACCTTGATTAAAGCCCCTATAGGATTTTAACAGCTTTGACATTGTGGCAGATAGCAATACGTACTGTATAAGGGTCTTTAAATCAAGTTACAGCAAAACAATCCCAAACGTGTGCGTCTGCACTCATAATACTATTCGGTTCATACTCTGTATTCTCGGAGTTTCTACATTGCAAACCATCATTGGGAGATGGTGACATTTTGGGGAGGCACTAGACACACACAGTTGCATGAAAAATTACTTCCCTCTCTACATCACTGAACATCCTGACAACACAACTGCCCAGTCCCACCAATCATCTCTCCGCGACCTCATCCAAGTCGCCAGGTTACTGAAACAGCTGTGTGCCATCATCATCTTCTCCTAAATAGACTTCTGCTGCCATACACGTATAATGGAGATGAATGGAGACCTATTGGGCCTATTTTAATGTAGTATTCTTCATCTCAATTTCACAAATACTTAAAAACACATTTTGATTGTCTGTCCCAGTCAAGTCAAATCAGTTGCCCTTTGGTAGTCTGTTGAAACTTTTGTTTCTTTTCTTGTTTTGTGTGTGCATTCAATAGAACAAGGGAGCAGTCTTTTCAATGTTTTTAATTATTTTTTTAGGATGTGAATGCAGACACTGCACGTTTTCCAAGTGGGGGAAGGGACTTTAATGTCATCACGTCACCTAACTCTTTTGTGCCTGTTCTGGATTTATCAACCATAAAGCTGGTGCACTTGGATACATCCTCATTGTTCTTGTGCACATGCCCAAGCTGGTAGCTGTTGTGATTGTGCCTATTAAATTAACTGTCACTGGGAAAAACTGTCACTATGAAATGAAAAAAATACTGTAAAAACAAAAGTTGCTATAATGAGATGAAAATAAACTCCAATACAACTGTGACAAATATAAATGAATATGTATTTGTATAGCTTAACAGCTGAAATTCAAATTATTTTATAATACATTGGCACATTTATATATTCTGTTTATTCATACTGTATGATTTATTTATTTAATCGTGGCCCACATAGATCATAATTTGTGTTTTAACAATCAACAACAATCAATGCATAGGTTTGCGTTTATCACATAATGCAATAATTAAGATGATTTATTCTACACTTCACCAGTAGCGTATAGGATGTGAGTCTTTACACAAACAACACAGTATTTAGAGTGCAGCCTTTTGAGGTGGGCATGAGATAATACATTTTTCTCGGAATACTGTTATAATTTGTCATATTATTACTAAAAGCCTCTAAATTGTATATAATTTGAAGATAAAAATGTGGGTTGTCAAAAGACTTATCTTCTCAGAAGGCTGAAACTGGAGTCTGACACATCTGTGCTATTTACTTCAAAGACATGTGTTTGCCTACAGTAGTTGCCAGGAAAGAGCAGATGTTATTATCTCTCACCAAATTAAGGTTAAAGAGCCACAGGATATTTTGAGTATTTATTTAAATATTTAACATACCGTGTAGTTTGATATAAGTAATGGCCTGATACTCAAATGTTACAGCTATTAGGGTCACTAATCGTGTTTAGGGGGAAAGGTATAGTCTTAATGAATTAAAAGTGTAACTCCCCTGGAGTAGAAGCAAGATTAGAAAACTCCTGAAGAAAATATCAGCAGCCAAAAAATATTAAATGATGAAATTGTTTGCCTCTCTAGATTGCATGGCCCCTTAACACTGAGAAACATCAACACAAGCTGCCAGATACAAAGCAGCCACACATCACCATCCAATGAAACTGTTTTGGCTAATGTGTTGGCAAAATATGCCTACACACATTATCACCATTTGGAGCTGTGTTCTGGCTACCTGAATACTGAGGTGTGATAATCACCTTCTTTTAGTTCTGTTTTGGTCCCATCAGCTCTTAATAAAAATGTATGCTCAAACATTGTCACTAGCTAGCTGCTAACTGTCAGCGTACAGTGGAAGTAGGTTTATCAGATATTGCTGCTGAAAATAGCTGCGAGCAACCCCATTATCCTCTTACAATTATGTCCATATACAAGTAATTTGCTAAAGCAATAATGTTTGCAGGATGGATTTTTTTTTTTTATCTGCAAAGTGTTCACTGTCAATGGTATTTCATTTGTTTTCTTACAACATTCAGTTTTGGCTACTAAACGCCAACTGGAAGTAATAAAAAGTAAAGTACTGGTAATTAATAGAATAATAAAAGATGCCTAGTAGAATAATAAAACAGGCTTTGTATTTGAATACCACCTTCAAAATAAGAAAAAGTCTGAAATATTCCCTTGGACATTAACATGCATTCATTTGTTAGACGGTCCCTATAGCTTCAGCCAATCAGCTCCCATCTACTGTCAAGTCGTGCACAGTGTCAGGTTTCAATATCTCTGATCATGAGGTAAAAATAACACCTGTAGGGCATCAGTCAAGTTTTTTTTTTTTCCGCACGGCACACATGGGCACATCTGCATCATGGAAAGTCTTGCTGCTTTGGCAACTAGTAGCACTGTGCAGACAACAATCACCAGGATTATGCTGGTGGTGTAGGGAGAATATTACTGCAAGATTTGGATGTTTTCCGTATCTGTTCAGAGCGTGCCCTCATTTTCTATGATCAGTCACATGAACGAGTCAAATGATATGACGAATTTAATAAGGAAGTGAAATATGATGGCAAGTTGCCATTACGGGTTTTATAAATAAATAGAAACTAATGCCTGTCATGTTTTACTGCTAGAGATGCCCACCCAACCTTTTCATACAAGATGCAATGATGAGTAGAATAACTGTCACCGGCGATAAATCAAAGTAATATCACAAATACTCATTAATGCAGCTTTAAGTATGTGTATAAATCAATATGTTAGCATCAACCTGATATTATTTCTCAAACATAAACAATGACTTTTGCACAAAGTTTCTCTGCGAACATCAAACAGTGAGTTTGTACAGCAGCCGTTTTCTCAGTCAGAGGAATACACTGTGGATGTATGCCAACTCAATCACGTGTGATAATAAAAGAATTGTCACACATTTATATGCACATACTAAACATTTTGCTTCATTTAAAATTGTCTTATGCATTATGTGAAAATAACAACCCCAAAGCGCAGGCATGCATGCACACAGGACATTAAATTGACTTACATTCATTTCCTGGAGACTTACACTAACCCGATAACCGCTTGCCTAATCCTAACCCTTACCCTAACCTTGACCTCAGCCTAACCTTACCCTAACCTTGACCTCAGCCTAACCTTACCCGAACCTTAAACCAAGACTTCACCCTAAAATGTAATGATTTACGTTATGGGGACGTGCCGTTTGTCCCCAAAAAGAAGGCGAGTCTCCACAATGTGACTGTGTAAACAGATTCATGTCCCCACAACAAGAGTAATACACGGCCACACACACACCCACACACACACCCACAAACACATAATGAGGGTAAATACTGACATAATCAGTGCACCTCATGCATAGTTCCTCAAACCAGCAGGACCTAATATCCTCTGCCAATGTTCAATTATTTCCACAAGAGTTACCTTGTAATGAGGGCACCTTAGTGCAAATGGAATGGGTGGAGGCGATGAAGCAAATGGCTAAATTGATGGGAGGTCCATGTAAAAAAAAAAAACATAATTCATGTGGAAATGCAATTCTTAATATCCTTTAATGGCATTTAAGAGGCTGTAGCGGGCTCAGTCTTAAAGCTAAAAGAAAGGCCCACGTGAGTTTTTCTTTTAGGAGGCTAAAATACGTTTTGCTGCTGCGCCCGTCGACAGCAGTACATTGCTTTGCTCCCATGTCGGTACTCCTATCTGTTTCTCCAATCTGGAGGCGTGCCGTTCGTCATCTATACTGTAGGTAATACGCTGACTATGGTTAAGTACCTCCTACAACCCCACTTCAAAACATCTGAATTATCCCTTTAAGGCACGGTCACACGTGCGTGAATGCAGGCGAGTGACCATCGCCTGCCGAGGCGATATTCGCTCTGAAAGTTCACCAAAGATGAACACCACGTGAATGCAAAGATGCGAATGTGCTTAACCAACGGAAGTGAATATTTTTCTGCCTTTTCGCTCGCTTAGAATGGAAGTGAGAGGCGAATGGTAATTTCGCTTCATGTGTGCCTTTATCCTACTACTGCCATCTTGTTCTGTTTTATAGAGACATCAAACACCATCAACACTATGAGAAAGATAATGTGAGTTTAGATGTTTCTTGAATTAAAAAGGTTGCTGTTCAACAGCAAAATCTGATGTCTCAGAAGTCAGGTTGTCCTTGAATAAATCAACAGCACTGCCATCAATAGCAGAACTTTGTCACATAAATTTTGCAGGTGTACTGTTCACTATACTGCATCAGAGTTTGCTTGGAAACGGACCCATCTATTCAGTAAGTCTCCTTGCACTTGTTTGGTACAGATCAAGGTTATACTGGCATACTCTCATTCTGGTAATAAATGTTCTAATGTACTAATGCAGGATTGAAACTGGGTGATAAAAGATAAAACAAGTAGTTTCTTGGCACACTCTCTGTATTTGATTGTTCAAGGTGGATCTGTGTGTGTGAGAGGAGTGGTAAGGAGAACTTGATGTGCAGGGTTTTTTTTGCTTTACAGCATGAATCAGTTACATGTTCAAGTTCAAGAAATTCTAAAACCTTCTGAAAAGGTAAATTGCATTACAGAATTTTCTTCTCATATGCTGCTGAGTCAAGCTGCATGCTCTCCACTGTTGGAAACAGATGAGTGATTAAGACCTGCAAGGTGAGAGAAAAGGCTTTGAGTGCAGCAGCATGCAGCTTTATAATTTAAATATGCTTGAGAATGACTTTAACATAGCTGCCTGCGGGGTTTGAATACATTACAAATTACCAATTGAATTATGTTATCAAGTGTTGAGATTAAGGGCTTTCAAAGCTATATTTTCAGCAGGCCCATTAGCCTTTACTCAGCTCACCACTGCCGGCTAATAATATACATTGAAAACGTTCCTACATAGATGAAAGCTATGGTCAGGCAGGGAGGCTCTTTCATTACACTATTACACACATACAGATTCATGAAGTACAATATGTTTTTTGGTGTCCTTTTAAATGTAAAGTTGGGATTAGCTTCAAATTACTGATTTCAGAAGGGAGTTTTTTTATTTGTTTTTTTCCACAATGAAAGACCAAAATAACACCTGTGGTTGATGAATTTAAGACAGCAAAAATGTTTTTTAGTCAGTCAGGTGTATCAACTTTTCAAAGTTACTTTCATGATCCTCGAAGCTTGGGTGAAATATATCTGTAAATTAAGGGCCTGCAGATACAAACAACATGATGCAATGATTCCTTCTTCTTCAAATTCAGCTCTACCACTCTCTAACACCATGAAATTGTGTAATGCATTAAATCATTCCAGTTCTCTTTTTGAAAGTTTCGCTTTAACATAAAATGTCTAAATTTAAATTAAGTTTAAAAGAAACAATTATAGAATTGATTAATAAAATTAAGAGAGTAGACAAGAGAAGCTTGTAATGATTCAAAGCACATTACTGCAGTGCAAGACGCAGGCCAAAGAGGAAGTACAGATGAGAAAAAATATGCTAAATAAAATGTGGATATGTCCTTATGCATAAAACAATTCTTTCCAGTATGCAATTCTGTAAAATAACCAATTAAGGTAGTAGTGACTTGAATTGCTCACTGACTAGGTAGTGACCTGAAGTGGGGTTACTATACTTTAACAGCTTGTCATTTTAATCTGCAAATAAATCCACCTAAAATGATTTTGTTGTTGGATTATCACTGTGGGACACAGACTCTCAAAAGCTGAAATATTTTGTCAGATAACTGATAAGTAATGGCATTTGTATGTTTTTAACAACATATAAGTAAACAACGGGATAGCAGGAGCATGCAAGACGTTTTATTGTATTTTATCAGCCCATGTTGTGGTGTAGATATATAGGAAACATGCAAAACTTGTTATATTTTATATCCCCGTCATTTATTGACCTCACTCTATTTGTTTATGTATTAAATTGAAGTGTGTTAGTAACAGTTGATTATGGGCTTCCATACTTAAAACCTTGCTTAATTTTGAATTTGGGAAAATCCTTTCACAATAAACTCAGTTATAATCTTCTAAAATGATTGTGGCAATGATATTAGATTAGTTTAATTGTAAATAAGACAAAGAGGAAGTCAGTTAATGGATGTTTCTTGTAAACCCCACCTTGACCAGCCCAACCCTTTGTGGTCAGAAATTAAATTTCCTAATTGTTAAATGTCAGGCGGAAAGCTCACAAAATGTTATATGGAAATCCTCACTAAGACAGAACTTTGTCCCTAATCTAATGCTATCTAATCTAGTTTAAACATGAACTCAAACCAAATCATTATTACCAAATTCTTGGTCAAGAAGTGGCTGCAGTGCCTTGGATTTTCTGTTAATGACATTTGGGTTAGAGTACTTCAGATTTGCTGTAGTTCATCAGCAGATAGCAAAAACATTTATTCAAAGATGTGTACAATTAAAAGTGTCTTGCTATTATGAACCTACCAGAACAACATCCAGAGGATTTGCTATCGAGCCAATGGGTTTCCAAACCACTTATGAGGATGGGACTACTTTCCAGTATAGATTAGGAGAGCAATAAAATTGGGCCTAAAAAGCAGGGAACACATTTACAGGACATATTCTTTGTCAGAAAACAAAACAGACAACTCTTTGGGGAACTCAACAGCATCACTAGTTGGAGGTACTCAATTTTCATCTATGTCATTATCACCCATCCCCCCCAAAACACACAACATACAAGCGTATCGTTCTTTTAGTTAATACTTTTGCAGTAAATCAGTTACAAGTAGAAAGAGAGTGATGTGGTGCACATTGTAATATAATTCACAGTTAACACAAACACTCAAACAAGCAGTATCCTGCCTGCATCTACAACCCTCCCACACACACAAAGTTTTGAAAGTAACTGGAATGAGTCGTTGAGGTCATTGCAAATCCTCATTGGATGAGTAATGGACAAGTGCTGCACAGTCAGTTTTTTTAAACACTCTTACACGTGCAAATCAGTTGAGGCACTAAAACTGGGCGCAACGCTTTTGCAACATGAGATCAAGTACTGCACATTTATCAAGCATTCAGAATTTATTCAATGCTTTTCACCCTCACTGGTCGATGAAGAACTGGTGAACTGACACATAACTTATGTGCCAGTCCCCAGCTGGAACTGAGCTGAAATTGGACTACAAGCAAAGGAAATTAATAATTGGATGTCCTTCCTAACCCAAACTGCAGAGAGCCACTGGGAAATTTGCATTCAATCCTGTTGGCCCTTGTTTGCATCGCTTACAGTATCGACCATTCAAAGCGGGGCTTGCTACAGTGTCCCAAATTCACCAAGCAATAACCTAACATATTAGCTTTGATCTCTGACTTGTCCCACGCATTCAGACAATAAGCGTTCAATGTTTTTTGGTTGTGGAAATGGCCTTGCTTGCTCAAAAATCCGCACAAACATAAAAGTAATCAAAGTCACACAAAGAGGAGGAGAAAATCTACCTTTTTCATCTCTTTGAAGCATCAGGTTAATATCTGAGGGGAAAATGAGTACAGGCAGTTTTGTGTTTAACAATGAAAGCAAAGAGGTGGAATTTCAACCATCAGCTTTCACAGATGTCAAGTTTGTGATAATGGAAGACACTCTGTGATGAGTCCTTTGTGTGGATCCTATTTTAATAGCAATTTCACATAAAAGCATATACTGCATGTAGGCAGAGTGAATGCTAATTCCATTCTGACAACTTAATTTTTTTGCCATCCCAGCAACTCAGCTTAAGGATGGCGAAGTGGGTTCCTCAGTCTGTCTTTCCTTCTATTGCTGCAGAGAAGAGCAGCCACAAGCCACTTTGTGCTTTTTGTTTGGTTCTGGTGGTGATCTATTTTTAATAAATATATATCAGAGCTTGACAGATGGGAAAGCATGTGCAGGATGTAAATAACTCCACTGTTTGTCCCTGCTAGGAGCTTGGACATGTTGTTAATCACGGGGTGTTACATTGGAAATCAATGGATTGAGACATGAGCTGTATAAGGCTGTGGATGCACAGACAATCCTGATTAGTGGGTTTAATTAAAAGCACAATGAGTAGGATTGTATATCCTCATACAGAAAGAATCCCTCTCAATCACCACTAATAAGTGTGTGGAGGTGTCTGCATCTGCAGAAACCCTGCCCTCTGCCTGTATTATTTTACTGTATTCGGGACGTTTCTGGGCATCAACCTTTATAAAAAATGTAGCGGCCAGGTGCCAGATCGTAAGCACGCATCCAAGAGGAAGCTGCGAAAATGGCAGACACAGCTCTGAGATAAAAAAAAACCTGCAAATATAGCGAGGCGAAACACCAAGCGGGCAAAGCTCGTTCCAAAACGAGGGTTAATTGGCTTTCACCCAGTGGCGAGCACCCTAACCCCTCGTTGAGCAAGGGAGGAGGGGCGAACTTTGAATGTTGTGTTTATAAACCGCAACCAACAAATTCTATTCATTCTGCCTTTATTTGTCACAGGATTTGTTGATAATAATAAAGAGAGATAGCCTTATCTAACTGGAATGAGTATTCCCAAGAAGAAAGAAAACATTAGTCATAACAGCAAGCTCCTCAAAACCACATTTACCTGTGGCAAACCTCAAGACATATTTTGTATCTTTAGAATGTAAGACGAATGAAAATGTAAGTACAGTATGTTGCTCATCCCATCCAACACTCTTGTTTTGTGAAATTGAATGGACATTGCAGCCTCTAGCGCCGCTAGTGGGGCTTTAGGCTTTTAGTCTTGTTCCATTAGGAGTCAATTTCCTGTAAGAGGCCATGGGCAAAGACCATCTCTCAGACAGGGGCCACTCTATTAGATGTAGCCCCTACAGGTTTGTCAAAGTTAGTAGTTCACCTTTGCAAAGTCAGTTATATAGTATTATATGATCCCACAATTCATTTCTGCTAACAAGACAACAGCAGGCAAATAGGTGCTCTCTCCATCTGTCTCTCATTATTTTGCTGTGCGTGCTACCTCACAAACACATGGACACACAAACAAGAATCCCTATGGCAGTGCCAGTATGTTCGCTCTATGCTGTCTTGGTTTTGAAGACCTCTAAAATGTCTTCAAAGGTCCATGAAAAAATGATGAGAGCTGTCTAGAATTTGCATACTAACGTTGGCATAAGAACCTCTAATTTGAATTCTCATCTGTCATGGATTGGTGACAATTAATTAAACATTGATTCCTGAAGGCTATGGGCCTTTAAAGGTAGCTGAGATGCAGTTACTTTCACAATAGGCAGTGCTAGCAGACATATTAGGGAAAGAGAGAGCTCAAAAAGGCCTGTTTTCATTGTCTGACATGAATAGGTAAGATGTGTCCAGACAGATTTTGATTGAGGCTCTCGCCTCTGTGCCAAGTCAGTGGAAAGCTGCACATCAGATATCTGTCTGGGCTTTGTTAGTAGCCAGGGGAAAATACAAAGACACCGAGAGCGTACCTAAAATCTCTACAAGCCAAGAACAAGCCAAGAAAAAAAAAAGTATTCATCTCATCAATCTAATTTACGTGGTAGGACTATAAGGACATTTCAGCTACACAAACTGCTTTTGTCCTAATGAAATGACATGAGGTACAGACAGTATGAGGTAAAGACAGCTCTGTCACAGGAAAGGACAAACTTAAATTTAAGAGTAGACAACCGGCAAACAAACACTCAGTCAAAGAGCATGAGGCCATTTACTTTGAGGTCGGTTGCATTCTTTGATATTAGTGCAAATAGCTCACAGCGGTATGAGCAAAACCAGTGCTATAAAAACAGAAACAGTGGGCTTAATTAAAAATATGGAGCTGTGTAGGTTGTCCAAGTACTGGCCATATACACTACAGATATTATAAACCTTTTGCTTTTTATTTCAGATCAATAAACATTCAGTTCACCACTTAGAGCCACAAGGCTATAAACAAAATAAATGTACCCGAGTGCTCCACTCCAGCGCAAAATAAACAGAGGGGAAACACTTGCTTAATATCACTCAAGCATCCATGTCCTTTACACTTTCAAATTGGGTCAGCTACAGTATTTTGCTTGCCAGCTGGCTGTCACAGGTTATAATTCACTGGTCAAAGTTTGTGAAATATTCACAATATCACAACACCCAGTTAACAGGAGAGTCAGTAGAGGCATAGTTTTTTTGTCTCTCTCTTGTCCCTTATCCATATATTGTAAAAAAAAAAAAAAGCATTCTGTGTAAAGTTTACTAAAATCACCAGGATTTCTCAAATTCTAATTTTTCAGCTATGTCTCACGCTTGGGGTCAATAATGTGCAAATATTGATGTCATATGCAGATTCACATGAAGGTGTAAGGATCCTTTGTCTTTTCTTATACCAGGACGACCACAATGCACTCTGGGAGAATTTGTGGAATGGAGAGCTTTTGTGGATGTTTGACACATGTTTCTGTATGTTGCACCCTTGCTTATTTATGTTTTCCATTTGCTGTTGCCAAACTGTCTTTTATTCTCGTCGTGTTTCATGATTGTTGTTATTGCTTCTCTTTGCTTTTGCCTCTAATTTTATTGTTTGTTTTTTTTATTGCAATGTTTTTTCCTTGGAAAGCACTTTCAAACATTTTTAAGGAATAGCCTATGTAAATAAAGATTGTTACTATAAAATGTGCTAAATTTGAAATTCAGAGCATTAATATAGCAGCAACCAACTATTTGCTATGTAAGGATATAGTAAAGTAATGTCTACATGAGCAGAGAATGAAGTCACACTCCCTCTGTGTGTGTTCTAATCTTCTTCTTCTTCTGAGCTTCTGTGCTTACATAGCTGGGCCGGCCGTGCATGCCTTTTAGTGCATGTGAGTCCCTGTGTGTGTGCCCTACTGGGTAGTTAATCGCCGCCACTCTGCACTGCGCATATACGGCGGTTACTGTCCCGACCCACGGCGTTGTTGCTGAATCGTAACGTAGGCAGCCACCGGTCCCCCGCCCACCCCCCCCCCCCCCCCAGGTAAACACTGTTAGCTTCTCTTAGCACTGTTGCCATTTTTTGCACTGTTCGTGCTGTTTGCACTGTTAACTGCTAGCCGTTGGCTCAACCATCGCCTTGTTGAGAGCCGTGTCGAGGCAATCCCTCAAACATATACAATATATGCTCTGAATTTCGAATTTAGCACCTTTAAAGCTGTAAAGGCAGTGCAGTTAAGTTATGCAAGATGTAAAGCTTTCAAATTCCCCTCTATAAAATGGGCACTATTGTTTCATTACTTGGCTAATTGGCTGACATCAAATGTGTCAGCTAAAGACATATTAAAGTTTTGTGAGCCCCTAAGGGAAATAAAGTGCTTGCAGAAGCAAGTAAGAGCACACACAAGGAATACAAGGAAATTTGAATACAAATATGAATAATGCAAACAAGGTGCATTTATCATAATAGCCTACGGGTGCATGTATGTACTCTACACTGGTCTCCACGTGTCTTGAATAAAAATGATGGATTGAGTTAAGAAGTCGTGTGTAGCTACAGTCTCATCATAAGTATCAGAGGAAAAGTGGGATTGGTGGATCCCCATATAAACGGCCACTTGGCAGAGTGCTACAGAGCTACACTGAATGCTCGCTCCTCCATGGCCTCATATCATCATCAGCCACAACGTGTCCTTGGTTTGACTCTGCTACCCATTACTGGTGTCCAGTCTTTTCTTTCCAAGAAAACTCCCTCGCGGTAATTAAGTAGCAAATGTGTCTCCTCGGCCAAAGAGAGCCCAGTGTGGAGACCTTCTTCAATATTAGAAGTAATTACACGAAAGGGTCATCAATAATATGTCCTTGACTGGAATGAAATTGCTGGCTTTATTGTAGATGCATTTGCATAACTTGCACAAGGGCCAGCCCAGTACCCTGGGAGTTATGTTACATCCAATATCGGAGTGCAATGCAGGATGGTGTTTCCTTTATTTAGTGAGGTAGAAAGGGTTGGGGTGGAGGATGGACGTGTAGCGTGGTCAACTTCAATGCAAAAGACCAGAGTTTGCATCCCGTCCTCAGATGTACTGTCCTGAGAATCTACATGAAAAAGACTGCAAGTCACTCACCCCTGAGATTCCATCATCGTCCCTCACTGTCTCTTCATACCACCAACCTGGTCCGCCTGTATCACAAATGCTGCAACATACACACACACACACACACTCCCCTCATATGCAATGCGCTCCCTTTCTCATATTATCTCTACGGCACACACCATCCTTCTTGATGACACTTCATATAATGTTGTTGGTTTGATCCTCAATGGGTTGGTCTAGGAAAGCTCCCTAAGTGGACCTGCTGCTGGTCAAACAACCATTTCATTGCGGCAAAACAGATTCCCAGGTGAACTCCAGCGGGTCTTACGTTTGCTTACTTTTAATAAAGTCGGATGTGAAGTTAATTTTGAGCAGATACCGTATACATTCTGGACATTCACACACACACTCACACACACACACACACACACACACACACACACACACACACACACACACACACACACACACATGCTGCCACTGCACTGGAGAGCCTATACTTTCAGATCAACCCTCCAGAAGAAGAGGAATCTCCTCATCATTATTCCCTCTTGGTGAGGCAGGTCTGGTAAAGATCCTGGCAACAGTCAGTCATACATGTATTTTTTTTCTCTTACATAATTAAAATCTCCCCCTTTGATAATCATGCACAGTAATCAAGAAAAAAAAGTGATTGGATTGGACACATTGGCAGAAATTATAGAAAGACAGAGATGCATAGATGGATCATGCTAAAGTCTATGGGATCACCTAGCCCTGACTTTATCTTATTACATGCATTAAAATAGTTGCTCAGCACAGAGGTGGAGGTAAAGTGAGTGCTCTGCTTAGGTTTATAAATGTACAGAGACAACGTTGATGAGTGCAATATTTAAAAGCAAATTGAGAGGACAGCTGCACATTTATGTCATATCAATTAAACCTAATGTGCACATATCACGTAAAGCGCCTGTCTGGAAACTACTTCCCAATTTCGGTCCACGAATTCAGAAACTGCATGACAGCTTGTCTGTCAATAAATGTGCACCTGCAAAAAATATGAACTTACCCAGCTTCCGCTGCAGAGATTAAAAGACAGAAGAAAGCAGGCAGTGGGAGAAGAACATTACATTCCCTATTAATGTCCATTCACAGCTCAGCGACGTTCACGCCGACACCCGTTTGCTGTCAGGCGGCGGAGGGGGGCGCGCGCAGACGGTAGCGCGCTTCTTGGCCATAGACAGAGCTCAGAGAGGTGCGTCAGTGAGGAGGAGGAGGTGTGAAGACAAGATAAGAGTAATAACAGCCCTCCAGCAACCAAGGCTAATAAGAAGACAAGCATTTTCTCTAGCAAGTCAATATTACATTTTCTCTAATACTTCATATGATACACCATAAAGGTCGCACATCAGTCAATGGTTCATTGTGACTTTATTCTAATCTCACTATATATTGTTCATGAAGCCTAATTTGGGACCCAATATGGTGGAAATTGGCTAAAAAGATTTGTCAGAAAAGAAGATGTTTAGTACAGTTTCATATCTGTAGTCACACAAATATTAATATAATTTTTGATCAAACTATTGAAAACTAATAAATAAAAAAAAACACTTTGTTTCCTTTTCCAGATCATGTTTTCATCATTCTTAATGTAGCTAATTTTTCTTTGTAATTAATCAATTTAGTATTTAAATATGAAGATTATTGATCATAAGAGTACATTATGTTATAGTAGTATGTAAGCAATACGGTGTCTTTTTATGAGGGTGTCTACCTCAGGATTATCCTGAAACATTTCTGAGGATAATTCAAGCCACTCTTTCATAATATGTTACCATGGAGAGGGGAATTAAATACTCCAGACCTTTACCAAGTGTTCCACTCGGTCTGACAAGATCTGTTGACAAACCCCTGAATGTCCTCGTTTGATGTAAATGTGTAGAAGGTCAGGTGGCATGCAGATTGGTTTTGGACCTAGATTTGTGTGGAACATAAGAGGGGAACATGAAATGCCCTATAGAAGAGGCTGTGTGAATTTATAGCAATAGTGCACAATGTTGAAAATGTGCACCTTGCCCACATTAACAAGTTAGTTCACAGTATCACAGTAACACATTCCCTTATCCCACAGAGAAAGTGTGAAATCTGTGCAGGTTTCATGCAGAGGCAACAAAATGTTAAAGAGTTGAAACAGTATGAAGGCATGAGAAAATCCTTTAATGTAAAAGGAGCCGGTTGATGTAATTTGGGTTATATTAGGGGTTTGGATGATGGTCATAATTAGGGGCTGCTTATAAAAATGAGCTGGCTCCTGTTTTCGAGTTGGAGGTGTTGTGTTACATTTTCCATCAATCTCTCAACTCACCTCCCCCTGAGCGCTGCAGCTCTCTTCTGTTTGTTTAGCTGGGTGTTATGTAAATGTGTAGTCACTTTGTTTCATGTAAGAAATCCCTGATTGATGTTCAAATTCCCTTGACTGACTGTTAGGATGTAGATTTGGTTTTAGCGTGCTGCGGAGATAAAAATGTGGACAGTTGGGTGTGATGTGTGGGCTGATGTGCATTGAGGAATTGACAAGAGAGAGGCCAAAACTAATCCAGCAGACAATAACTGCTTCATAGTGTGTCATATAAAAACCTCCATTTATCCTTGGTGGAATCAGAATTTTTATTGACATTCTTTGAAACGTGAACCTTGATGGGAAATTCTGAATTTTCTCAACTTGGGAGATCTTTGCCCTGTTTAATAGAATAAAAAGGTAACATTTCAAGGCTGAAAAAAAAATGGTTATTAAGCCCGGCATTTTCTGCATTGTAGTCACTTATCTTGGCTACGGCGATGAAGCCGTACGATGGCTGCTCCCTACAACAACACTTCAGTGAAGCTCAAGCTCATATTAGTCACTGGGAACAAAATGTCTGCTGCCAAATGATAAAAACCTCAATTGACAGAGTGAAAGATCGTACCAGGATATGGAGTGACTCTCGGACAAATGTTCAATTTCCTTAGAGATAAGGGTGTGAGTGGCTCTTTGACGACGGTGGTACAACATTCAAAACAAAGTTAGAGAAGTCTTAAAGCCGAATTTCTAGACTGTCTCTCAAAAGAAATGCCTGCAGCCACACATCAGCATTACAGCAGTAGGTACAGCTCCTAACAAACCACAGTTAAGAAAAAAAAAAAAAACATGAGTCCTCCTTCCTAAAATAAATCTGCTACAGTTGCTCTCGGGCTCCTCGTCTAGTAGCTGTACAGTGGGCGGTAAGAGCCCTTATGTTCCCCAGGAGGATCGTGCTTGAGTAACTCTGGGAAGTCACAACACAACCATGAGGGAAATTTCCTTTTTCTTTATGAAATGATGAGAGCCCCACAGAAAGAAGATTAAGTCAACCATTGTTTTAATAAGATCACAGACAATGAAACCTAAATGATCCTGTGGGAAAAGCCATGTGTGAGACGTGCTTTTCTCTTGTATGTATTACAGCACTATCTGTTAGCACATGCAGTGTTCTATAAGTGGTTTTAATGCATGATTATATTGTTTTTGTAGTAAATGCTTACACTCATAAATAAATCATGTTTCTAATATGGCAGTCACAGCTAGGAAATTAGAAGATTTCGTCATTATGGCTCCTGTGTTTTAAGTGCATTTCAGAGCTTTAGGATTTATCGTCTCTGCCAAATTATCCCTGAAAAATGTGTTGCCTTACAAACGTTCTTGTCACATCTGCGTCTTCTTAATAGATACATTTCTTGTTTGCTGGGGAAGCAATTATTTCAAGTGAGGTTTGATTCCAATAATGCAGTATTTCAAACGTGACACACAGCAAGTAAATGCTAAAAATGGCAATTCTGATAATATATACAGTAGTTAATGAATATAAGATGTAATGATTCTTCTTTAAATTGAATTTTGCATTGTAAAGTTAGTATAAATAAAGGCCTCATCTTTAAACACATCAACATGAAGTAGCAATTCATGGGACTATGTTCATGAAGCACATAGAAGAGTAAAGATGGTGAGTGGAAGGAAATGTTACTATTTTTAACCAAATAGATTTAGTTTTCTACTCGTATCCATTTAGACAACTGATCAATAATAACCTTCAATCCATAACTTTATGCATACTCAAACTGATGAAAAAAAATGTCATCAACCAACCAGGCATATGCATTTTCATCTTAGTTATTATATCTACCTGTATTTACGTACAGGTAGATATAATAACTATATAATAGTCAAAAATGTTCAGCTTTAATTTTGTTTAGATGCAACGCAGATATTATGAGATCATGGTGGGTCGATAAAAACTTTCAGTATAATAATGAGGTGCAGTAAAAGTCAAGATTCATGTGCTGTCAGGATTTATGGATATAACTTTCCCACAAGGATACCTGCATGTCTTTCCCTGCTGGCTGATAAAGTGATAAAGAAATCACCCTTACCAAAAAAGAAGTTTATTCAAGTGTGCTATTAGTATACTTCTTTTAATCTTAAAATAAGAGAGTATACTTTCAGTTTACTTTTTAAGTACTTATCAGATATATACTTAACAAAAGTATACATAAGTATACTTGGCTCATACTGACAAGTATACAGAAAAGTCTAAGTATACTTGGCTCATACTGACAAGTATACAGAAAAGTATACTTGGCTTATAGGCCTATTGTTCTTAATCTTTTGATCGAGATTTACTTAGAAAAAGGTATAAGTAAGTAGTCTTGCCTTATAGGCCTACAGAAAGGTGTACTTGACTTGTAGTTGTGCTTCCTTTTCGATAGAGTAGCCTATTAAAATGTGTGAGATAGTAGGGGGTTGATAAGATGTTTTATAAATGCCTTAATAAGTAATGAGATTTAACAAAATGTGCTGTAAAACGTAACTAGTGCGTGTCTGCATGTGCCCTCTCCTCTCAGGTCTTGAACATGAAGTTGTCAAAAGTAAACAATAATGTCATGCTTCAAGAGCTCATGAAATGGAAAGAGAGACGTTTTGCACAGTCAGTGCCGGTTTGAACTCCCTGCTAGGCTCTTTGGAAAGGGATCTCGATCCATCATCGCATTCATGACAAGTCTTACAGATTTACTGTCACCTCAAAAACTGTAGTTCCATCCTTCACTGCAGAGTAGCAAAACTCTTCACCTAATGTCTCCAAACTTTCCTTCTAATCATCTTCACATCTTTATTGCTTCATTGTTATGAAATACTAAAGCTTCATACTCACACCAAGGTTTCATTCTGTAATACAAAGAGACATAATTAGGATCCGTTAATAGAGAATGACAGTCACCCTTGTTGTTGCTAATTAGCAATGACTGTTTTTTTTTTCTTATCATGTCACTTTCGAAGATGAAACAGACAAATTAATTATGATCACAGTTTAGTCATGCGTGTGTGTGCTTGTCACTGCCTTGAACCCCATAATGAGCCTGTTTAATGCTGTCTTGCTTATTAACAATTATACATTGCATGTAACACATGAGACCGTTTCAGTATTCATGTGTTTCCTTCAACAAAATATACATTGTAATATGATAGAAAGCAGAGACAAGGCTCCAATTATTTCAAGCTTGCAACCGCAAATACAGGATTTTTTGTCTACTCCTACACCTATACATCCTATTTTACTCGCTCCTCTATGCCGTGATGCAAGTTACGTAACAAGGTCAGCAGATTTGCCACCAACTCTGCAGATATGGAACTGGTGTGTTGTCTGCTGTTCATTTAGCTACGACAGCATTTCTAAAAAACTCAGAAAAACAGGGGGGGTCACATCAGTATGGCCTTCTCACTGAGAATCTTATGTTTTATTCAGTACTGTTTTTGTGACCACACAATGTGTTTGTCTTGTTGCAAAGATTTGAAACAGGGGGAGAGAGAAAAAAAAAAAACAGAGGGATTGTCTCAAGCTGCAAAGCTATTTAGCACAATAGCGATTATTGGGAACATTTTGGGTAATTAAGCTGGAATCACAAAATACCCGCTTTTATAAGAGATAACAAAAATCCCCAATGGCAAGCCTTCCTGTATGCAAGTAAAACACATTCTTATCTACTCCCATTTCCAACGGAGAGACCAGAACTTTGCATTCACCACACTGTGGAGGTTGGAAAGCAACCAAACTGAAAATATAAGCATGTAATGGTCTCATATAGCACATACATTCTCCATTCCTTAAGCTGAGTTGACAATTTGTTGACTGTTTTCAGCGCACCTGACTTACACTATTTTACACAACAGGAGAACAAGCTTGCAAAGAGAACATAAACTGCATTCACAAGGGATCAGGGTGAACATTTTGTATTCGGGAACTTGTTGCTGTGAGTTGTAACCATTAAGTCACAATGTCAGACTTCTCACTAGATTTTAAGCAAACTCTAAGAAAAGCTGTGAGCACTAAGTGAGGACGCTCTCTACTTGTTTCCCATCGCTTTCATCAATGTGTTGATATCTCTTTCATTCTTCTGGCTTTGTAGGTATTTGATGCAAAGCCGGAGTCGGGTGGATGCATAGTATCAGATCAGTAAAAGATGCTAAAGTGTTGATGACACCCCTGCAGAGATGCCAGCCTCTCGTGTGTCACAACACAGCTCTGGTGGTGATTAGGGCTCATTTGAATCATCGGAGGGTGTCTGAGAGTGTGTGCCTTGTGTCAAAGCTGATCCACATGTTGATATAAAAGAGAAAAGCCTGAGGGACACCCATTCTCTGAACTTGAGTTGTTTCAATTCTTTCTTTCTTTCTTTTGTAGACACACTCTTAAACTCCTACTGTGTGGCTTCAATAACTGCGATTCCTCCACAAGAGCAATAAATTGGAGGTTTGAGGATGAAAGATCACTTGGTAGGAGAACATTCAAATATCATTTTTCAGTTTAACTGAACTGCAGTCCATTATTTCCAAAACAAATCAGCTATTTCACCACCTACACAATTGCAAATCAAGAGCAACACAAATAATTTGAACCAAATGTTCCATCCAGAGAGTGGGAACAATAGTGAAGGTAGACTGTGCAACGCAACCTCGGGTCACACTTGTATAACATGAGAGTATTGCGTTCTCCACCAGCAGCTATTAGTCATTAAGAGAGGCAGATGGGTGGCACGGCTTCTTTAATGCCATCACGACATAATCATTACCTAATGATTTCCAGCCCCCTGGTTTGCGGTAAAACAGGCGTTGTTCGAGCTGGCCGAGGCAACGGCGACACATGACGCATTCTGAAGGCTGGCAGCTGGATTCTCGCGATGCCACGAGTACACGCGAGAATCGCAGGATCATATATCAGACGGAAATTCAATCTTATCAGGCTTCAAGTAGGCCTAATGTGTCTGGCATCTATAGGCCGTGGCTTATAGGTTTGTGTGACGCGATGACACAGAGAGGCAACTGTTGTTTCAAAACAACAATGGCGGCTCCTGAGGAGGTTAGCGTAGATGCTGCAATAGCATATCAGAACTGGAGAGTATTTCTTGATTGAAAGCTACTGAAGGCTTTTCGCGATGCTCTTTTCCCGACTGGCTTCAGCAAGAGTTTGATTGAAAGAAGATTCATCCAATCACATGCCAAGTATTTTTTGAAAGTGCCTGCCCTTTTCCAAACAGTTTCCAGTGACGGCTTCTCAGATGGTTCTCTCTAACAAACCATCTGGCGGTTCGGGTCAACAAAAGACGCAATGCTCTGCACTATCTTTCTTTTGTTGAAGCTTTCAAAGCAGAACAACCTGCACCACCAGTATGTTGTTGTTCCCTGGCATTCATTGATGTTTCAGGTATTGGTCTGGTAACTTGCCTTTTATCAGAGAGACTGAGGGAATATTGAGATATGGACGTACACGTATACACACACACACACAGGAATGAACACAGAAATGAGTAGAAAATTTCTTAAAATGTTTTTTTTTACATTTTAAATGAAGCCAGTTCCTCTTATTTCTGCCTCAGGTTTTGATAGAATTGGTGGGGAAGAAGTTGAGGTACACATAATTATATCACTTGTTTTGATCACTGGTGAATATCTTTAAATCTAATTCACAGGTGATATTGTAACTATAGGCTACTGTTTTCTTGAAGCATTGCAGCTCTGGTATGAAATATTTGAAACGAGAATGCTCTTCCGTGAACAGGCTTCATTCTCAGGAACACCTTACACAACAACACCACCACAAACTACAGCTTCAAAAGTCACCAACAAGCTGAATCACCACCACTCTGTCTCAGTCTCAACAAAAATCGAACATTAAAAGCTTCATAGTGCAGGGCAACTGCATTTTCGATCGCATTATACTACGCAGGCATTCACACATGCCACATTTTCTACAGTAGCTGGATGAAGAGAGAATATCTTATATATTTGGTGTAAAACAGCCCTTATTTGCTCTTTTTTTGCTTAGACTTGTAATTATTGTTTGCTTTGGGTAAACATTGTCAGTCATAGACATGGAGAGTGTGGATATTCTTATTGCTGAGACACATAAAATAGACAATAAAGTAACCCTTAAATGCCCTCATTTAAACGCCATCTGCCTTCATTCAACATTGTTACAAGACTAAGAGTCGACAGCCACTGTGAGGCTGTATTTAGGCACAGTGGTGCTTTGAGCATGGCTGTCACAATATCAGATTTTCACTACACGATTATCGTTGCCAAAAGTATTCACAATAACAATGTTATTGCAATATCTAGAAAAAACAATAATGCTATCAGTCAAATTCATCTTTAACTTTGTGCATTTTGTCTCTTTTTTGGCAAATTAATTACTCGAGAGAGAGAGAGAGAGAGAGAGAGAGAGAGAGAGAGAGAGAGAGAGAGAGAGAGACTGTTTATGTAAAATGATTTAAGAGGCACTGGATTATGTACATGATATTGTGTATTAATAATTATATCAATATTTCATTTTTAAATATCAGGGTTATCGTCAGTATCGGTAGGCCTATATCCCGACACCCCTAATGCTAATGTTAAGCAGATATAATGTTTGCTATGTTCACCATCTTAATCTAGGCTGTTGTCATGCTAACATTAGCTAATTAGCACTAAACACAAACTGATAGGAATGCAATTAGTATAGCTTGTATCAAGTCATAAAACATATTGGGCAAATTAAAATTTTGACCTGATGATGGTGCAGTTTAGGGATCACCAAAGTTATTACAATTCATCCTGAGGAGACCATGAATTTCTGGTCCAAATTTCATGGCAATCTATCCAATAGATGTAGCTATAGCATGGCGAAAAAAACCTTATTTTATACATAAAACTGGGCTGGAAAATGATCCAAGCTAAGCCAACAGCTCACTGGCAGGGGAAGGTAAGAAAAGCTGTTTTGAGCATTTTGTTCAGTGACAATGCCAAGACTCACTTTGCATTTATCACACATGTTGGCGGACTGTCCAGCCTTTGTGTGAATAGATCCTGTACATGCAGTGCCTCAAATGCAGCCTTCAAATATTTTATCCTCTAAATAACAGTTTGGATTTTGTTCTTACTAACTACTAACTAACTGTGTGGGAGGTTTTAATGAAACCTGTGTCAGCCTGCCTTATGGAGCTGCAAAACCCATGTAAGCGTCTGCCTTCATTAGTCTGGCTTTCACTGCCATGTTTAAGTGTCCTTTGATGGTCCGAAAGCTGTTTCAAAGGCCTTTTTTACACTGGTCATGCATCCTTGTGTAAATAGTCAAACCCTTAAATATATTGTGTGTCCGCACAAAAATCCTGGCAGCATCGGTCTAAAAATTGACATGAGTATCAGGCATCTAAAAGCACTTATCAGACAGACCCTAAAGGTCCATGCCAGTCGACACATTACCGCAGATTGCAGTGGCTCTGGCTTCCACTCAGTGCTCCCTGAGTCCAGCCAAACAACGCAAAGGTAGAAAGTGCCACATCTGACGGTTGGTTCACAAATAGCAGCCACACACTAAACAGACCACACACATGCAAACACATACGCACAAAAGCCAGTTTGTACACAACCACAACTACGAGTTCAGTTGAGAGGAGATGAGTCAATCTTTGAATAGCAGTCACTCTCACATGCGTGCATAATAACAGAGGCAGATACAGATAATACCAGTCCAATCTGATGAACGACAATGACACACTCACATACTCACTGAATAGAGAAACGAGGACATCTTCCAGCGTTGATGTTTTATAATGGGCACGGGAACACACAGCATTGATTGGAGATGATAGTTCCTGAGAGAGGTGGGTGTTTTTTTTTTTCTGCAGGAAGAATAATTATTTGTCAAGCCTTAAAGCCATTAAGTACCACCTGGCATTCTTTGTTTCTAAATCTGGCCATTGGCTCGAGTGGTTTTTATTCCCACCAGCTCCATGTCCTTTAGGTCTTAGCCAAACTTCAATAGGCTTTTGGGCACAGTCTCTCTCTGTAGCAGATAGATCAAGTTGTTAATTGGAGCCTGTCATTGAATTAGGAAAAGTTAATCTTCTTTTTTTAGTCTAACTCAATACACTGACAATTTAGAGGCAATCACTGACTGGCAATTGCTCACAATGTGTATTTATCTTACCTTAACATTCCTTTGAGTTACTCCACTCACTCTTTTCAGTGAAGTGTTACCTTAGGTCAAATTAGAAAGGGGTGTAACAATATCATGGTACAATATTTTGCAATTAAAAGGCACACGGCAATATGCATCCCGAGGCTGAAAAATAAATGAGGTGAATTTTCAGCTTGCTGGAGTGGTTTTTTTTTTTCCAGTCTGTGTCTTTTGGCCAAAAGCAGTCAATAGATTTCCCTGACTGGCGTTTGCTCTGACAACAAGCGGCAGCTCTGTGTGACTGCTCAAACAGACTGATTTCCAAACATCCAGCTCCAGTTTCTTTTATTTTCCTCCAGGAACTCTTCTTTCTGCCCCCATGTCTGTTCAATCATGCAATTCAGATGATAAATGATGATTCCAAAACTACATGCAAGCTACAGGCGGCTGTGGCTCAGAGGTTAGATCAGGTCGTCCAACAATCGGAAGATCGGTGGTTCGATCCCCGGCTCCTCCGGTCACATGTCGATGTGTCCTTGAGCAAGACACTTAACCCCAAATTGCTCCCGAAGGCATAGCCATCGGTGTGTGAATGAGTATTTAGATTAGATCCTGATGGGCAAAGTTATACTGTAAATGCAAATCCATTTACCATACATAAAAAGGCAACATCAAACAAAAATAACATTTGATAGAAAGTATTTAATTAGAGACCGTGGGTTAGTCTATTTCATGGTCAGAATAGTGTTGTGGAAGCAATACATCTGTCACGGAGGAGAAGGGGAGAGAGAGATGCTCAGCTTTATTGCACAACAGAAATGATGAGAAAGCAGTTGCTGAACTAAAAGCGCTCCAGTGGCCAACACTTCACAGTCGTTGAGAATCGCTGATCTGACACCAAATCCACGCAGTTATATAATTAACATTTGAAATGTTATTCATCAGTTTTTTGAGAACCCCCCCAAACTCAGATCTGCTGCTTCTGAAAAATAAGACTATTTGCTGTCTTGCTGAGAGTTAGATGACAACATTGATGCCACTCTCATAGCTGTCTGTTAAATATAAAGTTATGTCCAGTAGACAGTTAGCTTAACTTAGCACAAAGACTGGAAACATGGAAAAAGCTACTTAGGTTCTGTCCAAAGGTAAAAATCTGCTTTCCAGCATCTCTAAAGCTCACTAATTAACGATTACGTTATTTAATGAGTACAACAAAAAAAAAAATGTATAGTTTTACATGGAGTTATGTGCCGGACTATTTCTTGGCTGGGCACAGTGTCTTCCAGGAGTTTTGCGACTGTGAGGTTGTCAGGCAACTTCATCTGACTTTCACTAAGTGTATTAGTCAAACTATTCGGTAGACGGCAGTAGCTCAGTCCATAGGGACTTGGCTTGGGAACCGGAGGGACCAAGTACTGAGTGTGAACTGGTAGCTGGAGAGACCCCATTATGCATGTATATAGGTCCTGTTTGTGCATGTGTGTGTGTATTTCGGGCCTGTGTGTATGTATTGTGTAAAATAACAGAGTGAAACATTTTTATTTCCCCTCGGGGATCAATAAAGTGCCTTTCTTCCTTTCCTTTCTTCTTTCTTTTATTCCTTTAAAGTTCAGTTATGATTGAACAAATCAATGCTTAGAGAAAATCTAAATAAGGTTTTTTCTTCACACATCTGACCGTCTTGTGTCACTCACTATAGTGCTCTGTTTACAGATGGGATCGTCTCAGCATGGTTTTGATTCTCTAATGAGGCATCTGCTTATCTTGTACCTTCGCCTGTCTGCACTGATCTGTAAACAGCGGCTGGGTCACTGCGAAATTGCACCAAAATCATTTTCGCTGTCCACTTTCTCTCAGATCATATGCTATCAAATAATGGAGGCACAGATAATGCCTGGTAAGGAGCAGACCTGGGGGCTGGCAGGTAATTTGTTTGCTTTGTTCGTTTGAAGCTGCCTTCCTCTCTAATGCACACTCTTTACTAAAATGGTTCTTTGCACTTCTAGCAGAACCCTTTACGATGCCATAAAGCATGGTAATGACCCATTTACATGTCATTGACCCCATATAGGATTTATGTATGGGATTTATATTGTATAGTTAAATTTTTCTGAAAGCTCAAGTTTAATGACAAGGTCATCTTTATTTATATATTTTTATTGTTAAAGCAGATTATTTTAAGTTCAATTTAGATGTCCCCGATTAGAAAGAGCACTTTTTCAAAATTGTTTTCAATGAGAGTGAAGCGCTTTGCTTGCTTCTTTTGGATTGCTGAGCAGCTCGTGTGTTTTCCACTCTGTGCGCCTCGCAGGAGCACCCTGAATGCCTCGATGTTGAAAAAACTTCAACTGAGAGTGGAAAAGCGCCCAACGTCATTGGTTTTTCCCATTGTCCAATCTTACCCTACCCAAAACTCTGGAGCAACCCTCCTTCCTGATGAGCCACCCATTCAGCTGTTCTGTGGTGGTTTCTAGTAAGTGGACATTCAGTAGCTTTGCTCCAATTCCCCTGATGGGCCAAATCAAGAGTGGCAGCTGCACTAGGCTTTTATCACATGCATAATTATTGAGGGATCGCTGCTAAGTTTGTAAAATAATTGTTTTTTGAAGAACACAAATACAGCCAAAGGCCAGAGGAGAGAATGTCTCCAGTTCTGAATACTACACTTTGAAAATCTTGTTGTAACTAGCTGGCAAGTAGCCAATAATAGAATAAATTAATTGTATATTGTTATTATCAGCCAATGTCTTTACTTTTCCCAAGCAATATTCTGCTATAAAATCAATGTAATTGAAACTTTTATTAAAGACATTTTCTTTCAATCCACTAATCTATTAATCGTTGCAGCTATAATGTCTCAACAAATGTGACAAATGGAATCAAAAGTAACTGAATTAAAAAGTTTGGTTGTGGTAAAACTTTTAAACGCTTTTGATTAAATTATTGCGATTGAACAATCTTACAAGCATACAGAATACATATTTAACTGGCTGCTTCAGTCATATTAGACCTGCTGTGAACCATTAAAAGTCAGGAAAAACACAAATGAGAATTGTTTTCAGCGACAAGGTCTGCATTCATCTGCCGTCTATGGTGGCCCTGACAGCTCAATACACATGCAAATAGACAAAGCACAAGCAAATGAAGATAACATCAATTTGACAACACGTGCAGCATTTAGAAAAGAAAACCCGCTGTAAATAGACAAAACACAAGCAAAAATAGAAACACGCTGCAAGTAACACACAACACAATGGAAACTGTTTCCAGGGGACTGAAGTTGTGGTGTTGGAAAATATAAGTTTTTTGTTTTATTTTAACATTGTGATTGCATGATTCAATTATTATTGCAGATATCTGCTGTTAACCGTTACGTTGGCCATTCTGCTGATTTTTAGCCGGCCAATTCAATTAATCTTGTTAGTTTGTTCTTTTAAGGGAAGGTATCCACTGGAGTTTTGAGTGAGCAGCTGGAGATGAAGGAAGTGTCTTGCCAAGTGAGTCAGAGCCTACTGTTAAGACAGCCGAGGGTGTGAAAGAATACCTGAAGATGTGAATAAAATGTCCCACTGAAGGTGACACCATGGCACTGCATTAACAAGTGAGATTAATCCATTGTGGATGAATTAGTCATTTGAGGTTGTGGACAAGATGTTAAGAAGAGAAAACACATAATGTTTCAGATTGAGGTCCAGTTAAAATTGTTGGCTGAAGCCTATGTCTGCCTTCTTGTTTATTATTATTATTATTATTATTAATAACACTAATGTCAGTTTTCAGTAAGTAAACTTAGCCGATGACTCGTTTTTTGGGGTGTTTCTACACTACACTTGAGATCTCTCATGTGTTGTGATGTCTTTTTTCTTTGACTCACTCTTTTCTCTGTCTAATCATGCATGATGTCTATCACTGCTCAAGCTAAGCTAAGTGCCCAGCTCTCAAACTATATGCAAGGGGGGATTGAGTCTGTCACAATTTATGGTCACGTAGGATGTTTTCTATCCTGCCTTTGTGGGAGACGACTCTTCAATTACTGTCAGACTGTCCTATGAGTGAGAACCACATGTTGTCAAATTAACCTCCTCAAAAGAAACAGACATGACAGCCTCTTTATGGAAGAGCAGGCAAATGCCTCTGAGGAAGTGCTCAAAAGCAGCATGTACACACAAGTGAATACTGTTTGATAAACTTGAATATTGCCTTGAAAACCTCTTCTTTGTTGGAGGGTTAAGAATCCAGAAAGGGACAGGAGATGAAAACGGTGATCATTCCTCCACTGTAAGATGTCTGGGGATATACTGAGCTCTGATTATCTGTGTGTGCCCAAACTGAGAGTGAGAGTGTATTTCTTCATTCACGCTGGTGCAGGATTATCTCTGCCTGAGTGACTTCCTGCTCCAGTCTCACCTCAATAGGACCGTATTCATTTCCACAGTGCCTATTACCCAGAAAGGGAATGAAACAAGTAACAATTACAGAAAAAAACTTCAACACCCAGAGGAGCAACTTTCTCTGAGAAATGGAATATTTCTTTTACTTTTAGTTTATCCAGGGAAATTCAACTGGGCACCATTACACCTTTTCATCAAAAAGTGGCTACAGTCCATCCCAGTGCATTCATAGTCCGGTTGGGCACTGTCCTCCCCTACAGTAAATGTTGCACCAGTAGTAGTAGCTTAGTTGTTGTACCACTAAAGGACTGACATTTCTTGCAAAGAGCTGCACTCTGGGAGTTTCTAATGCCCTGAGGAGGATTGAGGCAAGGCGTGTGTGTGTGTGTGTGTGTGTGTGTGTGTTGTGTTATTAGAATCAAGCTCTTTTATCAGATCTTATCAGTCCTTCAATAACAAAGGCAGATACACGTATAGGCTACATTCTCCAGTCTGCGGTTGGTCTAAATGTCAAGTGAGAGGCGCAGATGTAGGGTGGTATTTCATGATGTCAGGATGCTGAGGGGAAAGAAGGTGCACGTACAAATTTCCATCATTGGAGTATCAATTTAGCTTTTTACACACGGCATTGCACACATACAAAACACTAAACAGATAGTAGCATTTTAAAATTAGCGCACGTCTTTACGTATCCTTATTGCACCGTGATAGGGCAGGTAAAAGTGTACGTGTGTGTTATTTGTCTGTTTTTCCCCGAGAGGCAGTAGGAGACAAAAAAACAGAATGTTTTTTGTTTCTACACAGAAAACACTTTCTCTAATTGGCCGAACACGCTGAGTGTTGCAGCAGCGAGCATGAGCAATAGCTGTGGTGACTCGTTGTTAGCTCCAACACTCCGCTGAGCTCATTAGAAAGCCACAGTGCAGAATATTCCAGGCAAACTAAATCAAATACCAACAGTTGCCTCACAGCTGAGCATTTTCAAGTGTCAGACTCAGTCTCCCGAAACTTGTCTTTGATCAAAACTTTTTGATAGGTTTAGCAATATTGGCTGATTTCCTTAACTTTGAAGCAGTTACAGTGATGAACCTATATGGAGAATGGTCACCCCAATCTGCAGCTCCCCTTGGCTTTGTGGAGCTTTATACCGAGTTTCTTCTCATTGTTTGGCCCTCCGGCAAGCAACTTTAGTGTATTGGTTCAGTATTCCCCTGTTCTCGTAATATGGCCGCAACAGGCAGCTGTTTTCAGTGAAAAAGCTCTAAAAACCCAGTGTATGTTACCTGCTCAGTACCAAATGGCAGACAGACACAGTTAGCTGGTGAACATAGTGCAGCGAGTCAGATATTTCTTTCAGGAGTTGGTAGACACCAAAAATAGAGCTTAAAAAAATAAATAAATAAACTTTATTACTATCATCCTATACATACATGAAATTTGACCTCTGCATTTAACCCATCCTAAGCATTCCGGATGCAGTGGGCTGCTGTAAAGCACCCATGGACCAACTAGGGGTTCAGTGTCTCTTTCAAGGGTACTTTGACATGCATATAGTAGGAGCAAGGGATCGAACTGCCAACCTTATCTCGATTATCTCGATTGGCCAACATGAATGAATATGAATATGAATATTTTGTTCACATAAATGCGTAATTCATAGAATTGCCTCACTCATCTGGAAGTAAGACACCTACAATGCGCTTTTCATTGCGTGGTCACAGGTTTGCAGTGGTAAACCAGAGTGCTCAATTCATCAAGTAGCTGTGCTGTAAAACAAAGGCACCAGCACTCACAAAGATAGGTAGACCTTCATTTTAACGTTCTTTCTTGAGTTTACATTACAAGGACAGTTTTCTTAAAGCCACCCCATTCTGTTATTTCACTCTGCTCCTCCAAAAGTAACCTTGGCAACCCCATTTATAAAGTTCTAAAAATCACCATGTGCTGTTGCATTTAAATGCAACATTTTGTTTCTGAGACACTTGCTTGTAGCCTTTCCGATAAAAGTTGTAGAGAACTGAGAAGCTTTAAATGGCTACAGTATATCAGCTCTTTTTGTCCATTTTGCACTTGGGAAGCTGAAGTCAAAAACTCATATCACAGAAGCAAAAGAGAAGATGGAAAAGAAAATGTTTGCTGTTAACACCCGTCGCAAGCTTGTTAAAAACTAAAGTCGCCTGGTTGTTAGGAGACAAATGAACTCCAGTTGACTTGTTGACTCATGTTGCTTATTGAGACTGCACCCTTGGGAATGAGGTCAAGCTGTAAAGGATTTTATATTACCTAACTATTTTATGAATTGCCTATATGGACTGTACCATCTAAGACATCAGTTTCAATAAAATTGCAGAGTGTATTTGATGGAGGTCTTAGTTGGTCTCTTACAGTCTGGACTTTGTTGCACTAATATTCAACACCACAGTCCTTAGAGAAAACCCTTTGTTTTGTTTTCTCACATTGGACGAGTTGGTGAATCTGCTGCTTGAAAAATGTAATCAGGCACAGAGCAGCAGCTTGCTGTCACAGAAAGTCAGCATCACTCTGACCCGATGTGGTATTTTGATCTAATACTCTATGGACTGATTGCTATTTCTAACTAACTGTGACACTGGAAGATGCAGATGACACATATGGACTAAAGATGCACGGAACGAGCAGTCGGTCTGAGGCTGTGCTGCTTTTGAAAACCCTGTGGAAGCTTGTTGCCATGGATTTGCAGCCTCATGCACCACCAGTTTACTCAGGGAGTTTGGGGATTCATGGTCGGGATTACAACTTCTGAAGCAGCCAACAAAAACAGTCGGTAGCTCCGGCTTTAAAGAAATTACATGTGGAATCCGAAACATGCAAATATAGTTCATGACAAAACACTGAAGTTATACATTATGAAACACAAAGGGGTAGTTACAGTACACATGTCCTATTTACTGTGTGTAGAGAACTGTGATTTTTACACTTTAGTGTCACATAAACCTCAGAATCTCCCAGAAGGCGCTGGCTTAAAGACTCAATTTTAACACTTGAACAGTTTCCCAGTCTTTTCTGGCTCGTGACCTATTTCAGCCCTCAAAACTCTCATTTCCCCAGCATTCAGAAAGTTGTGGCAATCCACAGATACATTTCAAACCGGGTTAACTCATTTTATAATGCACATAAATCAGTCAAGCATCATAATATCAGCCGTAGAATTGGTTTGCAACTAAGTATAAATAGACCCAATGTAGGGTCTTGAGAAACGTGAATATATATTGGTGACACATCAGAGACAGAAAATGTGAAACCTGCTGCAATACGTGGTATCTAGACCATATGTTACATGATCATGTCTCATAAACACACCAGATGCCATTTTTTATTTAAATATTTCTAATCCCAGACGTGAAATAAACTGAGTCATTTCTACATAATGACACTTATATGACTAAAATATCTTTATTTCATACTCCATATTTTGCTTCTACAACTACAACGCACTATTGACAATAGCTCAATATCACAACTTGTATAACAGCTATCAATAATACAAAAGGTCACAATGAATTGTGCAGGTCTACTTGTATGTAATGTAATGTAATGTAGCAGGTGTGAAGAGTTGTGCTTTGTGGGACACCAGAACTTACTCTTGGCCTGTTTCGCTGTCACAGCGGTGAAGGGAGGCACCCACCTGATAAAGCAATCACCGGACAGATGGTAACATGAGATTAACTTAACTTTCAATCCAAAGCACAGCGGTGCAAATCCCCAAGTTTCCAAAGATACCAAATATTTTGAATGAATTGTAGTGAAAATGTGTATGAAATGATGAAATAGCTATAAGGAGTAGGATATTTGAGGGGGGATGCCATCCCCCTTGTTAGCAACATGATCAAAATGCATCCCCCTTGTTAACCTGTCACCCCCCCTCTCCATAGTAGCAGAGAGAGTGTAGGGGCAGAGGGGTTGTTTAGTTGAATGTTAGTCTGCCTGACTCATTGATCCTTTATCTGACTGAGGTTTGTGCAAGTTAGAATCTATGGCCCTGACCATGGCTCTGAAATATCAGCAGCCTAACTGTGCTGTGTATTGATAAATCCATGACGCTGTCCGTGGTGCTGAAGTAGCATGGATTTGTAATTGTAACTTTTTCTCTGAGTACCGCCCTTCTGCCCTTCCAGTTTTGTCTTGGATCTATAATATTCTCTAAACTAGATAGCTAGGAGGGGGCATTAAACAATACAGAACCAAAAGAGTCGTTCATAATCGTAAATTAAACTAAATGAAACGGTTCCGTCCACCCTGTTAAAATATAACAAATTGTCTACCGTCTATAAACATGTAATGACGAAGACAAAAATCAGAATGTGGTTAAGTGAAAAAAATACAGCTTGTTTTGAAGTGTTAAAACAAGCAGATACAGTTTATGTCTGTCTTGGGAAGATGCGGATTTTGGGAGTACCTCCGTGGGATAATCAGGATTGCATGTGGATTTTCACTCCCAAATGTGATGTATTCAAGTGATCCAGGCTTCTTACAGATGGACTCAAGCAGATGGTGGAAGCGTTTGATCATGTGATATATTGAGAAAAAAGATGCATAAAAGGATGCCAAACGGAGGAGACACTGATGCATTTGAAAAGTGTCCGCCATAGTGGAGAAGAGTACAGACTCACTGGAGTGAGTTTCTTTTCCAAATTTTCACGTTGTGTTTCTGCAGAAGCAACAAACACCACAGTCAGTGTGTGTTTGTGTGTGTGTTCATCATCAAGCTGGGCCGGGAATAGAGGCGGGTCTCTGTGTACTGTATCTGCACTGCTGGAGCTCAACACCAACCGACTCTATTTCAAACACCGACTGTGATCATTTTCTTATGTGTGACACCAGCAAGAGGTCATGCCACCAGGCAAAGAGTTTTTCTTTTCTTCAGTTTTACCAGCTTTTGCTGTGAAAGTCGGAGGTTTAAGGAACCCGGTTTGCACGAGGACACACATGCACATTCCTGCTGCCATTTCACACTGTTCAGCTGATTGACAGTTGCCGGTGGTAATGGGCTGCAATGTGCTACAGCAGCTGTGGAGAAGAAGACTGCAAGCTAGGAAAAAAGGATGTAAACAAAACAGGTTTCATAATATGCCATTCAAAATAATAATCTCTATGTTCGATGTTTTATGATGAATGACATGCATTTAACACGTTTTAGCCCTCAAAGATGCACACAGTGTGTTCTGATGAGAAACACTGAATGTAAACATTCAACTTTGTTGATCATATAGTAAGAGAATATGAAACTTTATTGATGCCTGAAGTTGCAGCCATTAATTTCAGTATCAGGCACATTTTTTAAAATAATACATGTAAGAATATAGGGGTAAATAAAAAGCAGCAGAAAGTTCAACATCAGTAAAGTTGAAATGTGTCAATAGAAATTTTATTGAAATGGCTGTTGCATTGTGAAAAGTGCAAATATACCAACAACACAGAGTCTACAGCCATGCTAGCAGCTCCGTGAGGCTGCACTTGGCACAGCAGTCAGCAGTGAGCTAAATGCATGCTAACATATTCACAATTACGATACCAACATGCACATTTTAAGCAGTTCACAATCTTAGTTTAGCATGTTAGCATTTGCTAATTAGCACTAAACACAACTGCTGAGTGTCATGGTTATGCCATGAGTTTAGCAGGTATTTGGTCATAAACCAAAGTATTTCACAAAGTGAATTTTGACCTGTTGATGGCGCTAGATGAAAAGTCAGAGGATCACCAAAGTTGTTAGGATTCATCCTTTTGTGACAGTTAATGTTTGTAGAAAAGTTCATGAAAAATCCATCCAATAGTTGTCGAGATATTGCTGTCTGGACCAAAGTGGTGGATATCATATACAATATTTCTATATGGCTGGCTTCCTTTTCATTTCATTTCGTTTGTATTATTCCTTACATACAAGATGCTAAGTCTATTAATTATAATAATAGTAAATACAAAGTAGTCATACATATCACATATATTGATATATAATTTTATAATTTTAAAAACTCAGGTTAATACTTACTCCTTGATTGCTACATACATGCCAAACCTTTGTCTGCAGCTCACCAACCACCAGCTCAGCCTGAGGGGTAAGAATAGCCAAATAAATAACCAGGGATTTGAAATAAATAAAGACGAAACAAGTTTTCCTGTTGACTGTGGGGAAAGAGGTAATACAAAACCAAACAGATTACAACCAGATTTCCTCTCAAATCCAACAAATCCACACAGTGCTCAGCAGATCTCAGCAGGAACTGCAGGAAACATACTGTATATTCAGTGTCAGTGTGAAATATATTCAACAGTGCCATGTGCAAAATCAAGCTGAACTAAATGATGTGTATTAAAACTGTCAGAATGTAATATTGGGTATTTTGCACAAGATAACTCAAGGCATTTCACAGCAGCACCAAATAAAGAAAGTCTTAATTCATCCTGATCCCTGTCTGTCCACCCCGTTTATCCGTTTTTTACTTAAAAGATGATAACAAGGTGAAAGAGTGACATTCTGTCACAGCAAGACAGCAGGCAAACCACATCTCAAGATCAGGTCTGATGAAGAATGTGCAAGTGTTACTGAGAATGACAGCTGGTTTCTCATTTCCTTTCCTTGCGTATTTACGTATTTCAGCAACACCTCAGGAGATACAGCAGTCATCCACATACTGTAGTGGCTGTTAAAGGGGAGGTGATAATCCT
The DNA here is from genome assembly GCA_916701645.2 of Sebastolobus alascanus. NCBI lineage: Eukaryota > Metazoa > Chordata > Actinopteri > Perciformes > Sebastidae > Sebastolobus > Sebastolobus alascanus. The sequence goes on from CAKAOJ020000180.1 coordinate 812,864, forward strand.
GGTAGAATTACATCACATGGGTAACATCTGCGGGTGGAAAATAACAAAGTAAATCTACTTGAGTACTCACAAACTCTGAGGTTCTTCTTTATTTGAATAGTTCTATTGTATGCTACTTTAAAGTTGTACTTCTACTACTAATTACATTTCTGAGGGAAACATTAGGCTACTTTCTACTCCATTAAATTTTTTTGACAAACACAACAAACACGAGGCTTTCATCCAGTAGACCGTTGTTTTCTGTCCCGTGCGTTAAATTGCACTTTCACGTTACAATCAGCTGTTCGTTTGTTCGTGTCCCGTGTTCACTACATCAAGTCACATTTTCATTATACAAATGTAGTAGTTTTAAGCCTAACCATGTTTTTTTTTCCAACACGTTCCAATCCCAACTTGTCACACAATGACGCTTTGTCAATGTCACTTTTCTCTCGCAGTAAAAACGTGCAAAGACAAAGGAGCTGGTTGTGGATCTAAGGTGGCCAAGGCACCTGTGGCCCCTGTTTCCATCCAGGGGGTCAGTGTGGACACTGTGGAGGAGTACTAGTACCTGGGAGTACACACTGACAATAAACTGGACTGGGCCGCCTCTATTTCCTGACGAGGCTGCTATCCTTCAACATCTGCCAGACAATGCTGAGGATGTTTCATGAGATTGTGGTGGCCAGCGCTATCCTGTTTGCTTTTGTGTGCTGGGGAAGCAGGTTGAGGGTCGCAGACGGCAACAGACTAACAAAGTGATCCGCAAGGCCAGTGATATTGTGGGGGTGGAGCTGGACTCCCTGACGGCGGTGTCAGAGAGGAAGATGCTACGTGTCATTTTGGACAATGTCTCACACCCACTCCATGATGTGCTGATCAAACACTGGAGTACATTCAGTGCACAGAGACGCACTACAGAGCGCCACAGGAAGTCATTCCTGCCTTTGGCCATCAAACTTTACAACTCCTCCCTCTGAGTGTCAGACACTCTGAGTCAATAGACTGGACCTTGACTCATTTCACCTGTCAGCTGCTATATACAATACTGACTTAGCTCAACTGTTCAGTAATTTGTGCAATAATTCAACTGTGCAATACTCTGTCATTAATACTGCATTTATACTGTGCATTTCAACAAATATTCTTATTTTATTATTATTCATACCATTCTCGTATTCATATTTAACACACTTAATAGATCCCATATGTCCCAATTTCCCCCTGAGGATCAATAAAATATTTCTGATTCTGATACTGATTCTATGCTTAATGTTGTGCATTACACAAAAACACTTGCTTAGGATAAGGCAACAAAACCCCTTAGTTAGGTTTAGGAAAACACAACATGGTTGGGCTTAAAACTACTATGGTTCACAATGAAAATGTGACTGAACGTTGTGAGCACGGGACACGAACGATCAGCTGATTGTAAAGTGAAAGTGAAACTTAACATACGGTACACAAGCAGTGGTCTCCTGGATGAAAGCCTTGTGTTTGTTGGACCCATCCACCTCCCCTCCCACCTGTGTGTCTCTTTCGTTCTTTATAATACGTCACCACAGCACTTTCCCTGTGCGTTTGCTGTTGCCGCGGATGGGTTTACACTGTAATTAATGGAAAGCCCGGTGCGTCTCATACACTAAAGGGTGCCTTGTGCGGCTGTATTGAACGCTGACAGCTGTGACAAAGCATTAGAATTTGACGCCCTGGGAATGAGAGCGGCTGCTTTTTCCTAAACCTAACTAAGTGGTTTTGTTGCCTAAACCTAAGCAAGTGTTTTTGTTTAATTCACAACGTTAAGCACGTGTTTACTGCGACCAAAATGTGACGCCGAGGGGTCTGACAAAGTGTCAGAGTTGGGATGAGAACGTGTTGGCTTAATAGGCTTGCAACTTTGTCCGCATCCTTGTTCTGTGTGCTGTTTTGCAGCAGTGTTCAAACAAATGTTGCTTTCCTATTCTTTCTGAGATTTGACAGCCACCACTGGTTATAAATCCACTTAAGGGAGAAAGAAATGAGATGGCACCCGAGCAGAACCTAGAGGATGAACTGACAAGTCACAGCACACGCTAACCAAGCCCTATGGACTGGTTGCTTTTTGGATTCAGAAAATCGAATGGTGGGAAGCCCAGATAGCATTGAGATGGGATCACCAAAGTTACCTGTCGACCGTTAACACTTACAGTTACAAATATAGTCTTATGGTGATATAGCTTATGGAAGTGTCTCTGATTTCCAGCTGGGTTGCTTTCAACTCAGTATGATACTTATTGGAGTGGATAATTTAACATAATTGCTGCTTTTAATTGTCACCCTTGGTTTCTATGGAAATTTAAGAAAAGTTCCGGTGGGATTAAATTTAGGCATGCAAATGGTGCAGGATATTAGAATGTCTTTTTACAATCTGCTTGTGACATTCCTTCTTCCACTTTCATCAGTTCATCGCTCTCATTATCTGCTCCTAGATTCCTTGCTTTAGCTGTCTCTCTTCCTCTCAACGTTACATCAGCTCACCTCTCATCATTCCCTTTCTCTATCGATTTTGTCCAACTTCAAAATGTCTTTCCTCTTCCTCTCCCAGTCCTCGTTTACACTTCAAAGTCTCCTGCGCTCTTAGCCATGAGCTTATTCTCATTTTGTAAATCAAGTGCTCTCAAGTGTTTCTGCTCCTTGCTGGAGCCACAGATGAGCTAGACACAGTGATGCCTGGACACAGTCCCACGTCAGTTCAACTGAGTATATCAGCGAACTGACCATATTTACATGTTTAACTTTTAAATTATTTTCATGCAATTTGCAGCAGGACCGCACTCTTAGTGTAATTGCCTCTAATGTGATCTAATGTCATTTTACTGGAAAGTAGTCTCATAATTTATGCAGGAAATATGTGAACCTTTTACCTATACAGTGATAAAATGCTAAAATGCTAAATCTGTGATCTAAATGAAAACAAAACACAGGATTGTAAACCTGCCACCACTTTCAAATTGACTGACAACCAAAAGCTTTTTAAGTTTTTTTGTTTTATCAAAAGATTGCAGGTGCTAGCTTATAGTAATACCACATTCCACTGAACATGGAAATGAATTTGATGAGAACAAAAGTGCAGCTCCTCTTTGTTTGCTGTAAAAGAGCAGATATTATGTTAATTTATTGCAACTTTTTTTTTTTTAATTCATTGCAGCTCCTTAATCCCCAACATAATCGTTATTTTTATTACACCTGTGATTGCACCTGCTCTTCAGAAGCAGAACATTTTCCACACAAAACTGAACCTCGTGAATTGCACGAACCTTAGTAAAGCCAGTGGAATGATTAAACTGACATCATTACGTCTCATCACTTGCACAGTTCTCCCTCAAATGCGAATACATTAGGAGAGAGGAGCAACATGTTCAGCTTAGCTCAACAGGCAAACTGTGCTTCCAGGCTGGATGCTCAATACACACCACCACAAGCAAAGCGATGCAGCAGGAACAAGATGTAAAAGATGCTTGGGAAGTCTGACCATCAGTGTTATCTGGAATTACTCTTCCTGACTGGACAGACTAGATCAGTAAACCACAGAAACCAGATAAAGATAAATGATCCTGCAAAACAGTTAATTTAGACCATTTCATGTATTTTTAAATGGTACTTTATTTCTGTTGTTGCATTTTCCTATAACAAACAATTTTTTTTATCATTTATTGGTACAAAACCCTGCTTGTTTCGCAAACATGGTTATAACTGTCCTTATACATGGTAATACTGTAGGTAATACAGTAAATACACAACTGTTCATGGTAAAATATATGGTAATAGCCTTGTTCCACAGCTCTGAATAACTCCCCACATCCCTGGCATTATCAGCAATTCAAATAGTTTTGGTGTTGTGCTCACTGACAGCTGTTTCGAGCTGGAGCCCAAAAAAATAGTGACCAAAACATTGCCATGAAAATGGTTGTTGTGAGCCCACTCACAGAAATTACAACTCTTAAATGTGAACATGTACGACTGCTCTGTGCAACCGCATATGCAGTTTACCTGTGGACTGAGAATTGGTGTGTTCATATTAGCCCCAAACGGCTAATGATGTCAGACTGAATAATGAAGTGAATTCAAATTGGAAAAAATCTAATTATCTGGTTAAGTGTTGCCAGTAGGAATACTAACAGTTTTCTCATTGATCTGGAACCTTGATGTTATGTAGCTGAAGCCACAGATGACAATCTAGGAGCATTAGGCTTGGGTATGATGTGATTTTAAAATAATTGTATTGACTTTTCTTTAGTATTAATTTAAAAGATCTTTTCTTTTATAAATTGAATCGTGATCTTACTGAGGTGAGGTCTTGCTTCTGACTCTGCACCCAAGCCAGCGGAAAGGGCAGCTCAGACCATTGCTCATGTGAATACAGCCTTAGGGTTCTGGTTGGCTGCATTGTCCTGGACTGTACTTATTTTCTGTTGTTTTACATCCAGGTGTCTCTTCCTAGCAGCACCAGTTTATTCAATCACTCCAATTATTCATCTTGTTTTATCATATAGAGGCTCGTAGAGCTTTCCTTTAGATTCACAAGCCTCTCTCCATGAGATGTTTTGATTGACAAGTGATCTGCTGCTGTGCTCTCTGTTGTTGCCATGGTGACTCATTAACTTTTGGCATAGTCTTATTTCACCCCAGTGAAGCATTTTATTGGTCAATTTGACAAATGCTATGAGACATCAGGGAAGCTGCACAGAGGTGTGATAGCACAACAGGAGATGCAATTCAAAATCAATCAGCTGATGATATTTTTTATACATGCTATGCAATACATGATGGTGACTGCTACTCATAGACAAGCCTAAAGAATTAGACTGTCCTTGCAAGAAAATCTACAGCATTGGTCTTTGTTCAAAGGCTTGAAACAACCTAACATTTTCCTGACAAGTGACCTTTTACTGCTAAACCTTTTAAGGAGGAGGTCAAGGCAGATGGCTGGGTGTTGGGAGTGTGACTACGGCACGTGGCATAAAGCCATACCTGCCAACGTTAGGCTGTGAAAAAGAGGGAGATTTTCTGGGGATTCGGTTAATGGCCCCCAATGCTTCCGCCCCCATATAACCCTACACCACAGATGAATAGAATAAATGCAACGATGTTAAAGTAAAATTACTTTTAATTAGTCTTAAATTCATAGCTCACAGGAAAATAACAGTAAAAACAATATTCAAAATGAACAAAAAAGTGATCATCAAATGTCAACATCTGAAATTTACACAAAAGGTCAACTGCAAACATTACTAGATGGGCTTGGTGTGTGCGTGAGTGCGTGCGTGTGTGTGTGTATCTGTCCACGGCTAATACTACTGGACATATCTATGCTACTGCACCCATCAGCCTGATATATTTTTTGCTCATTTATGATTGCATGCTCAAGGACCTCTTGTGGTTGTGGTGATTCACAATTTTTGAAAAAACTATTTTATTGACTGTTTTATTCCGTCATTGACTGGTGACTCCTCATTTCTCTTAACCGGCTGATAGAGGCCACAAGTGATCAACAACTGCTTCAATAGCAAAAGGCATTTCAGGCAATCAGCTAGGCTAAAAACATGCTTTACCTAGTCTGTTGCAGGCCACATTTAGGCCTTCGTCGTGGCTCAAAAACTGACAACTTTATAAGATGTTGGTCTCATTTTGAATCGGAGCATCTGCAGATTAATTCCATACCCAATATTTGATTTATTTTTATTTATTTAACCTTTATTTAACCAGGAAGTCCCTTAAGATTAAAATCTATTTTTCGAGGGAGACCTGGCCAAGATAGCACCCCATTTCAATTTTATAAAAATGATAAGATAAAGCATGTCAAAAACAGACAAGGGACAACAGATACAAGATACAAAATCATGTTTAGGAGTGGCAATTGCACCACAGGCACGACAAGAGATGAATAAATCCCCGTTTTTCTTATCTTCACTGCCATCTTGACTGTACGGGAGCCAGGAGGGACAATTGAGTGAGATTCAACTCTTCTTTGTTTGAGAGGGGAGAGGGGAGACACACCTGGCAGAGATCTGCACTCTACTGTGTACACTTTTCTAGTTTAGAGTCACGAATATAAGTCAGTATTCACTCTCCTTTTAGCTCTGTGTTGCTCTCCTCCAGTGAAATATCTGGCTCTTGACCTGCTAAAAGCTCACCAGCTAACTTTATCTGCTGTTTTGGTGTTGATAGTGTCTTCTGCGTCTGTAAACGCAGATGTGAGCAGTGAGAGCGAACCGAAACCACGACCAAAGGTCAAATCAAATCAATGCCAAAAAGCTGAGGAGAGTTGAGTGGAACTGCAGAGTTGGGTAACAGAGTAACAGAGAGTAACAGTTCTCTGTGGGCTCATTACTACCAGCATCACCTTTCATATTACACAAACTCATTTCATCCATTGTTAATGTAAAACTATTCAGTTCAATAGCTTTAACCGTAGAGGTGGCAGTTTAGAGAACATTCATTTTAGGAGTGCACTGACAAAAAAATCAATTTTTTGGGGGACTTGTTTGAAAAATTGTTGTTGCTTGAAAGTGCAGTGACCCCAGAATAACATTACATGACAGCAACAGTACAGCAGCAAAATTACAATCTTGAAAACAGACTCAAACATCAACAAACTTTCTTTACACTTTTTGGTTTGAAGAATAATTAGTGTAAATTAAAAACACATATAAATGTGAATTTGTAAGACAATAAATATGCAACCTATATTGTTTATTTTTATTTAACTTTTATGTCACTGTGACATAAAAGATAATAATCTTCTTCTTTTGTACAACCATTTGTATTTTTCACTGAGCCGTGGAGTATATTGCTTATGCCCAAACTGTCATCTTTCAGAAGAAAACACTTAAGTAGATGGGGACATGTCCTTCAGAGATGCAGCAAGGTCAAACTACATATATGTCAATGACACCCAGTGCAGCATTAATCCTCTAAATATATATGATTTCACTATTGATGAAAAGTCCAATAGCTCCCTTGTAGATTTAATAACCTGTAAATATATGTTAAATAACTGTCATCCACTTCAGTTTTGAAGTGAAACTTCACTTTAGTTTTGAAGAAGTCTGGCACGAAGCTCAATAACAAAACTTGTTGGTGTGTTATGTGGAGGTAAAGGGTGGCATGAGGTTATAATGAAAGCAAATTAATCGTGGGATTGATCTTTCCATTTACACAGCCATATTTTCAATACATTAAAGTTTTGAAGGGTCCTCATAAACATCAAACTGTATGCTGTCAGCAGCTTGAGTGCATACCAACCAGTCAGCTCAGTTCCTTTCAAATACAGTTTTGCGGAGGTGGCCTTCAAGATGGCAACAGCAATAGAAAGTAGCAGAGCTGGAATGTGTAAGCCTGTGACTAATGTGAAAACATCTTCAAAGATAAAAATGATTAGGAATAACACGCATTCCACTGTACAGGTCCTTCTGTGGTGCCCTGAGATCATCTGTGTATACGATTACATAATCTGACCAACGATCTTGAGCGTGTGCCGCTACTCTTTGAAGCTTTTTAGTTACAGTGTGGATCATCAGGACAAATTAGCCTTCATTTAATCCTTCTCTCTGATCTGTGCGTCTCGTCCCTTCCATTCTCTATCAGCCCTCTGAGACCTGCTCTTTTCATCACCACGACCGTTTGATCTGAGCCTCTGAGCTCTGGTCTTTACAACACAGAAAGAGACTGACAAAAAGGGAGAGAAGACTCATTGTTTTCAAATATTATTGTGCTGCTCATTTTCTACTGATATTTGTGTAATTATCGCTCCTCTTAATTTACTTGCCATGTTGCTTTTATCCCACCAGTGCTTTGAATTTAGGAGAGAAAGGCCACAGGCACACTGAAATGTAATGCTTTCTCATGCTTCCTGTCTTCCTGTCACTGCAGACGAGACCTGGCCTGCATATTAAACCCAGAGCTGTCCTACTACACTGCCTTGTCTGGTGCTTATCAATATACCAGTGGCAGACCCAGTGCCTGTCAGTGTCATCCTTTCATGTTTAATCTGCCCCCATGACACCATCAAAGACAGATAGATGGCCTATAGGCCCATTGGTTCAATTAATGCCATGTGGCCAGAGTGAGCCGTGGCTGAGTGACTGTTCCCTCTAAATCCTTAGCTCGTTCTTTTATTGACACTGTCAGTTAAAAAGCTTGAGTCTCAAAAGTTTAACTTTTCAGGAACCAAGAAATTGACTTGGTTTATTGCTGGGTGAGGATTAAATTCTGAATTAGAGAATCACTATGGATTTAAAAAAATATTTAAGGGTTCTGTAGGTCTAAAGGTCCAACAAAAAAGTCAAACTGTAAATGCACATTAAACCGTTAAAAGTAAAACATAAAAGGCACAAAAGCTGAAGTTAAAGCAGTACAATATTGACACATTATCACCGTATAAAATTGATTTGGAGAACTTTGGCGATCCTTTGGCTTTGGAGAAGCACTATTTATAAAAAAAACAGAGCAACATTAGCATTCATTTTTAGAGTTGTGTTTCTGGCAACCTGCTGAATGTTCAATATTTACTCTCCTTTTAGCTCTGTTTTGCTCTACATCATCTCCTGCGGGAACTATCTGGCTCTTGTTCACCAGCTAGTTGCTGACTTTGTCTGTCTGCCGTTTGGTGCTGTAGGCTACAGGTAGCGAACATTGAGTTTTTTAAAGCTTTTTTGCTGAAAAGCATTGCCTTTTGGTGGAAACAGTGTTGATGAGACCAGAGAGATTGAACTGGCCAAAAACAGAAAACTATTAACTGAAAGGCGCTATATGCACTCTGTAGAGCTGAGGGTACTGCATGGATGTATTAAAAGACATTGATACAGCGTCACCTTTAAGTGGTGGCTGTGGCTCAGCGGTAGGGCAGGTTGTCCACCAATCGGAAGGTCGGTGGTTAGACCCCCGGCTCCAATCACATGTCAAAGTATCCTTGGGCAAGATACTAAAACCCAAATTTCTCCCGAAGGCTGTGCCATTGGTGTGTGAATGAGGATTTAGATTAGATCCTGATGGGGAGGTTGGCACCTTACAAGGCAGCCTCTGTCATCAGTGTATGAATGGGTGAATGCTGATATGTAGTGTAAAGTGCTTTGAGTGCTCGGAAGACTAAAAAGGCGCTTATAATGCAAATGCAAGTCCACCTCTCAGCCTTGATGCCACATGTTACTGCAAGGGGAAAAAATCCCCTGCAGAACCAAAAAGCATTTTTCTCATAGACCACCGTTAGAAAACACCTGTTAAGACATCAGACATCTGTTTAACTTTTGACATGACAACATGAACTGCAAACAACTCTATACTATGATCTGTATATCTTTGATTCGCCTGACATCACCCCATTTCAGCAGAAGCAAACCCGGAAGCTTGAAAACATTTTTTGTCTTATGCACTCGGTGAGCAATTTTCATTCAAGTGAGTCAATGTGAGTCTTCAACCTTTTTCTCCCACTTTCTCACATTTAACACACTGTTAATACAAAAACATATTAACTAGTGCAGTTTTAAAGCAGCTATCAATATTTTTTAGATTGATAATGTGAAAACAATGTGACAATGTGAAAAGGGGTTGCTCTGTGTGATGAACCTACAGAGAATTATCACCCAAACCTGCAGCTCTCCTCGACTTTACTTAACTTTAAAAAAGTTGTGTGTAAACATAGTAACACACCCGGCACTACAGCGCTGTCTTTCACACATTCACTCATTGCTTTGTAGCTCAGCAGAATGGAACAGGTAAACCAGTTTTACAACAGCATCAAACACTATAGTATGAGATGTTTGGTGCCAGGGAGGGAAAAGCACGCCTGAGGGCTTGTTGAGGTTGTACCTGTACATATTACATTGTCTTTTATTGTATGTGTGCAGCTGTCAGTAAGTTACAAGCCTGAGTGGATCCAGATAAATAAATAACCCAACATGAAGTTAACCAGCATATCAGTCAGACGGCCAGGAGCCTGTCATCATCTGAAATACATTTTGCTTGAGCCCGCCAGCAACAAACACCCTGATCCCGTGTAATGATTTTTCCCCCTAACGCCAACTGTAATTTCTCTGTGTAATGAACTGTACTCAGACGAGCCTGTCGACAGGAGCGACGGCAGTGAGAAGGGTGTCCCTGCTGAATTTGAAGCTGTGGCCATGAACATGACAAAACATGAAGCTGTTGTGAAAGGACTGGGTTTTGGGGGGAGTCAGAGGTTCTATCTCATCTAGCTCTTGCTTTCTCTCTCTGTCTTTCTCTTTTTAATCTCTTGTGATTCTCTCAGTGCTTGTTGTTCTGTAGCCTCCTTGTGGTCAGGTGAGGCAAAAGCACAATGTACACAAGGAGGAGGCAGACGTCGAAATGCAATTTTAAAGCTGAATGCACATGCTTCAACCTATTCATTCTGTTGAAGTTCAAGCGGTAAAACTAATGGCAGCAGAGACTTAAAGTCCATTACTCAGGACTTTGTGAAGTTCAGGCTTGTAATCAAATAGCATATCTGCAAAAACTGTATTTCTAAGTAAGTGAGATCGTCTTATATTTAGATTTGAAATACAGTCTGACTTGTTTTGAGTATGGACTAATCTAATCTTGTTTCAAATAATTTGAACTTTGAACGACCTGACTTACTTTAAGAAATCAAGAGAAAATCACTTCCTGCACTTACAGGCAAATTTGCTTGTTTCAAGCAAAAGAAAGCTCATAGCTAGAATGTTTTCAGTTACATTTGATAGGGCATTTTTGCAGTTTGTCAGTATCACCAAAAACAATTGTTACATCCCAACAAAAATGCATTTTTTTCTTCCATGCAGACCCCACCTACAGTACAGTAACCGAGCCTGACTTGCAGATAAAGCTAATTTTCCACCCCCAGCAGCTTTCATTCGTGGACGCCCATAGGGCGCAGCCCTCGTTCAGCAAATGAGGGGATAGATGGAAATAAAGCTTGTAGACTTACAGGGCACATGAGTAAACTGCCCTGCCTTGGTGCTTGTTGCCTAGCTACCGCCTACATCCATCCTGTATGATTGTTATTCTATTTAGTTCTTTTTTTCCTTTTTTTTTTGCCAGTGCAGGGAGAAGACTTGAATGAAGCTGGTTACATCACATGCATATGAGCGTATACTGTACACATGGCTTTATGTCTTTTATTCTGTCTCTGCTTTTACAGGCTTTCCCTCTCCCATTCCCCAATTATTTTTTCCACTCTCTGTACTTTATTTGAATGTTGTGCATCACAACCCTTCGAACAAGATGGCACTGTGCATCAGGAACATAGTGTTGAAAGGACTACTGCATGGTGCACAGCACATGAGGCTAATGATGTTGAACTTAACGTATTGTGACAGTTATTTCTCACAGTGGAAAAACAATGCAAGTACTGTACGCAGCAGCCCGGAAAGACAGATTTCGCAAGGATCTACCTGCCACTTCAGAGCTGAGACACCAACAAGTGCTTCCTTCAAATATGGCTTGAATCTAAAGCAGTGTTACTCCCATACAGTCACCACTTTCAGTGTCATTTATTTTTTATTATTTTATCATATCTGCTCCATCGTAGACCCATGTGTCACTGTTCCTTTTTCCTGTCAGTGCTTTTCAACAAAGACATCTATCTGTTAGATTTACTTATCCTTCTGCAGCATCTTGTTATTCAGCTTATTTGTCCTTCAGACTGTGAGCGCTACAAAGAGCAGAGTCACAAAGAGCAGCATGCCAGCAGCAGTGTTGACTATGTAAAGTCAAGGCGAAACTCGTCAGGTGCCACAATTGTATATGGATTGTAAAATAAAAGTCTCTTTAAACATTCAGCATGCTGTGCAATAAATATATTTAGCAAGTCCAATAATGTTTGTGTGTTTTTCAGAAGGAGCAAAGGGACAGTGTGTGCTCACGGCTGAGGCTCAGTGGCTGAAATGTGGCTGTTGGGTTCAAGAGAAATGGAGGAAACTGAGTTCCCAGCTGGAATTTCACAGTAGGTTTAATCTATCATTTTATTTCTTTTTTTACTGCAGTCATTTCTCACTCTTAACTATAACATTAAAATTATTAGAGACGCTAGGTGATGCATGTATTTGATTTTTCTGTATGGGGGTGTTTGCAAGGACATTTGAAAACCTTTCATGATGGTAAATTGGATGGTTTATTCACTTTTATGGAACCTTTTATACAAACAGTGTAGGACGAGTGGTGAAAAGATAAGACTTGGTGCATTTATTGTGAATCAAAGGTTAGTTGCCAATTAAAATACCTGCCATATAGGGCGAAGGGTTAAGTTAATCATGACTTTGTGTGACTGAAAGCTCTTCATGTTTTATTTTTTCTTGTACTGTAGGAAAGGAATGAGAACTTGTTGAAAGGAGCTATAGAGGGCATATACAATTCTTTTGCTCTGCAACATCTTTCTGTATGACAGACGAATATCACCTGATTTTGTATTATCTGCTCTTATATGAGAAAAATACAGAAATTGAAAACATTTCCTGAGAAACAGGATCTCAGAAGATCACTGCAAACACTTGACAACACGTGAAGTGGTCTGTTTATGCTCAACCGAGAGCTGTAAATTAACGTGGGGATAATGTCATTTAACCAGCAAATATTTGATGTGACATTTACTTAATGAAGAGAGATAGTAATCTGCGAGAGACGGGGAGAGCAGATTCAGAACCCGCTCTTGTTTCCTCCTCTGGACGGTTAACCTTTTCTATTCGAACAGGGTTTGTTGAATATGTTGATGAAATTAGCCCTCTCGGATGCGTTCGGCCGCTGTTTGTGCTGTGGTCGGTGAGTCAGGCGCAGCTCTGGGCAGATGGTGGTCGGAGTGGTGTATACAGCTTGATATTCATCAGGAGTGCTGACCTCTGCCATGATGTATTCAAGCATCCAACAAACCTCACTCAGAGTTCATCCATGCATAATGAACGGGTGCAGAAATTCAAAAACAAAGACAAAAGCCATTTTCAGCTCTCAGTTTCACTCCCACTCCCCCTCTCTCATGGTTCACTTGGTAAAAACAGGGATATTCTGACAAAATTCAATTTCAATGTTTATGCAGGTTTTTGAGAACAAACTCTGTGCTGATTGTTATATTCAAGGGCGGATATTTGTCGAATTTGCTGAAGTGCCGCAGGGTCAATCAACAAAGTTCAGTGTGTATTATTAAAAGAAAATGCACACACCAACACTCAGCGGTGACAATTCTTTCCCAAGTAAAAATCTCAGAAAATATGCAGCAGCACAAAGCTGTAGTCAGTTTGGTTTTGTTGAGAGAGATCTTTGACATCTGGAGAACACTTTTTGCTTCACATTGCAGTAGCTGCTTAATACTTTAATATTGTTTGTGAATAGTTTTGGTCCTCAATAATGCCACGCCCAAACCTTTTACATTAACATTTTCATTAACCATTAATGAGCATTGTCAGCTTGTAAGATTTATAAAAATGACATAGTAAAACTTTGTAATAGACTAGTTAATTATCAAATAATCAATTATATTAGGTTACACAATTTAGTTTTTCCAGCTTTGTCAACAGGGAACTAAAATAAACATATAAATGATATAAATTATTACCTACATTATTAGAGATGTACTTTATTCACAGTATTTGATAGTTTGACATACATGATAGCCGTGTTTCCATTCACATATTTTTATGCGCATTTTGAAGTATTGCATTAGAAAAAATGTATGAAAACGGCAAAATTTGATAAAACTTCCCAAATTGCGAAAAAAAAAAGGGTTTACTGTTGCTTGAAGTGCTTTTTGCCCTATGGCGAAAAAGATTTGATGCGCTAAATGGAGTATGGAAACGCCTTTGCCGAATAAATTCTGATGTAGCGAACATTTAACTCACAGGACTGATCAGCGGCATTAATGGAAACATAGCTGCTGTCTGGTAAACATGATTACTTAAGGTGACTTTAAACATATTGCTCCTTGCACTTGCTAATATTGTTCACTGGGTTACTGCTCAATGATGCATAGAAACACACACACACACACACACACACACACACGCTGTGTCTTTCCTATAAAGGCTGCTGAACTGCTGCTAATGAGCAGGCAATTAGGTTTTATACAAAATGTGTCATGGTTATTTGTTTATTGCAGCTTTATGTGTTGTAAAGGGTCATGACATTGTTTTCAAGCACACACACACACACACACATGTACACACACACACACACACATATTGGCAAGTTACATTACACATTAGGATAAACCCCGTGAGATGTGCCATCTCTTTTTCACACATGCACACAAACACACACAGTCCACCTGGTACACTGTATGTTCGGATGTGATACCTGTGAGAATGTGTCACCACACTCTGTTCCCACTGCATCGGTGGATGGATCAGTGGTCTTTGGAGCGTGTGTGTGTGTGTGTGTGTGTGTGTCTTTGTGTGTGTGTGTGTGTGTGTGTGTATGGTGGGGAAGGGAATATATCTGTGCTTACCTACTTCTTTTTTATGCTTGTTACAACATTTTTTATCATCTGTATGAGAGATTTGAGTAATAGTCCATTTGTCAACATTGGAACATTGTATTTACGTATGTGTGTGTGTATGTGTGTGTGTGTGTGTGTGTGTGTGTGTGTGTGTGTGTGTGTGTGTGTGTGTGTGTGTGTGTGTGTGTGTGTGTGTGTGTGTGAAGGGGAGGGAGGATGAGGAGGGGGATCTGGGACAGGTGCTTTAAGAGAACCCCTTTGACTCATGGTCTCTTCACTAATTAAGTTTAGGCTCTTTATGTGCATATGCATGTGTGTGTATGGGTGTGTGTGTGTCTACTTATCTATCCATGGGAAAGGTTTGCCTTTCCACTCCCTCACCCTTTAATTATCTATTTTTTACTCGTCTAAAAGCACATTCAGTCCACACAAGTCTGATCCGAGCCCTTTGATGCTTCCATTTGCTGGTATTTTAAAATATCAAAATTCAATAATATATCATGACATTTGGCCATTTTCTTTCCAGATACTGTAGTTCCAATATGTGCAAGTGTATGCGTGTTTCTTCCGGAATTTAAGCTTACTCACCTCTGACACGTAGAACATCATGGGACAATAGCAATCTCCAATAAAACTAAGATAGAGATAGAGATAATATTTTTAGTGATAACAATTAAACATTGTATGTGCTTGTCTGCAGCAGAATAAAGTATTACAATGGAACCAATTCAGGGTAAAATATACCCATTACCTAACCTGTGCATCAAAAAAATCTACTATATTCATCATATCCGAGGGAGACAACACTGACTGTCTGATTAATAAGTCAAATATTGGAATCAAATGGGACATTTTAATGGCAGATTTCCTCAATCATAGTCTGCTGTTTTTTATTTACTGTATGTTGTGGCTATATGTACTGTTGTGTCAACCTTGAGTCATCTCAGCAGGCTGTTATACCACCAACTGCTTGCATAAGGCTGATCTGCACATTTAACAGTTATGAAGAATTATTAGTCTGATCTTTTCATGTTAAGTCTAAATTTCTGAAGAATTGTATTAATTATCTGCTGCATATTATCTGCACATGTTGGGAGATTTACACCAGCGCACATATTGATATAAAACCGAGGTGGTTCAGTCTCTGTGTGCAAAAATAAGCATGCATTCGCAAGCTGGGAAGATGGTCTTTACCCTGAGTGGGAGTTGTTGGCTGAAATGAAAGAAGAAAGAGAAGTATTTTAAGGATGATATTGGTGGTGGTGAGATATTTTTTTTTTCATTGTCACACACCATTACATTCAGTTGTGTTCTTAACGTTGGGGATTCGGTGTCTGTTTATTTCAAACCTGCTCGGGTGAAATGAGATTTGTTAAAGTCCACTTTGATTTGCTTTGCAATTTGTCACAAAGGCTTTCTTCATCAGTGCTCAGTCTCGTTGTGCTTTGTTTAATCAAACAGCTGATTTCAGACTCACATCTATCAAGGTTTCAGATTGAAGGGGAGATGGAAGAATGTCACCAGCATTTGGATTTATTTTTGGATTTTGATGTCTACAAATGTGACACATGCCATCCACAATTAACAGTCATTGATTTTAAGATTAATTCAATATGGGAATATGTCAAACCGGCCATAGACCTTTCCAAGTTGGGCTTTTTAACACCATTACCATCTGCATTTCTTTACCCACGCTTGAGTGAATGAATAAACTCAGCATTCAAACTGAGAATGTTAAAATCTGTCTTGAGGACTGGAGGACTGAGTGCATCCAGTCCAAATTTACACTGCATTCTTAAGCAAGTCGAATCGTGCCTGCCACCCACAAGCTATTTTCCACCTGCTGCCCACCTACGTCAACAATAGTGAAGCAGAGCCCAAGACAAACACAAACACAAACAGACACAACAGAGTGCACATGGTGGCCACGCTCTTCAGATTAACCTTTATCCTCCCTGATGAGACCTGTTGT
This sequence comes from Sebastolobus alascanus, assembly GCA_916701645.2. Classification (NCBI taxonomy): domain Eukaryota; kingdom Metazoa; phylum Chordata; class Actinopteri; order Perciformes; family Sebastidae; genus Sebastolobus; species Sebastolobus alascanus. The sequence continues at coordinate 829,270 of CAKAOJ020000180.1, forward strand.
CTCTACCTGGAGCGCTCTGCATTCAACACAATATGGACACCAAATGGAAACAATACTGACCTTTTCTTCCGCTCACTCTGAGATAATGCCACTTGATCACACCTAAAGGCTCCTGGAAAGCAATCAAATGTCTTTCTCCAAGTTGTGTTCAGTTTAGCGTTGGTTGAGGGTGCACACATGCAAAACAAAGCAATTGGTTTGAGACAATTTGTGGATACGCTTCATGCCGCACCACATTATCCAGTGTATTATCACATAAAACTAAACTAAGGCTTTGTTATTTTAATGAGCACTCTAAGTGTTCACTTTACTTTCCCGTTGCAACTACAACACAACCCTGTAATCAGGGAGAGAGAGAGAGAGAGATGGGATAGGAGAGGGGGGGATCGGGTTTCTCAGCCGCTCTGTACCCTAATCCAGGATTTGGAAACGGGATGAGGAGAACGCAGGTAAGGACAAACACAAGTAATAACAGCACTGACATGGGATTGGTAGGTGGGGGGGTGAGCAGCTCGATAGGAAATAGGGGGCCTCATAGGTCGAGCGAGGGGTGGTTAGTTGTAGGTGGGTGGGATATAAATACCTGCAGTAGACAAGGGCGGTAAAATGCTGAGGGTATGACAGCCACTGGCTTACCTGCATCTATAATAGGGAAAAGGAGACAGAGACATGCATTGCAGAGGCCTCGGTGAGAGAAAGCTCAATAGTTGAGAAAATATCTTTGAGCTGATAGTAACTTCAACCCGAAGCTCATCACTATTCATCTTCGAGAGTCTGAGGCTACAGATGTGCCGCAAACTGTGAAGAGTTCTGGCTGAAGTGCTGACTTCCACTTCCCTTTCGGAGAAAAAAAGGTAACTGTTCACAGTTTTCTACCTGCATATTCCCAAGTGATTGAAGTGAGAACTCTGCTTGGCTGAATTAGGAAGAAAAGGACAAGACAGGAAGACAAGACGCAGCGAGAAAAAGACAAGGCAGAACAAGAGAAGGCCAAAGACGACGAGAGCAAGACAAAGGGGCAAGACAAGACATAACAAACCACAAGAAAAGAAGTGAGGGGAAGAGATTTCAAGAGGACAAGAAAAGACAGGTCAAGGAACGCAACAATGGGAGACAAGACCAATTAGCAAGAGAGGGCAAAGAAAAGAAACCAGAAAAGAAAGAGATCACGTCAGACTTCAGTGTACCATTGGGACCGTCCGAGAGAGACCAGAGAAGAATGGCATGCCAGGCATTCAGCGCCGACTCTTTCGCCCAACTTGTAGGAGATTCACCCTTGCCAATCCTCATGCACCATGCCTCTACCGTCGACTGCCTGCCAGCCAGCTCCCATGCTCACAGCATGGTTTCTGCAGGTAAACTGGCCTCAAATGGTCTTCTGTCCAGTAATGTTAACTATATTTTCTTTCGTATCGTTCTCCTCTTTAGTGCTTTACCTTTGCCCAAATTGTTCTGCAAAAATTAAGCTTTCACAGTCGCAAAGTAAGAGGAGAGTGGAAGTTTATAGTGCCTGAATGATATGGACCATGATAGTGGATGTTAAACCCCAGCTGCAGGAAGGCAGACCTCTATCAACTACTTCAATCTTCCACTTCAGCCTTGTGAGGCTATACGAAGAGAGGTTATTGGCATTGGGCCGTTTCTTGCTGTGACAAAGTTAGATTTGCTCGTGTTGATAGTGACTACACAATTGATTATATAGGAAGTCCCGTAGATGCTGTAGGTGAGTGATGTCTCGTGTAGGGCTACAAGTTGCTCCTATAGACCTGTAATTGACCCGAGCTGAGCATTTATGAATGAGGATGAATTAGATTGAAAAATACATTTATTCAAAGCCAACCCAAATTATGTAAATGCATCTAATCATCTGGTTTGGCCCAGCTGTCTCTACTCAGTGGATAATTGCTTTGAGGATATGTTATCAGTATGGCTAACTCCCCAAGGTCCTTTTCATGACGGAGCATTGTGGAGAAAACTTCCTGGGGGATTTAGTGCCTGCTGTTTGTTATAGCGTAGAATAGACAAAATTAGATCATGCAGAACATTAGTCATACAATACATTTATATAGCAGCAGGTTAAACATATCTTCAACACATTAGTGCTTGAAGTGAATACCGTGCTGCATAAAAAGATGAATACATGAATAATTATGCTATTAGCAGAGGACATGACCAGGGCAATGTTCAACTACATTTAAATACACTTAGCAGAGAAGAGCATCCACAAAAGCAAAGGTTTTAAAGAAATCTAGCTGGGAAAGTGTCAAAATAAATGAAACAGTGGTTGCCATCTCAAGGTTAATTTCCCTGGTTTTAGAAGGCTTGCCACAATAAGTTAATTTCAGAACACTTTTTTAGAAGGTTGTATAAGGTGTGAGCTCTGTCAAATGTTTGAGTGTATTTACTGAGCAGTTTAAAGCTGTACCAGCATCCAATTCTGACTCTGCAGTGTCTAGTCTTTGGTAAAAACTCCAATATTAGTTGTCATCATCATCTTCCTCTCTCTCTCTGTCTGATGTGATTGAGCTTTCTTTATGAGCAAATTAAGCTTGTCAAAATGATTTACATTATGTATTTGATCAGAGACGTATTTAATGGGCTTTCAGTGGAACGTTTTAGTGTGCGTGAGCAACTGCATGTCCATGTTAGTTCAGAGGCATTTCCGCATTGGACATGTCTTTAAGAACCCACTTCAAATCAAATTAACATGCATCCCGTGCATACACATAGCAGCTGTTTCAATTTAAAAAGGTAATATAATCGTTTTCAAAACCCCATATTAGTCAAACTCTAGTCTGAACCGTATTTAAAGCTGACCTGTACTCAGATCAGATCTTAGTTAACGCTCTCCAGTTCTTAGTTTGCTGATCTTTTGTTCTCCGGTCACATTGTAACCACATTTGTCTCCATCAGTATCATCTGGGCTGTCCCTGGGTCAGCCCTCCAAGCGCTCCCACATGCACCTGTCCACCTCCTCCCTCGGCAACGCACTCGGCAACGCCCCCCCGGGCCTACATTACCCAGTCACCCCTTGTCACTACGGCAACCAGCAGGCCTATGGCATGATGGCAGGTGAGTGGTGGTGATGGTATTTGTGACAACTATTGCAAGGCTGTAATTAATATGTTAGTCAATCAACAAGCAATTAATCATCAAGAATTTTGATAGTCAATTAAGCCTTTAATTCATGTATTAAGCAAATGATGCTGTAATGGTAATGTAGCTGTAATCTCTCTCTCTCTCTCTCTCTCTCTCTCTCTCTCTCTCTCTCTCTCTCTCTCTCTCTCTCTCTCTCTCTCTCTCTCTCTCTCTCTCTCTCTCTCTCTCTCTCTCTCTCTCTCTCTCTCCCTCTGTCTGTAGCTCAGGAGATGCTCTCTGCCAGTATTTCTCAGACTCGTATCCTGCAGACATGTGGTGTCCCTCATCCCAACATGGTAGGCAGTGCAAACCCATTGCAAGGTAATAATCAGATACACACTCTCACACACACTCTCACACACATGCATACACACACATATTCATTCCCTCTCCTGGCATGCAGATAAATCCAGTAAATTGAGCAGACAATTTGTTTATTCCTATTTTATTTAAAATATTTAAAATCAATTTCAGTCTTGATTACTTCGCCTAACGCTTCAGCTCTTTAGCGCACTTGTTAAACATAACTGTCAAAGACGACTTGTCACTTCCTCTGAATCCTGCAGAGAGAGCAGAAATATGAATATAAAAGTGGATATGTGAAAACTGTCAAGGGGGATGGTAAAAGTGTTGAGAGATTTTCTATTTTTTCATTCCACAAGATTCTGGTGCCAAGTTCAAGTCAGTCATCAGTCTTTTTATACCTGCCAAAAAAAATTTGTTGACAGACAATATTTAGCTCCATATATTGATCAAGCAATGCTGTTTTAATTTATTTAACAGTTGCTCAATCTAAACAAAAGGAGCTCCCTCTACTTATATTGATTAGCTTTCTAAGTTTGGAACATGTTATATTAAAGCTTACATGCTGGAGCAAATATTGATGTTGTCAGGCTAACTTAATATGAGCAATGTGGTCCAACATTTCACTGAATTTTCTCGCAAAGTTGGAACAGTTTTGGTTATTTCATGAGGGATTTCTGCATTTCTGTTTTTAACTTGGCCCCTCTGGTGATGTTACCAATTGCTAATGAGGAATAAGAAAAATTTGAATTAAAATGTGATGATCCTCATGTTGCCAGGCTGCTGTCAATCAAATTGGATTGGACAACAAAGGACCAAGGATGCACTATAGCTTTGATTGTTGCTTATTTAACCATAAATATTAGATTTTACTGTGAAATATTTTAAGATTTAAAAACAAGTTTTCAGGGGCTTTAAGTCACATTTTGCACCAAATCCTAATTTCTCAGGACAAATATAATAACTGTAATGAAGGACCAGTTTTGATTTCGACTTTCAAAAAACATTATACTATGCGAGTAACATTAACACCGTTCTTCTGTCCGTTCTTCTCTGAAATCACTTTAAAGTAGTAATTATGTAGCAGGAAGACAAACTGTAGAAGACACAAATAACTTTCCAAAGTCATAAGTAAATAAAAAAAATAATACATTTCTGATGCATGTCTGTTAAAGAAAGTCTATAGTACAAACTTGTTTGATATAACCAAATGGCAGCAAATACAGACCAAAAAGAATATGACCTAAAATGTAACCCTGCTGGCACAGAACAATTAACAGTTGCAGAGCAAATGAGATTGCTGCTTATCTTTTAACAGAGAAGACTGATTGAGGATTTTAACCACTGGAGTGTAGACCCGACGACATCGACCCGCTCCTGTAAATGGTCTAATAATATTGTATGGTCTGCAGTGTCTCAGACTGTGCTGAAATATAATAAGATTAAAATTAAACACATGGCCACATTTAGTATTACCATCAGTAGGTCATCACAAAATGAAACTTGTTCAAAGTGGTCAACAACAGCACTCAGCAGAGGGATATTTGAGAGGAAAGGGCAGTAACCGAGTTAATAGCATTAAACAAAACTCTGTAATTATGTGAACTAAATGAGACAAGGTAACAGAAGAAATTGTTCCCTTTCATTTTTCTTTTTTAAAGCAGCACTAATACATTTTTTTATATTAAGTATTAAGTGTAATGTGAAAGGTGTAGCTTTATGAACCCATAGAGAGTTATCAACTCTGGAGTTCCCCTCAGCTATGGAGCTTTTCAGCCTTCTTTACCCCATCAACCTTGTTTTCAGCCACAGCAGGCAAATGTTAAACCCATTACAGTATATGATACCTGCCCAGCACAAAATAGCACACAGTGGAGCATTTCTCAGCTAAATTGTCGGTTTAGATTCATTGGCGGAGACCAAAACAGAGCTAACAAATGCAAATACTCTGCTGGACTTGTAAGTAGGCAAATATTTGCCAAGATGTTGGTCAACTTTATAGGTTAATAAAAAGTCAATGCTGTGGTTCAGCTCATTCAATATTAGCGACAACATATTGAAGATAGTGTGTCAGTTTGTGTGCTTTCTATCTTTGCTCAGCATGAAGCTGCTGATACTGCCACACTCTTTGGATGGTGCACATGTGTAGTAGCTGGAGGGTCCATGGCCATGTACACAAAGGCTTGTGAGATGCTTTCACAAACCCACTGACACACATGTGTTCTCAAAGGGGCTTGTTGTCCAATCGGTCTCCACAGCACACAAACAAACTGCTGTGTGCGCCGCAGCATACCTGTACACTCACCAGGGAACATCATCAGGCACAAACAAGACAAATTCTTCTCTCTTTCTCCAACATGGTGAAGAGAACAGGATGCCACATATTCCTCCAGGCCAGGGAGAGACCAAAATGGCTCAAACACTGCTGTTGGTAGGCAATATTTACCAGTTGCGATAGCGATGCTGGTGTGTGTGTGTGTGTGTGTGTGTGTGTGTGTGTGTCATCGTGGCAAAATGTGGTCCTAGAGACACCTACTACCTACTACCTAGGTAGTGTAGTTGACACACAGACACACACATACACACACAGACACACAGACACACACACACACACACTTACTCACACACTTTACACCCCAAATACTGCTATGTGCTAAATGCTCAATTTGAAGAAGGAGTCGTAGGATAACCTTCCAACCTTGTGTTAGACTCTCTCAGTTTTAGCCAGGTGTACATGATAAACTGGCAGCGTATGGCCACATCATTGCAACCTCCTGTCTTCTATCACCCTTATCACAGGATCTGTAAATTAAATTGTATGATATAGTTGTATGATACAGTTTTCATTGCACTACAATCCCACTGACACAAGAGGGGAGTGTTGCATTGCTCATTATGGATACTGTTTCAGCAACGTTGATACTATCAAAAGCAAACAATATTCATGGGATAGTTCAGGGTGGATTGAAGCCAACATTTGGCTGCTGTCAGACTTAAATCATAAATCAGGTATTGGCTATTGTCTGTTCCTACAGTTTCTTCCACTGCAGCTGTGCAGAGTGTTGATGCGAATGAGAAGCATCATATTCCAAATTACAATTAGTCATCCACCCATCTGTTCCTCTGGCAGTAATCTGTCATTAATTCTAACAAAAGAAAGAAACTAGAGATTGGCAGCAACAGCCACAAGTTCCACTGCAGCTAATCACTTAACATTAACAGCCACTTGTAGAAGTGCACTCAGAGAGCACAGACCTCCGCCAAGGCCGTGAGAAAATAATGTGTGTATCCGCCCCGTGATTTGAATCCACTCCAAAAGGTTATAGGTTCTTCCTTGGACCACGCTACACCCTTACACAAAGTTTCATGAAAATCTGGCCCGTAGTTTTTCAGTAATCCTGCTGACAAACAGACAAACAAACCAAACAGAAAACATAACTTTCTTGGCAGAGATAATAACGAAGAATCTTGAATAGCCTGTGGCATGTTATGCAACACAAATATGTTTAAAAAGGTTTAGAGTTTTAGAGACATTTTAAAGAAGTGAACTCAGCATTGTGTGGCAACACTGAAGCCAAGGATAAGGATGATCGAATGTGAATGGGCTTGTTAAATTACAGATAAACTGCAGAGATGAATATCTGGAATATATTATGTTAAGGAACAGGGAAAGGAATACCTATTCATCAAAACATATTCAAATAATTTGATTATTAATTTCATAGCACGGTTTTGTGGAGCTGGATCAGGTGTGAGCTACATGGTCTACATGGGGTTTCATAAGTGGGTTTCTCCCTTACAAAATTTAAAAAAATGGTGCGAAAGATCCCTTTTGTTCCAGGAGGGGATGGAAATTGTCATATATTAACAAATACTATGTATTGGCTATCATAGAAAAATTCTAACAATAATACCAAAATATTATCTTGCAGGTTCCAGCAGTTTGTATTCTTAGTAGTTCAGGGTGTCTCGCAGGGGCATGTCAAAACTTTTTTGTGCTGTGGAAATAAAGGCTGTCAGGTTACATGTGGGAATAGGGGCCATTCTGCTTTCAGCACCCTTCTGACAGTCTGAGGGTCTCCCTTGAGACTCCTACCAACTAATTTTCCTCTCTCAAGCTTTCTCTCTCTTTCTCTCGCTCTAGGGTCTCTTACTCCTTGCTTGTACAAGTTTCCGGATCATGGTTTAAGTAGTGGTTCCTGTGCATTAAGCCATAGTTTCTCCTCACTGCCCCCGGCCCTCCTCTCTGCTGATGAGGCCCCTGGGGCCCTGAGCATTGGAGAGATGAAAACTGATAGCCAAAGGAAGAGCATGCGGGACCCAGAAGATGCCCCTGCCATGGACTCCCCACAGATACGAGAGCTGGAGATGTTTGCCAATGACTTCAAAATACGGAGGATCAAACTTGGTGAGTATTATCACTAAAATGATGATAATAAGAAAATGACCCCACTATCCAACTGTACCAATTAGAGACCTTACCACCAATGTTTCTGTTTTTGCACTCGCCTTGCTGCTTTTCTGCTCATGGGTATTCTATGAAGTGCTTCTGTTTCATATTGACCTCCAGGCTACACACAGACTAATGTAGGCGAGGCTCTTGCTGCGGTGCACGGCTCAGAGTTCAGCCAGACCACAATCTGCCGCTTTGAAAATTTGCAGCTGAGCTTCAAGAACGCCTGCAAACTCAAGGCCATTCTGGCTAAATGGCTTGACGAAGCTGAGCTGGCGGGTGGTGAGTCACACACATCCACTCCAGTCCATCAACCCCCGTTAAGGGCATTTATTGAAACAATCTTTACCTGGATATCTCATCTCTACGAACTAAAAATGGGTGTCAATGTAAGTTGTAAGTGCACTTTTGAGTCAGTGTAATAGGATCTGCTAGAAATTACTGCATGCTTTCTTTTACATGATTATGAAGATCTAACACTAGCTTGTACATCATCTAGGACAGTGGTTCCCAACCTTTTTTGCCTTTTAACCCTCTCATCATATGATGCATCCATCAGTGAGCTGTGAGCAGTTCTGTGAGCAGAGTGATTTTCTCCTCTCAGTAACAACATATTCTTTTTTTCTTTCTGCAGCCTTGTACAATGATAAAATAGGAATGAATGAGCGGAAAAGGAAAAGGAGAACAACTATCAGGTATCAACTATAAGGAGCAAAGACACAATGCATACCAAACAGTGGCATTTTAGTTTCATAGAGTTCATCTTGTCTTCTCTTTCCCTTATTCCCCACTGCAGCCTGGGAGCTAAGGAGGCTCTGGAGCGCAGCTTTGTGGAAAAAAGCAAGCCATCCTCCCAGGAAATAGCCCGAATAGCCAAAGGCCTCCATCTGGAGAAGGAGGTGGTCAGAGTCTGGTTCTGCAACAGACGCCAAAGAGAGAAACGGGTCAAAACCAGCCTCAACCTCAGCTCCTGTTTGACCAAACTCAGTCCACACTGCATCGCACAGATGAGTAAAATACATAGACCAATGACATAGTTATAAGGTTCAGCTAGAGTGTCCGTTCACCTCTAGTCTGATGGAGGCTCCTTCATGACCACAGCTAGTGAAAATGTGTTATTATAAAATCAAATGTCTGACAGAAATCCCTGGGAGAACAGGAAACAGAAAAACCCAATAATAAAAAATTGCCCTCATCCTGCATTCAGCAGCTGTTAACGCACTTGAAACAATTTCACTGATTCAACATTCAGATGATAATTTATATCCTGTGAAGGTCAGCCTAACTTTCTTGAAGTTGAAACTGTGAAGATAAAAGCGTTTCATTAACCTCATATGATCTGCTGGTTTGACGCTGCAGTTATGACCTGACATATGTAATGAATCTGGTCTGTGCCTTGTTTGCTATATGTATACTGAAAGAATATTAATTACATGGACCAAATATAATGTGATCTGTCAGAGTGCAGATGAGCACTCATATAGATCAGCCCTGTGCCTTTCTAAAAAACGGATGTTAGCTCAACTTTCATTCTTTTTTTTTCAAGAGAGAAGGGAAACTTTATTGTTGAGGTAATGTTCTACATCTATATGTGCATTTAACAGCAGGACTCTTTGTGTTGTAGTTATATTTGTTTGTGTATTTGTGATCAGAGCTGATGCTCTCTCATTAATTACCTGTCTTATAAAAATGTTTTGTTTTATTTAATTTATAGCCGTGGTCAAAAAAGTAATATATTTAAAGTTTCACAACAACCTATTTATTTGATAGCTAATATATTATGTTGATCTACTTTGCTGAGTACAGCCTCTTTGATTTATGGTTTGAAGTCAGGGATATGAGAAACTTTCTGACATTTTTGTCAACAAATGGATCTGAGGTCTGCCGTTTCCCTGTTGTAAGATAGATTTAATTTATCATATTTGTTGATGTTATGCTTTTGTTGTTGTGACAAAGTGTCATATAAAGAAGAACATCAGCCAGTCACGACTCTGACCTGGTTGGGATGACGGATGTGAAACGTCTTAATAAAGTGAAGAAACAAGCAAACACAACTTCCCTCTCAGACAAAATCTAGGCCTTTATCTTCAGATTACATCAGATAACATTAATTGGTGCCTGGAGGAGATAGAAATTAGACTGCCATGTTATAATAGTGAAAATGATAGGCTATAAGAATGTATTAGAGACAGATATGAAATGCCTTCCTTCAACTTGATTGAAAATATCCAGTAAATATGCCAAAGACATAGCTTAGTGCAAAAACTTATACTTGTTCTGAGCTATTGTCTTTCAGTTCCAAGGCACTGAAATGTAAATCAGTTTAATTCATTTCTGACAATAAAGGAGAACTGTGTTTCACGCAGAGCTACACGTATCATCTCTCATTTTTACTAATGCCATTATACGACCCTATGAATACATACATTATGTGAGAGAGAGAGTCGGGGTATGTGTGCAGCATGAACTGTACAATTCACTGGTGTGTCACCGGGGATTCATAAATAAAGCTAGAAGACATCTTAATTCAGGAACAAGCAGTTTCCACTGTGATTCATGTACAGCTGTCTCACTGGAGTGCAGTCAGGGGAAATAAATGCAGCAGGGTCATCGACTGCAGACACATTTCTGAGGCTGTACGGAGGAAAGTTATAGGCACGGTACGCTGAAGAGCATAAAGCTACTAAGAAGCTGCTTAGTGCTGGTCTCACAGATACTTCTGCTCTACTCTTACATTTAAGATTGACTCTTGCTATTTTTCTTCACTTGTGATGTATTCAGAGAACATTGTGGCAATACCACTTGTTTCATTTTCATTCAGTTTTCTATATACTGGAAATGCAAATACCTGATGCAATATTACTGAATTTGGATCAATCTATTGACTTCTATGTATTTCTGTATGATATGAAACTGTATTAGCAGACTTAGCAGGTCGATGCTTGTTGTGATGGAAGATAGCAAGTTTCAAGAGCTGGCCAGTCACCAATGACTGTCTGGAATGGTAGGAAAAATACATCGGAATATCTAAAAAGATAGAAAAATAGTCTGTAGAGATGTAAATAATTTGTAGATAGCTTGTCCATTAAAGGGAAATCCATAATAGAGGCTCACCAACCTGTACCTGAAGAAACTTTATTCATTATAAAAGCCATAAACCCTTTACAGAGTCACTTTACAATGACTAAACAAATAAAGAGGAGCATACATACACCTTTTAAAAAATGTGGAAATTTCCTAACCAGGGAACTGCACTCAAACAATGTTGTAATCTGTTAAAACATTGTTTCCGCTCACAATCACAACAGACTGTTTAAGGTAGAGGAAAGAATGATTTTACAAAAAGTCAACGAATTGTGTATTGTACATGTCAGATGCATGCAAGAATGAAAACATTTTCTATTTGTTTTGGCAATGGGAATCAATGTGGGAACAAAAGGCCACAGAGAGAGAGAGAGAGAGAGAGAAGGACAAAGACTTAATATGACTTAATATATCCCTGTCGTTCTCGTGAAGCTGGCTGACATTAACAAATCACTGTAGAGAAGAGCCAGCTTCAGCTCTGAGGAAGAGAAAACATCTCTTGGATCACAGTGTATTTTTGCAAACACTTCCATCATTTTGTTGCTGTAGTGTGTGTGTGTGTGTGTGTATGTTTGTGAGAGAGGCAGCTTAAAATAGCATATGACAGTAACTGCACAGCAGCTGAAAGAGAGGAGGGACTGCAGGACCAGTGCCATCCTACAATCACTGTGTAAACCCCATGTCCAATATAAGATACACAATCAGATCAACCAAGATTAATAATAAAAAAAAAAAAAACTAACTTGATTACTCAGTAGCATCAAACAATTGATTCAAAACTCTTTGATATGCCAGTCTTACAATAGTCCTAATTTGTGTTTGATTAAGTTTTCAATCTGTGCAGCATCACATCTTCGGTGGTGCTAATTAAATGCTCGCCCTCAGATCAATCCATCTCACCATCTCATGCATTATGTTGACGTAAAGTGAAGGCCTTACCCTAGTCAGTTACATTTCACATGCATATGTTGAGTTACATCATCTCCAGTAACTATGGTAGCGTACCTAAGGGTTTTAAAAACATGATAATTAATTATCTAGTTGACCAGTAGCTTCAGTTGTTGATGATGCTTTTCCTTCCTTTCACTTGCATGGTAAAGTAACTGTGTCCCATTTCTGACGCTCAGGATATTTTACCCACATAACAATGAAAAACATGCACATGGAGTAGAGGATAGTCTGCCTCAGAGGAAGTGGATCACGTAAATAGTGTTAGTAGGAAAAATACAAGTTCCATCTGGTTACCGACAACCCCTAAGCTCTTTTTAATTACCATGTTTTACTCATTAAAACTTGCTGGAGAAAGACCATCCGTCTTCAGCCACGTAAAAGCTGATAGATTACACGACTAACTCAAGTTAGACTGAAACATCAGACAGGAAAAGCCAGTTCGATGGTCTCATATACTGTAGCCCTTATAAAGATAGAGATGGGTGGTAACAGCGTAGGTGGTTCAGAACTCTTTAGGTCAAACATCTATTACTGGTCCACCTTCAGGCTGTGGCCACTCCAGTGTCATAATAAATATTATTTTCGCATAAATAGATCAGATGTCCTGCCCTAATGATCTGTAAGGCAACCTGCTGAAGAAAGTGTGAGTATGTACGTGTTAATAAACATGTCTGCCTGCATGTCTTTTGAATGTCTTAATGTGTGTGTATGTGTTGGTGTGCACCCTTTGTTACACCTGTAGCATTTCAACAATGAAAAAACCAACTTGTCTAAAAGAGTCTGTATCAATCAGTATTAATGTTGCACAGGTTTATAGCGTGAACATTAATACGGAGAAGACAATTAGTCCACTCCCAGAGCTCGGAGCTGTCTCTCGATCTCGTCGTCGGAGATGGTGGCCTGTTTGGAGGAGGAGGCGGCGCTGGGGAGGCTCTTTCCTGCAGCTGGAGCTCTCACCATCTGGAAACACACATGGGCAGAAAAATCCCATTAGCAGGCACACTCAATTCAAACTTCACACACACACACACATCCACAAAGCCTGGTACTTGTTGTAAGATTGGCCGCCATGGACAGCTGCCTACAGCTACTCCAAAGCCAAATGTTAAAGACCAGTTCAAGTTGTCAATTATATTGGAAAATTATTAACTCCACGTAACAATTCATACTGCATGAATACTTTATGATGTCCCTTTAAATTACTATATCCCACGTCAGCTTTAATGCAAGTGGGTGTCAGTTATACAAGCATTACTTTTGTAGCGTCAATCACCCTCACTTGCATCAAATACAGGGTAAAGTAGTAAGAAATCTCTTGTCAACTTTCTTTAATCTCTCCCTTGAAAATATGGCTTTCCAGGTTTGTTGGTTAATGCTGCAACATAAGGCACATTAAGGCTCTTGTTACAACAACCTGGCGCTCATCACCAAAAGGCATAATTAAATTATGTGGATCTTAATTCAGACTATTATTAAATTGCTTTTGTGTTTGCTGAAAAACTGAAGTCATTTTCTGCCACTTGTTATTTGCCATACTTAAAAAAAACTTTATTACAATCATCATATACATACATGAAATTTGACCTCTGCATTTAACCCATCCTTAGCCTTTTAGGAGCAGTGGGCTGCTGGAAGCGCCCAGGGAGAAACTTAAGGTTCAGTGTCTTGCTCAAGGACACTTCGAAAAGAGTCAGGGATTGAACCGCCAATCTTGTGGTTAAAGGACGACTCAATCGACCGACTGAGCTACAGCCGCCCATCATACTTAAAACCATTGTACACTGAATGACAATTCCACTGAATATGACAATAACACATATGGCTGCTTATTTACTTACATTAGTTTCTCCCAAACTACCGTAGTTTATGAGTTTTGTAACTTCCTTTCAGCTTTAGGGTTGATTGAGAAAGCTTTTATTGCTTTGCTTTTCCCAGAAAGAGCACGATACGAGGGCATTCGGAGAATTCTCTGCACGGTCTTTAATTGTGATTGAAATTCAAAAATAGTTTTGCAGCTTTTTATGAATCTTGCCTGGTTTGTTCTCTCCAGCTGTGGGCTTGTTTATGGGACAATTTGTGGGTTTGTACATTGTTATGAGAGGTAATAACTCAAGAAGCCCCCCAGGGGGAGCCAGACACACAGCAGATGGGCAGCTTGGCAGTTACGCAGACTACAGTACATAAGAGGTAGAAGAGCTGAAGGCTAGCCCCACCATGTGGCAGCTGGGATATATGTTAACAGTCAATTAAAAGCCATGTGGAACACTTATTGTTCAGTTCATGTTGCTGGGGGATGATTTACATGTGTAAAATGTGCTTTTACATTTTCTCATTTATACCTGAATAGTGATAACACTTAAATAAAAAATAAACGTAATAGGTATTGCCCCATGGGCTTAAAGTGTTTTCAAACAGAAGGTAGTATAAAGTTAAGGTATGTAGGATATATAAGATGGTAGTTTCTCTCTCTCATTTTGAATTTCTTACCTTTCCTGAGATCTCAATGCCGATCTCATCCAGAACCTGGTTGACAATGTCTTCAGATTCCTCTTCATCCCCAGACTCATCAAAGATCTCATCCAAAGTGTCGTTGACTGAACAGATTGTGAGACAGGGAGGGAGGAGATAAGGACAGACGGGTCAATTAAATCAAACACATTGATTTTCAGTCACAGTTTGGACTTTAGGGTGAGATAGCTGAAAATTGTGCACTAAAACTAGTAAATGTACTGTGTGGATGTTTGTGTCTTACACTTGAAATGGAAAAAGCCTCTCTATATCATCGTCACAATCATACTTTCATAATTCTCTTTCCCTCATCAAAACACAGAGTACAACACTGTCACTCCTTACAACGTTCACACATATCCTGACAATCTGGTTTTGGCAAGCCTGTAAATACCAGAGCTCTTTGTGTGTGTGCGCATGTGTATTATGTGTCCTTACTCATGTCCTCGGTCATTTCCATCTTCATGTTCTCCTTCTGGAAGTCCTGCATGGTCTTAAGAGTCTTCTGTGGATCCATCTTTTTATTCACTGCTTGCATTGTCTGTAAGCATGATTAAAAGAAAGGTTAGATAATTATTCTTGAGGTTTTAAGCTGGTAGGAGAAGCAGCGGACTGTAGGTGAGCAAAGAAACAAAACAGCAGTAAAGGAAAAGGTAGAGAAAATACTCTAGGTAAATTGCCTTGCATATCACAGACAAGGCAGTTTCTACACTTTTACAAATCAGTGTGTGTCCCAAGGAAATATTGCTTTGGTTGAAATAAGGCTTTAGAAGACTTGCTCTGCATTCATTAGCAATTTAGGATAATAGAAGTACTAAAAAACCCAGGCTAACTCTAAATTATGCATCTTTTTCCTTCCTGTGAAAGATCAGCACAAAGGTGGTGTACTTTCACAGCTGAGCCTGACACAACACATTATACATATATCCCTTTCTTCACTTAACTGTTATTGACACACTGCTTCAAACCATGCTAACCCACAGCTGTGAGAGGAAAGTGCTGCACTATTCACTTAATACATTTCTAGTAAAATCTATGTATGAACAAACTTTGTGTACGTCTGACATTAAACAATTAACACATGTTCTCTCCCTCTGTGAAACAGCCAAACACCCACCTCATCACACTCCATTAATCTGAAGCCTAATTATATTTGACCTGTGTGTGTTTGCGAAGTCTATGTACAGTACATCGCTCTTGGCCAATTACCACCTTTCACACTTCATTAACAACGACGCCACCAGACTTTGCTTTAAACATGAACAGATCCCACGTTAATACTTTAATTACAACACTAAAATATTAATACGAGTGAACACTGAAACTAGTTCATATGCAAAACAGAAACACACCTAACTTTTCTAACAGTGAGTTGAATGTAGTGGATATCAAATGTCTTAATGGCCATTTAAGTGTTTTATATTTTAGAACCTCTGACCTCAGACCAGTGAAACTGAAGAACAGGGTCCAGGATCTTACCTTGGCTGTGGTGCCCATGGCGCCGGCCATCTTCATTTGTGAGTTCATGAGCTTCGTCTGCGTAGACATGGAGGTGACCTTGGAGCTGACAGCGTATGTACGGTTCTTCTGCTTCCTCAGCTGGACCAGCTGCTTGGCGAGAATCTTACATGCCTCTTTGTTACCCGTCTTAGCCATTTTCTTGATTTCAGCCTCCTGAAGGGGGGAGAGGAGGATAGTGTGTCAATTTTAGTCTGTACAATGTCAGTCGGCAAATTTAGCAAATTATTGTGAGTATGCACAAAGTATGAATGATGAATGGAGTCCATGTTCCATATTACAGAATGGTATTGTATGACAGAAAATAAGGAAGCAGATGGAGCAGCCACTAACACATCCAAATTTGAATTCAACCATACTGTAGATATTTGGAACAAATCCATTGAGGTTACTGAGAACCCTAGTGTCATCTGTCTAACTGTGAAAATAAGCATTATATTTAGAGATAATGTTCCTGTGTATAAGCATATAAATCAAGACAAATATAGAGTTTAAGGCTGCCCATATTGCAGATTAGCCGTGGCGAAGCAGCTACCTTACACAACAGATGCATTTCTTTTCAAAGTAATGTTTTGTGAACTTTATAGTATCAGTGAGCGCCACCAATTTCCCATCTGTCAGCGATATGACATGCTTAACCATGTCCAAATCCACATTAAGATCTTGGAGAATCAGGATGGAATAATAAGCAGACTTGTCAACTGCGAGGAGATAAGGGTTCTGAATGGGCAATCAACACCGATGCCATTTTTTAAGGGACATTTTAGATGTCCATGTCCCGTCTTAAGTGACATGCCATGACTCTGAAAGATCAGGAGGGCTTTTGCAAAGTATATTAAGTATTCGTTATTATGTAAATGACTTTGTGCTGCTACTGATCTTATGACCTGCAAAGTGCTACCATGATTTCCTCTTACTGTACCATAATACACACACACAAACACATAATTGTGCATACATACGCACACTATGCATTGATAAACAAACAGAAATATATCCACAATGCTCCCGAGAGACCAATGTGTTTGCAAATATAGACATCTGGATCAGGCCTTACACACTGGCATGCAAATACATGCTTTTAGCTTTGGTAAACATCAGAAAATATAGTGATGCCCAAAGGGAACCTGTGTATGGGCACGAGTGTTCCCAAGAGACATGAGTGGAGCTGCAGGTTACTGTGAGCTAGCCAGGCCTCTCAGCACTGCTACAGTACGTACAACCGCCCCAGCATGTGTTGTTTATTTTGTGTGTGTGTGTGAGCTAAAAGCATCTTCAGGAAACAATAATCAATTATTAATGTTTGATGAAGCAATAGACATTCCCCCACTCAGCTCAGTGTCTCGGTTTCTCTCTTACACACACACTCAAACACACACAGAACAGGTGCATTAGGTTCAGTCTGTATTGGCTTGCTTTTGTGAGCACAAAAAAAATCTAATTAATGCCATTGAGGAAAAAAGCTGTCGAGAAAAAAAGGCACACAGTGACAATAATAATGTCAACTGCACTGTCATCTGAAAAACTATGAATGCTTTCACGGTGGAAGATACAGATGAGAGCAGTGGGATTTGTGCTGATGTGAAGCTTATAATGTCTTATTTACTGCCTTGTCAGACAAGGAGAGAGGGGGTGATGGGATATGATGGATAGATACAGTAGTGCTCTCCGAGACATGCAGGAATGCAGCACACAAATGTGAGGCTGTTAGACTTTGCCTGGTAGGAACTGGGAATCTTTATATATAAACACAGGATTTTTCTGAAAATCAGATGGACAATGTGTTGCAACAGGAGCTTTAATCTAACTATCATGTGGATTTATCATTTTTGGTACAAAAAAATAATTTAAATCAACTTGTGTTTTCAATGTATTTTGTTTCAGGAAGCCAAATTTCATACAATTTAATATTTTCTGCATGGTCCAAAATTGACCTAAAACCCTTTTAACAACAAAAGTAAAGAAAAAAAAAGTAGACACTTTATTGGCCTGATTTACCAAAACGTGTTAGTCCTATTAAACTACATGGAAAATGAACAACTTGACTTAAAATGTACTTTGATTTTTGGGGGATAACTTCTGCCCTGTGACATTTTTGTGCCGTATCTGCAAATGAATGTGTGTGCTTACACTCACATTTGAGGCATGCATGGTGGGGGGCAACAGACAGTCATCATTGTGATAAACTGCTAATATAGGTCATTTCCATTTCTTAGAGATGGTATCTTTTATTCAAAACGTGCAACAAAGCTTTAAAAAAAAAAAACTAGACTAATTAGCGGAAAACATTAATGAGAAATAAAAAGCTGGTTCCCCAGGGAGGCAATTATGTCCTGTATGATATTTACTTAATACAACAGAGGGGAGAGGAAACAGCCGGATTCTTTCATCTTTCAAAGAGGGGAAATGTTTTGTGTGTCTGTGAATATAGCCTTATCGTGTAACTCTGTGTGTGTGTGTGTGTGTGTGTGTGTGTGTGTGTGTGTGTGTGTGTGTGTGTGTGTGTGTGTGTGTGTGTGTGTGTGCGCGTGTGTGTGTGAGAGAGGAGTCTGACTTGCCTGAAGCAAAGCAACCACATCAGATCATTATTGTCTATTCATTTAGACCCATTAGCCAATCAGGCTCAATCCCCGATCGTAGGAAGAGGATGTAATATGCATCTCTAGCTATGTGTATGTGTCGGGAGAGCAGGGGGGTCTTAATAAAGCATTGATGCAATATGTAGAAATCTATGGAAAATGCCTTGCATAGAGATACTTTTGTTCCCAAGACTTTTTGTGTGTGTGTGTGTGTGTGTGTGTGTGTGTGTGTATGTGTGTGTGTGTGTGTGTGTGTGGTCCCACCATTTGTTTCTCTTGTTTCTCCAGCGCTGTTCTGTCCCTGGTGATCTGTCTCTGAGTGCCACGCAGCTCCTTAGTCTGTTCCTTGATGACGTCTTTTGAGAGAGACAGAAAAGAAGAAAGGTCATACTTTGTAAAAGCTCCTATACCTGAACATTTATAACACCTCAGTCAATTTTCAGATAGCAAAATGCCAAAATGCAAATGCATTCTTTCTGAATTCATGTGATTACTTGTATTACTTTTACTTTTGACCTTAAAAAATATGTATGATTTCACATCAGTTGCATTTCAACAGGAAAGTCAAACTAAAACTAATTCTGCCCTGCGGTGATCCTCCCAAATAAATAAATAAAATACAGCTATGTGCTATGTGTAGTGGTGGTAAGATAACTCCAGTCTCAAAATCTGGCATCACTCATGACTTGCATAGCCGGCATAATCAGAAGTTGACAGCTGAACAGAAAGCTCAAGAATGTGAAGTACTTTTATTTCTTCTACGGTGGTTTAATTATGGACTGCCCTCCAACATTTCATCATTTTTATTCTCAGTGCAGTATCAGTGAAGGGGTAAAAAATGGACTGAAAAATCTGTTATGATGATTAGCTTTTCAATTTGGACGTTACTGCGTTTTCTTTCTTTTTTTTGTGCAATGCAGTTAGAAAGGGCAAGGTCTAAGTCAGCTGCACGGCTTTGGAAGAAATCTAAAACATCTATTCAGTGGCTTAATGGTGAGCAAGTTTGAGTGTGCTCCCACATGCACGCAAAATACCTCAGAGTAACAAGCAGCACGTTGAGACTGCATACTGACACTGACAACTGTGGAAGTGCTTGGACAGCTCACACCAATATTGAGTCAGCTCTAAACCACCCACAGAACGTGGCATCATGTGAGATAATGTATGACCCTGAAGTCACACATTCATCTGTGACTTGTGAGTGAGGGACAACCTGAGCAATCAGTGTCACACACACACACACCTTCAAGACCTCCAGAAAGAAAACAAATGCAGCTGCAGTTGTGGCACTTTCAGTTAACGCTCTATTGTAGACTTGGCACTGACTACAGAAAAAATACAGTTTTGAGATTTAGCTGGAATCAGCTGCTTTATAACCTAAAGCAGATTCAAACTAAATTCTGAGGTGCTTTTGGATGTTGCAATATACAGCACAATACACACATAATATATTTTATAGATATTTTAAATCTATAACAAATCTTCAAGCATTAAATAATGTAAAGATCCAGGATAATTAAACTCCCAAAAACCCAAATAAGAGGGAAAAAAAATAAAAATAAAGTGAAAAAAATTGCAAATATATATTGGACATTTTGTGGATGTGTGAGTAGTTTGCAATAAAAGTATTTAAAATAAATGAAGAAATAAAAAAAATAAAGGAAGAAACCTCAAAAAGAGCAAAGGAGAAGGAATCCCTGGATGTCAATAGATGAGCACAGAATTACACAACAATAAATAGTTTAGGCAGTTAAAAACATTTCTGAACAACTGATTCAGCTCCATATTCATAAGTTCATATAATATAAAAAAAATATTAAATATAATTTCTCGGAAAAAGCAAAACCACTGACGACGAATGCTTATTCTTTCTGAAAAGTTCAGCAATCGTGAACTTGGTCAAGACACGTCACTGTGCTGGACCACTTGTGGGAACGACCCATGTATACGTACAAGGTGACGTGCCGCCAACGTCTTAAAGTGGGAGGGATATCGTCCTACAAATATGTGTGATCTAACCCCCCCTGCCATCCATTCGCCAAATAACCAGAAACCACTTCAGCCACCCTACCCAGGGCAACAACGAAAAAACTCTGCCCAGAGAGCGAGAGATGGAAGAATTTAAGAATATGAGATGGAGACTGCGAAATGTGACAACTGAGAAGACCTGACGATGGCTTGGCATGGAGCGGAGGTAACACGGCACAGTGAGTATGCAGATGGCTGAAACTGGAATGACAATGATGGGAGGAGTAGGTAGGCGGTGCTGTGAAAAAGATCTGCCTTAACCAAGAGAGCATTTTTTAAAAACATGCAGATAATATACGTATATACATATTTTTATGAAATTTTCCACATAAGTAAGTTTGGAGTCCAGAGGAGGGGGAACTTTAATCTGGAAATCCAGCCCTAGGAGTCAATATAATCAGTATTTGAAATAGAATAATTGATTCATTAAATTTGATAAAAGAGAGGCTAATTTTCCATTTTGACCTTGTGAGGCTGATTACCTAGCCTCGAGACAAAAACTGACATATGTAGATTGAAAGGCTTTTCAAAATTTTGACATCACTGTATATTACAGACTAAAATTACCACATCCAGCTAAAAATACATGCATGAAGTCATATTTCAACAGCCTTTCCTTTACATTACAACACTGTATCACAGTTTGTGATAAGGATGAAGTTATTTTATCACAGCATAGGCAGTTATTTCTGAGTCTGTGTCCAACACAAATGGACAGTAATGTATCTTAATGTCTTCCTGAGACATAAAAAGTGAGACATGGAACTGAGGTAGCCTCCTGTATTGATTTGAATAAAAACAAATCATAGAATATAAAAGTCAAAACAAATATTATATCTGCTAATCTAATATATTTGACATCAAATTCAACGTTTGACACACCTTTTATGATAACTGAGGTTTATGTTTCCGGTTTCTGTTCAGACATTTGAAAACAATTACTCAACCTTAGCTCTCGTGTAGCAATGCAGACACCTTCCTATATGGATCTAACGTTAACAGAGAGCTAACGATTAGATCAGGAAGTGGAAACTAACCTAAACGACCCTTGTGACAAGTTACACCACATATTGTTGTTCACAATTACGTTATAACGTTAATCCAGCCATTTATATTATGAATAGCATGTTCACCTGAGCTACATTAAGTTTGGCGGCGCTTCAACGCTAGTTTTAGGCTTCAGTCAACAGTGTGACTGGTGACTCAACTAAAACAGGTTGAACAAGTTTGCGTTGAATGGGAATAGCTCATTTAAGATGGGAACAACACAGCAGTCTTCACTGTACAGCCGGGGCTAAAAAACAAGTTAGCTAGCTTTTCACACACAGCAAACTTACCATCGACAGTCTTCTTCTTGAAAAGGGAAGCCATGTCGCTGCTTTGTATCAACTTAACACAAATCCTGTACTGTTATAATGTGTGATTCCTATCGTTAACACCGCCGTTTTAGCTGTCACACCAGGGCAGGTGGGTCACTTTAGCAGCTTCGGTTTCCTGGTTGACTTTCTGTTGTCGGAGTTCCTCCCTCTCAGCTGACTGACTCAAATGCTCCACCTGACGTCACGGCGGGACTCTCATGCTGCCTTCACTTGCGCCTCGTAAAATGCCCGATCGTAATCAGAAAAGTGTGTTTCACTCGTCGAAACGATGTCAAATGAAAAAAATGTCAACACGGTGGTGTCACCCGTCTATGTTCTGTTTGATTGTAAGCACTGTGAATGCCTGGACTACAAAAGAATGTCACTTGAATGCCAACCGTGTATGATTGGGGTTGAGACATTAGGGCATCAGTCCCATTTACCACTCTTGGTGTATTCACGGCCAGTGAACATAGTTGCAATATCCCATGCAGTAAGTGAAGGCAGCATAAAGCAAAGGAACTGATAATATAATGTTCATTGGCAACAAAGACATTTCTTATTATTGCTTAATAATAAGGCTAAACAAGCAAATTGAGGTCATACTGAGTTTGCATGGATTTTACTTTTTCACATTTACAGGATATTTAATCCAACTGATGTCTTAATCGGCTCTCCCTTCCTCTCAGTCTTTCAAGTTGCTTTTTGTGTGTATGCAAGCAGTCTATGCATCTGGGTATGTTATCAGCATGCACACTAGTCAAAGCACACAAATATATAAACTGTTGTACGGAAACAATCCGCAGAAGGAGTCCCTGTCCATAAAATAACCCCCACGGCTTCTCACAGCATCATAAATTCTGTTCTTCTCAATTTCCTTCCTCATTTCTTTATCCCAAGAGGCGAGGGTTTTCATGCACTCCAGCGTGTATTCATATATTCGTATTGTATTATTTCATGGTGATGCTGAGAGCAACTTTATGTGCGCTGGTGGGACTCTTGAACCATAACCAACTCAATTTGGTGCATGCGTGTGTGTGTGTGTGTGTGTGTGTGTGTGTGTGTGTGTGTGTGTGTGTGTGTATATCTGTATTGGAGGTGGCGGTGGAAGGTAGCACAGAAGATGCAAGGTGGGGGGTCTTGGCCCAGAAATAGTGAGAGATGCCAAGTTTTGGCTGGAGCAGAGGAGAGAGGGGTGACTTTGAGGGGAAGGAGAGGAGGATGGGTAGCCCTTAGCTCTTTTCTCTATCTCCAAGGAGGTGTGTGTGTCTGCGCTCACTTGCCCGTGTGCATCAGCATGTCGTCCTGAGGCGTTGTTCTTGTTAAGGTTATTAGGGAAGATGTTTGGCGCTAATCAGTGGAGGACTACAGGGACCCCCACTAAACGGCCTCATCATCAGAGGGCCCCAGTGGTGATAAATCTAGCCCCAAGCACCCAGAGGACCTGCAGGTACCGAGCATGTATCTGTCTCTGGCTTTGCTGCTACAAAGTAGGAGCATGTAAATCAATACATGGGTGTCAAATTTTAGACTTTTTCTACCTGTGATGGATTTATTGGTCATTAAATATTTAATATTTAGCAACACACTTGTCCACTTTACAGATAGTGAATACTGGTGCAACATATTTTTTGTTAGTATAGGTTTAACCAAGGAAATTTATGAATTAAAGTAAAAATTAAACAACAAATAAGTAAAATGCAAAGAAATGCCTCTATTCTCTTTTTCATTGTCAATGTCTTTTGGCATCACTTTCACCCCTTTTTCCCACTTTCTTCTATCTCTCCCATTCTCCTCCTCCTCCTCCTCTCTGTGATCTAGCCCGGGGCAAGCATACATGTAATGTTAAGGCACTAACTACAGAGTGTATGGACACACACACACACACAGCAGAGAGAGACGTTCATGTGTGAAATGAGATCTCTGCACAATCAGTGGGAGTCGTAGCCATAAAGCACATCAAGCTTTTCAGCTTTAAGGTATCATCAAACAAATCGCACAAATCCTTTCACTTGATGACTGTGGAGTTACTCTTGTAACAACTGTGTTTTTTTCTCCTCTTCACAGATAAACCAATTCATGGACATCCAAGGATGAAGCCAATTGTTCGGTCCGGCGATGAGGGGGTCCTTTTTTTAGGATGAAACAGACAAGAGCTGACTGATATTTTACACCTAATAACAATTTGGCCATTTTCAATCAACACACAAAAATTGCAAGGGTTCTGTGTTTCCAACCACCTTTATCTTGAAAAATTGCAGATTCACAACAGAGACAGACAATCCTGACTCAATGATGTCTTATTTTTACAGTAATAGATGCCAATATCTGTCCCATGTCAGCAAATCCACAGATTCCATTATTTCTTTTCCATTTTGTCATTTGCAATAGAATTTCAACAAAGCTCCCTCAGGACTCCTCAGGATGTATATCTCATTCCCCATATTTATTGAGTGTAAATCCTGAATCATAATAGGATATAAGATATGACCATATGCTGCATTCTTGCCTGTGTCCCTGACATGTAAGCAGGCTGAAATATGTTTGTATGCAAACACAGAGATGTGAGGGGCTGTGATGGGAGATGCGGGATCTCAACAGTACTTCTTCTCTCTGATGGATGGATACTTCACTGCTACCCAGATGGAGAGAGACAGATAGAGGGAGGCAGGGAGGACACAAAGAGTACCAGGGGGATTAAAGGAAGAGGAGAATAGAGGGTAAACTCACAGAGAGGAAGAGAGGGTTGAATCAATGGAACAATCAAAGATAGAGAGGAGCAGGGACAGGGGGAGAAGTTACAGTTTACAGGATGGTCACAAAGTCTGGAATTACTAACCTTGATCTAAACGAATACTTTGAACTCTGCCACTGTGGGCTTATATAGATATGCTGTTCATTGTCCCTTTATTAAAGGAATAGTCTAACATTTTATAAAAGTGCTTATTCGCTTTCTTGCCATAACTTAGATGACAAGATTGATACAACTCTCAACTCTGTTTGCATGAAGCTCTTAATCCCCAAAATGTCGAACAATACCTTTAAAAATAAGATACATGCTAATCAGGTTCATCCAATTTGAACATGATGCAGTTTGTTAAGGTACCGTAGAATTTATCAGTACCACACTGTATGTATGGGAAACTTTTAAAACACATTATTTTGGCTTTTCAGAATATGACATTCAGAGTCAGGACAATCCACAACACCGACTGCACATGTATTATCATTACAAATACATCCATGTACTATCCGATTAATAAAGCTTCCTACTTTGTCTGTTTCCTCCCTCACACAACTCCCCAAACCTCCTCTACACTCGTCCTCTGTTGCCCTTCCAGTTGTAATAACTCTAATTCCCTCATGCTAATGGCGTGTCTGAGCCTCAGCTCCTGATGGGACTATACCAGCCTACTTCATGTGGTCACAGCCTGGCCCCGGGGCGAGGAGGACCACGGACTGGAGAGACAGAAGAGAGAGAGAGAGAGAAAAAAGGGAGAAAGGGCGAAGGAGGGTTCTGGTTTAATGCATGTAGGATCTATCCTCAGACAGATTGGTCTCCTCAGGCAAAAAGGACCTGTGGGTAGAAGAGGGTGTCATTGAACCGTGTGTGTGTGTGTGTGTGCCTCACTGAGTGTGACATCCAAAATTGGCGCCAGCAGCAGATTTAAACAATAACACCTCGCTGTTTGACCTTACTCACAAAACCAACAGCATGTCTGCAAGATGAGTGTGCCACTGTGTGTGTGTGTGTGTGTGTGTATGTGTGTCTGCACATGTTCATATTTATAGTCCACACCTGCATCTACATGCTAAATCTGCCTTGTGTTGGGGGTGTGTGTGCGCTTCGTGGGAGGCTCTGGGGAGGTTGTGAGTGGCAATGATGATGAGCAAACACAACAGGGGAGAATAATCCCTCATTACCCATTATTCCCTGATGCTGCACTGCGCCGGTGAGCGCGACTAGATTCGTCCCACGGGCAGAAATGAGTGGAGTCACTCACTCGATTTATTAGACCATCCCAAACTCCCTGCCTCCCCCGCTGCTATCACCCTGTCTTCCTGCTTCCTACCATCCCTCCATCTCTTCCCGCTCTCTCAGCCACCTGCTGTCTTCCATATGTCCTCTATCCTCTCCACTACTTGCACACTTTGTTTGGAAACTGATCAAAATGTCATGTTAGAGATAATTCCTCTTAAATGAGTATATTGTATTGCATTTGAGATGGAAGTCTGTGTAATCCATCTAGGGCAGTGTAATTTGTAATGACAGCGGGACTGCTAGGTAAGGTGAGACTGTCGATTGAGAATCATCAAGCTGAAACAGCAGCGAATCGCCTTCAACTAGCAGTTTTTCACAAGTTTCTATTTTGGTTTTGTGTTGTGTAATAAATAATGAAATGTTTCAATATAAGGGTCTTCTTTATCTCGTCGAAAACACACTGGACATGATCCCAGGGGCACATATTCCCTTGAATGTTTTTTTTTTTAACATTGAAGATTAATTTATGTAGAGTCTTTGGTGACATAAAAATCGAAACCTGTCATTTCAATTCATTTATTGCCCTTAATAAATGGCTTAGTGTGTGAAAATATGAGCACAAACAGAACAAACACAACATGTTATTGCAAGAGAGAGCATGAAAGACTGAAACAGATGGGATACGCAGTAGATATGAGCTCTTTTTATATAAGATGTTCACAATGTAGTATTTATCTCTTATAAATGGTAAAAAATACATTCTGTTTTTAAGCAATAATCATTGTATTGGAGTGATATCAGTGGTTTTGTAAGGTGAAAAAAAGCTTGGACTCCCTATGGGGGGCCCCCAAGCAAAATAAAGACTGGCCATGTCCCACATTTTCACTCAAGGTGCCAGAACAGCAAAAGAAGCTTCCTGTGTCTCCACTTATTGCTTTTTGTTTTCCATTCATGCTGTCTTACCTCTGCTGGAGAGCATTTTATTACTGTCACAGATAATATGAATAGAATCTCAGTCTTCCCCATGTCATTGTTTAAAGCAGACATCAAAATGTAGCTCCAAAAAGTAATAGAGCAAAATGGTATGGAAAGGAACCTATGCGCTTAATTTCACACATATATAAAGAAAAATGTCCTGCATATGAAGTATATATTTTTTTCCAATTAACTGTGGATTTTCTGATTTAACATTTAGATCCATGTCCAGCTTTTGTTTAAAAGGAAAATTCCTACCAAATTGACCCTCTGAGGGGGGTACACATCTGTCAAGTGGATTGCCCCTCAATCAACATGACCCTGTCTTTGAGTCTCCATCATGTCATTAACTTCTGCCGGGCAGCCTGGGCAGCTTCCTTTATCTTTATACATGCAGAATATGAGTTAAAACTGGAGGATGGACTAAGTAATTATCTGCTTCTGAAGCAAGGTCAGCATGGTGACTCTTGGGGGAACCCAATATCGACTGGTCACTTTGTTAACAGACAGACAGTCTGGGCGCAACGCAGGCCACCAGACATACAAGCACACATGCTGTGAAGGAAGTACTTTTCTTTGTCTAGTCTTTGCAATTAGAACTCCCATTTCCATTTATAAAATGTGCAATAATGGCTGTAGCAATTAAAACTGAATATGTGAGATCACTGAGATAATGAAAAGGCAAAAGCGTGGCGCTTTTGTTTGACAAAAAAAAAAACCCTTGTAACAGTTTTTTCCTTTGGCTTAACATGGAAATTCCATTTCCATTAACTTACAAATGACTGTCTTTTGCTCATTAGAAAACACACTGGTGCTACAGTGCTAATGATCCCACCATGTTGTTTTGTGTCTCACTTAAACTGAATAATACACTAATACTCATGTTCTAGTTTTGAATTGGGGACAAATCTTGTTTTATATATCATAAGTAGAATTTCTTTTCTGAATATGACAGTGAATAAAAATCCTCTGATATTGCATCACTCCTTGTATTGAAGATGCACTAATGGTTCTTTAATTAGACTCTAATGTTTGCACTCCTCCCCCCACCTCTCACACACACTAAAGAAGCAACTGCATGAAATTATCCACTGAATGTACAGGCACACAAAAAGCATAGTATGTGTGAAATAATGGAAGAGTTTGACGAGTATTGCAGCTGTTTAGTTTGGCAGATATTGGCTTTTTAGGTTCATTGTCCTTGTTTTTATGGCAATGAAATATGAAATAAGCGGTGGTACCCAATGTAAAAAATGTCATCCAAATTTTTATCATCTTTGTCATCAAAAACCTAAAATACTGTAAATGTTTGTAATATTTTCCAAGAATAAAATTTGCCATGTTCTTGCAGCTCAGTGACATTTACCTTGGTAGTGGCCTATGAGTATCTGAATGTACGTGAGAGAGCCTGCGTGTGCAGTGTTCATTTGTTTGCTTGCACATGAGCCTTATCATCCTCATCATCATCACCACCATCATCATCTTGAGGTCGTCCAGAGAGTCAGCTCAGGCAGGTGTGCGTTTCTATAGACTCTCCCCGGGGCAAAAGAACGATAGCAACCGCACTGCAAAACTCATGATGCCGCAGTCTGCTTAATGTGAGATAATATCATCATCAACAGCACTCAGCGTTATCTCACACCTGCCTCATCAGGGGTGCAGTAAGGTTGAAAAAGGAAGATCTTTTAATTTGGCAGGATGCTACATTTTTGCCGAAAAGGAGTTTGACGAAAGCATTATACTTTATGTTTGGTAAAATTGTGTTTAGTTGTCAGCGTCAATTTCTCCAAACTTGGAGGGTTGAACTTTCTTTTACCTCTGAGACTTAGATCTGGGACACAAAACTTGTGACCTGTTTCTTTTTTTTTTTTTTTGGTTTCTTGGGATGTATCCCCAAAACCTCCTCCCTCCCAGTGAAGAACGTTCCTCTGAAATGTGTCTGAAGTAGTGGAAGTTTATTAGGCATGAGAAATTTCTTTAGATCTAAATCACTGGAGGTGCCCCTCATTCTTTATAACAGCAGGAAAAGCAAACAATTCTCCAACTCCACTTTAATTTCTGTCCCTTCCCTTCTCCTCCCTCCGTTTTCCCCTCTAAAACATCCACTAATAATCATCTCTGTGCCTCATTAAGAAGCAGAGGAGTAGCGGCACGGCTTGCTCCAGATGTTTGGTGGAAAACCCCTGAGGTCCAGCGTCTGTGTCAGAGAGCTTGTGTGTATCTGTCTGCTGTAATATGCACTGAGTGTGTTCATATGTGTATGCGACACCGCTATAAATCCGTGCGTGTGATACTTCCTGCACTGTCTCTAGGCATCACTCTGAGTGTTCCACTGCCCCACTTCCATAGCAGGCGAAGGCAGCGAGGGACAAGATTCCCTCTATCAAAACAATAGATGGACTAACTCTGCCATCTCTGCACAATTTAATAATCAGTCTTTTTGAATGCTGGTGTTGTCACAATGAGAAATCTGTCAATCAAGATGTGCAGGTGGCACAGTATAGGATTTGAATGATTTATGGGGCTGATACTGACGGTTGGTTAAAGGAACAGTGTGTAGGATCTGGCGGTATCTAGCGGTGAGGTTGAAGATTACAACTTCTCCCATGTGCCAAGCGTGTAGTATTGCTACGGTGGCCGACGCAAAAATGCAAATGGCCCTCTCTAGAGCCCCTTGTTGTAAGAGTACACTGGTCCTTTAAAATCCGACCCAGTCACTGTTTTCCAACTTTGTTGAGATAGAATTTGAATTGCTTATTTATTGTAGAATTGATCAGTGAATTGACCACACAGTGGCTTACTATTCTTTAAATACTTTTTCAATTCTGGAGGACAAAATGAGCGCTTGCTTTTTTGACAATTAAGTAATTTGAAAAGGAGCACCAAATGCACTTCAGATTCAGCTTTCCAACCTCTGTAAAGATTTCTTTGCAATATTAATTGTGGGATTTTCTTATCATTGACCTTGATGCAGGGCCGGCTCAAGGCATAAGCCATATAGGCGGTTGTCTAGGGCGCCACCTTTTGTGATAAACACAGTTATTTATGAAAATACAAATCTTAATTTTTGTCTTAAAACCATTGTGATGCCTGATGTACGTTGCGGTTTACGAGGCTAGGGTTAGGGTTCTGGGGGGTTGAACCCTATCCCCAGAGAGGCGCCGTCAGCGGCGGCGGGGTTGGGGCTCCAAATCTGTGTTTTGATTAGGGCACCAAATGAGCTAGAGCCTGCCTTGATGGGCAAAACTGGGCTCGTCTGAAACAAATAAAACTCCAAATGTTTTTGGAAATTCCTGTATAAGTGCTTTTCTTTCAAAATGCTGCCCGACTTCCATGATGTCTAATCGCATCATCAGCTTGCGACTGAATAATTCACGCTCCCGTTGTGGAATCAAAGTGAATAAAACATGAGTGAAAATGGTGAGACTTTTACCCACTTGCCATAGACGTCTCTGAGGTCTCATCAGATGAGACACCTGGCAACCAGCATGCAGGGCTGGTCCAGGAAATAAATAATAAATCTTCCTGTTGTCTTTCCTAAACATTTACATTTCACCCACAGATGCAAATGCACACTGATGAAAGGTAAGAATGAGAAAATGAATCACAAAGTGTGAGAAAATATATATCTCTGATACAGACACTGAGACAATTCTATAAATAACAAAACTTGTTTTGCCTCTTTGCCTTTCATGTGTAATCCATAGATTAATTTTGTTTCCATTAGGATCTCTGCACAAAACATGTATTTAATGCCTGTATATTGTTTAAATACCCAAATCTTGATGAACAAGATAACAGCAAGCTGCAGAGAAGCTCAATTGTATCACTGCCTGCCTCTGCAGCACCCTGCTGTCTCAATTTAAACTGAAAAATAATGCTAAGTGAAAATAAAATTTCGACAGGGGAGAGAATAATTTGTTTTTGTGAAATTATGCACTATAAAATGGAGCTGCTCTCATGTTTAAATATTTAAAACCCCTTTGTAATCATGTCCCCAAATTATGCATGATGTTTATGTTTTTAATGACCTGCTCTTCTCTGGCTTGAGATGTGAATCAGTGGAATTGGTTAATGCAGTTAACTGGAATTACCCTGCATATTTTTGGATCACTTTTCTCATACTGTGCAATCTGGATTGAAGTTTCCCTCTTGACTCAATCCAACTGAAGATCTCTGGCCAGGGGACAAAGATGTGCCTGAGCTAAAATGGGCAGTGCAATCGCTTTCTCAGAGGACCGCAACCAAAGGCTGCTCAGGAAGGGTAACTTGAGCAAGTGGAGCTGGTGCTTAATGGCACCTTAAGGCTGTTTGGGAGAAACTCTGCACTGATGTCCTAGAGCTTGCAGAGAACGCCAGCCATGATAACAAGAAGCTGTGCATTGCGCCTCACCAAATCTTGTTGGCAGGCAAACATGATGTAGAGCTTAATAAACTGCTGGCAGGGGTGACGATCATGGAGGGTGGAGTGATACTAACATCCAGGCAAGCTTTATCCCCAGGAAGACCAAAGCGCCCAAGGATGATAGTTGGGCTAAAAACATTCAGTCTCAAGAGTTTTAATTGTCAATGGAGAGCTCTTACAAATTGCGAAATACAGTATTTTATTTCAAGTCCTTATTACTTAAACACTGAGGTGAGATGAATGTTAAGTGTCACTGGTTAATCTGCAGAACCTGGAAAGAAAGTGTTTCATGGACACATTTTGAAATAATTTGAACAACTTACAATTAAGTTGGCCTGTCCCTAGTTCTTATGAATTCTGTGCAACTGAGGCATTATCTTCAGAAAATGGTCCTTCATTATTTTTTGTTCACTTCAAAGTGTAGTATCCACAAAATATCAACTTCTCCTACTTGGGGTCATTTGCTTCTATTACAGATGGATGTATGGCTTAGCTTCAGCAGGTCTCTCCAGGGTCAAACTGACAGCCATGTCATGTCACTGTCCTCACCAACAGGTGGCAGCAAACTGCTCAACTTAGTCAGTCAGTCAGGAAGCTTCATTCAAAGAGGGAAAGCTGAGGAACAGTCAGTACATGGCAGTAATAATCAGGGTGTCCTAGTAGCTGAATTGTTAATGGACATACCACTTCAACGTCCATGGCTCGATTTGTTGCATGTCATACCCCTTTCTCTCTTCTCCTTGTTTGCCTCAATACTGTCTGCTATCCGATAATAGTGAAACACATATAGTTTAGAACAAAGGCCTATATAGCAGTAATCTACAAAGTGATTTTAGCAACTTTTATTTTATTTTAAACATGTTAGAAACCAAATACATAGAGGTAGGAAACCATAGGTCAACAATGGTACACACACACACAGAGAGAGAGAGAGAGAGAGAGAGAGAGAGAGAGAGAGAGAGAGAGAGAGAGAGAGACAATACTTTTCAATCCAACTGAGTTTTCTATCTGGTGCTTTTAACTGTAGCCACCTTTTATCACTATCTCAAGGGTAAAAAACTACAATTCTTCCTTTGAAGGTGACAGACTAAAATGCATCTTTGAACAGCAGCTGTTGCTCAAAGATGACCTGCAGATGACATTGTCCACACAGTGTTTGATACAATCTGCTCCATGGAAAATGTCAAAGTAGCCAATTGTATTATACGGGGACGTAGTAACCAGGAGTTTGCATTCTACAATTAAAAATTGGTAAAGACTGATTCCTGCATTTTCATTTGACTCTGTATTTCAACAAATAAATAATTCAACAAAGGATTCATAGACCTTCATGATGGGATATAAAATGTACACACAATATAATCGAGCAATTAACTGAGTGAATACAATGTTTTGGTGTCTGGTCAAAATGTTCTGTGCAGAGAGACTCCTTATGCAAAGTCCTGGCCACCTTCCTAAACTCTGACAGGAGGTCTTGAGGTCAGGGGTCTCTGAACTATGAGATCTTTATCAAACTTTTATGAATGAGTGCCACCAAAGGGAATAGAACCATTAGACTCATGGCTGTGTTATAGTGCCTTGCTAAACTCCACTGCTCCATGCAGGCCCTTCCCTGGTGGGCGTGAGTAAATGGCCCCAGCCCTCTCTAAATATAACTCCCCTCCAAAACAGAAAGAGAGAGAAGGAGGGAAAGGATTACTCAACCAATCAGAAGCGGTCTGAAAACTTGTCAGAGAAGAGTTTTTTTTTCTTTTTTAGGATACAGTGTGTGTGTCTCATACCGTTTTGATCCATTTTGTGGCCCCGGGTGGTGCTGGTGGAGCGCACAGCAGGAGGCGCATTGTCTGTATGCAAACTGGACGACATGGCTATTGTATGCGTTTGGGGATATATGGAGGCACCGATGGCTCGGAGGATACAGCCCGTCTGAAGTCTCAGGAGTGAAGAGTCGCCCTCGGCTGTGTTGTGCGCTTTTTCTCTCCTCCGACCTTCTCTTCTCATTAACCGCTCGGCTCCGTCGCTATGAGTTGCCTGGATGTGATGTACCACCAAAGCTATGGAGCGCACTACCTCCCCGCAGCGGCGTACAAGGCAACTTACTATAACCACCATCACCAGCAACAACAGGTGAGATATTCTTCATACAACTTGTGTAGCTACCGAGTGACACAACCTTACTTAGAGATAGTTATTTATAATAGACTCCTAGAAAATAACAGAACAATTAGGTGTGAGCTAACTTTGGGGATAAGGTATAGGCCTATAAAGTTGGAGAGTGACACCTGCCCTAAAGTCAAAGGAATATTTTTTTTCACTTTTCACAAAAAAATTCCTTTCGTTTTTACTCCATAAGGCTTTTTTATATTGCCTTACTTCTCTTCAGGACACCAACTCACACTCCCTTCACGCCTCACACACACACACCTCTTAACTTCAATTTCAGTTCTGAATGATCAAATTCCAGCCTGATGCTCGGTATTCACCTCAGGTCATGCGTAATGACACGGAACTATTAATCCTGCGGTCAAATGGTGATGTAATGACAGCCAGTCAGTCACTCAGGAATGTGGATGAGGCACACTGAGCTTTACAAATAGTTGGAATGCAGAATGGGAAAAAATAAATTAATTTTCACACAGCTCCCAAGCTGCTCGCAGATGAAATAATTACTGGTATGACACTATGAAATGGTTTATTAACTATTTTATTGTGTGGAAAACAACAGTAGCACTGCCACTATGTGTAATAACATTTGGTTATTTATGTCTATAAAATAAACACATAGAAATTGCTGTAAAATAGTATTTAGGATCATCTAGAATGTAAATTCTTTGCTATTCTTTTGAAATCTAGTTTACTCCTTGTTGGATCTGTTAATTAATCTCTCTCTGTCTCTTCCTCCAGAGGAGGCTGAGTGTTTACAGTAAGATGCAGGAGTGTATGGAGCAGCAGCAGCAACAGCAAGGAGGAGGACGAGGGATGCTTTCCAGGGATCAGGGCCTCCGGCAGGGTCCTGCAGCACCAGGAACCGAATCAGACCGTAGATCCACATCCGATTCAGAGCTGAAGGATGGTACTCAACCAGCAGAGGCAGAGTACTTGAGCTCCCGGTGTGTTTTGTTCACCTACTTCCAAGGCGACATCGGTGACGTGGTGGATGAGCACTTCTCCCGGGCTCTCAGTCAGTCCAGCACCTTCAACAGCGAGACCAAACCAATCAGAGTGACTCAGCCGTCGGCCTCGGCCACTGCTGGCTTATGGAAAGGTGAGGAGGTCAACAAATTTAAATAGTTCTCAAAGAGCAAAATACATAGCTGATGAATTTGATCCTTTATTAAAGTCCTTAAAACACTGGAATTGTGTTTTGTAGCAGAGTGTTGAAGTTTAACGTCTTTGTGTTTTTTTCAGATGGTGGCTCTGTCTCTGACGGTCAGAGCAGCTCAGTGTGGAACAGCACCTATCCATCCCAGGCCAGTCCTTGCCTTCCATCTGTCTCTGTCTCAGTCCAGCCAGACTTCTCCTCCAGCCCCGTTTCCTTCAACCACCCCGATGGAACTCTGTGGGCCGACCACGTGCTCTCTCAGGCCAGCCTCCCGCCACCGACCGCTCTCCCCGATAGCTGGACTTACAGCCTGAACCCCCAGAGCGCAAGTGGCTACCCCAATGTCCACAACGTCTACCATCCTCACCCCCACATCCACACCCGGCACCACCACCCCATGCTCCATTCATACCCAACCCACAGCCCAGCATTGGATCCCAGGTTTAATCCTCTGCTGCTGCCTGGTGTTAGGAACCAGAACCAGCCGAGCGCCAGCACTGGGAGTTCCCCACACAGCGAGGGTGTGAAGACGGAGATGGACCCCAGCAGCAACATCCCCGTCACGGCTACCTCTGTCACCTGGACTCCCTCGGCCCTCCACGGATCCTTGGAGGTGTATGACTCAGGTAGATATGAAACAAACTCTACCGGGT
Organism: Sebastolobus alascanus; assembly: GCA_916701645.2. Taxonomy (NCBI): domain Eukaryota; kingdom Metazoa; phylum Chordata; class Actinopteri; order Perciformes; family Sebastidae; genus Sebastolobus; species Sebastolobus alascanus. Next base: position 864,527 of record CAKAOJ020000180.1, read on the forward strand.
ATATACATTGACATGCAAACAGTTGTCAAATGTTATTCTAACTTGTGCAGTAAGTGACACTAAGCACAATAGTAACTTTCTTTCTTTCTCTCCTGCAGCTCTTGATCAGACCAAAGCAAAGACATCAGTTTGGTTCTAACTGATGTCCTGACAATGAGAAGGAATATCAATTCACACCAAAAAGGACCTACGATGTGGCTCTATCAATGTATGGCTGCAACACCAGCACTGTAATGTAAAATGTAGTTAGAAGACTTTCTGTAGCTTAGACTATGAGTCCTGCACTGTCCACAGAACTTATTATGGAGATGAACTCAGGCTTTGGACTTAAATGACAGGGATCTACTGCGTTGGCTGCAGGTCAAGGCCCTTGAAGAACGATGAAAACAGACTACTAGCTTTAAGAATGGGAGGCCTCTTCTTCTCTGACGGCACAAATCACCATTTCTCTTTCATGCAATGTGAGACCAAATGGTTCTGTTTCAAGAGCTTGACTTTGATCCACATTTTGTTTTGTACAGTAAATGTTTGTCGATGACTGTAAATGTTTTTGTGTGTACAGATTTGCCATGCTAAGTTGTTTGCTGGATGACTTTTGCTAAAATTCTTGCCTGAATGCTATTTTGCTATTTTTGCCTCAAGGGATTGTGTAGTGTAAATATTGGTACTGTATGTTTAAGTAATAAATTGTTGAACTGAATTTACAATTGGAGGGTTTTTTTTCAGACATAAATTCAATAATTTCCCCCTAGTATTCAAACAATATATTGACTTCCAAGTAAATCTTCTATTTCCTAGAGGGTATTGAGCATATTGCTCAAAATTTAAATAAGAATGCGTTCAATTCATTGAATTCCTGCTCTCAAGAGGCATACATGTGTTGTGCAACTCATCATAAATAACTTTCCCAATACATCAAATCAGAAAAAGTCAGTTTCCTTTAAGACACCAAGCAACGTTGATGCTTTTGCCATTCACTGTAAAAAAGAAGGAAAATTTGAAAATCAAATGGTGGAATATTTCCAGCCAGACAGAGTCAGACCTTTTACTGTCTCTTATCTAAGGTTACACATTATGAGAGCAGACCGACAGAAACAGCAAAACAATTCATGTGATGTGGCATCAAACCCCTCGCTATTGAGAGGGTTTGATGACCAAACCGGAATATTAATAACTGAAGAAACAGCAGTTTGTTAAACTGTTAGGAGGCTATTGTTATCACCAGAGAAGGTGGAGGTTTGTCCCAATTCTTACAGCACAGACATCCTCCAATAACTCGTGACTTTCAACAACCCAACTTCTATAGCTCAAAATAAGAATACGGACATTATTGATAACTTGAATGTTTCAGGTACAATCACAGCTAAACCAGACAGGAGCTGAGCTGTACTATAGTACCAAGGGAAGTGGGTTGCATTCCACAGACCATTATTGTAAGATACCGTGACATGTCTGTTGTCTTTCTCCACACAAACACACATGTGAAAACACACACACTCCTAGACTGAGAAACACACACCAAAGAATGCATTTCCTGTCTGGACAGGAAGTTTGTCAGAGAGTGGCAAACTATCCAGACATTCAAAGACATGCTAAAAAAACAGATTTCAGGTACCACAGATAATGTTGGTTTGTTTTTATTTTGTTATACAATATATCATGCATAAAATGAAATTAAAACTAATCACACGCACTGAGAAAGCCTGGAGATCAGTGTTTGAATCTGCATTCTAGTGAATTCAAGAAGTGATCATAATGGCCGTCGGTATGAGAGCTGATAAAAAGTTGCTGATTTAATACATATTTGGCTCGGTCCAGTGCCAGGACAAAACGTTCTCCAGCATTATTTGTACCCATCCTGACATGATCAACAGCTGGTTGAGCTTGTGCCATCATGACTGTGTGTGTGTGTGTGTGTGTGTGTGTGTGTGTGTGTGTGTGTGTGTGTGTGTGTGTGTAGTGAGCGGTCTGACCAGGTGGATCAGCGATAGCAGCCCACTAACATTCCAGCCTCCTCTCCCACGTCGCCTATTCTTCACTAATCTCAGCAGCTGCATTTCCTTCCAAAGTATCAACAAATCATAATGCATTGACGTGAAAAACCTAAGTGGAAAAAAATGATGATATTTGCTCATTATCAACATAACATTCCTTATCCACTCAGTGGATCAGGTTGCAACTGGACTTGATAATAAGATTTTACTGAAATCTACCAATAAAGTGCATTCAAATCCACTTAGACAGACAGGGGAGTGTTTTGTTTGATAATAATGGTTATCATCAATAAATGTAATTAGAAATACATTTTTCATATAGCGAACAACATACAGGCTTGATTCAGTCTTATTTCTCCAAAGTTTCGACATATGAGATGTGAATTTGGATATTCTATAAGGCATTCAGTGGACTGTCAAATGTGTAATTGCCAACCTGTAAGTTGCTGTCTATTACTTTATACATATTAGTATGAATCAATGGACAGAACTCAGTTTGAACAACATTATCTGACAGAATTATAACAACAACCTGGGAAAAAAGACACTTAAGTAAACAATGAGTGAGTTGTTAATTATGCCATCAAAATTGTTAAAAGTAAGGGATTTTTATCAGGAACATGTTGACATACTTAACTTGATCAACACTTTAGCCACTGAAATCATGTGATCAACCTTATCTAAGAAAAATCATAGTTGTTAAAAACTAATTGACATAAGTTTTGCTTATTCTTTTCATTTGCTATTCCATGGAAATGTATGCCACACAGAATGCAACGATGCTAGCCCTGCACTGCATTAGCATATAGCTTCTACATCAGCATGTAGTGTACTTATATGCTAACAGGCTTCCCACTGGCAGCCTTGGAGAATCACCACAGGCACTTCCACTGCAGGAAGAACAGATACAGCAATACAGAGCTGGAAGCTATATAAAAGTAATTAATATGTCAATTAAAAATGAGGCAGTCAGAGATTTAGGAAATGTTGCATGTGTAGCATTAGCTTTTAATTAAAGTTTAAATAGCAAATGCTTTGTGCTGATATTTAATATCTTCAAAGCAATAATTGCTGACATTGTGATGCAGCATACATGTGTATTTAAAGACTCTACATCACTAATTTATAATATACGGCAGTGATTAAAGCAATGTTCATCTACTAACCGAATGGATACATTTTCTCCTTTTTAATCTCAAACTTACACTCGCAAACGTCAGACAAACCCAGTTATGAGCCCACACGCATGCAGGCACACACGCACACACACACACACACGCACACACGCACACACGCACACACACAAACACACACACACAGACACACACACACACACACACACACACACACAGTCACACACACACACACACACACACATACACACACACACACACACACACACACACACACACACACACACACACACACACACACACACACGTGCTTCCATGCACAAAAGACCCCAAATGAGAAACGGATGAACCCAGAGCCAATCTGGGGCTTTGGATCTTCATCTCCTCATCTCCTCATCGCCATGATTGCCTCTTTCTAACCAATATCCATTTCCTTTCTTCATCAGAGAATTGCATTAATTTTAAGAAATGAGAGGAAATAGTTGTATTTTCTCTTTTCTTTTCTTGAAATTCGCATTTTCGCCTGACCTCAACCCTGCTTGAACCTTTCATGATCCCGGCTCAGAGTGAACCTCCTTTCATTGCTGCCCTCTAAACCCAAGCCTGGTTCTTATCCTTTTAATTTATTATTTTTTTTCCAAAATGTGTAATTTCTTTATTCAGAAGTAGTGCAGAGGAAAGCTGGATTGGAGGAAAGACATGTGATTTCGTTTACCTTCATTTACTGAACACTAAGGCAAAAGTTAAATGTCACAGTAAGGCCATTGAATTCAGTCTGCACCCTCTATATTATTGGCTCCAATCATCATATAAAATACTTGTTTCCTTTTTTTCTATGGCTGTCATTCTTTGCCTCTACCTAATCCTCATCACTATGTTGTGTACAGTATCACTGCTTACTTGCCGTATGATGTAAAAATGGATTCATTAATATACGTAAATCACCAATCTTTTTTATTGTTAAAAGTAAACTTCTTTCTATTTAAATGGAAAAAAATCATCAAAGTGAAAGATTCTTTATTGTTTTTTATTCTTTCTGTTTTTTTGTGCCAAAAAAGTGCAGAGCTAGAATACTGCAGGTGGTTTTCAAATGACCCTTCAGGGAAACAATCAAACAATCTCAGCCATAATGTTACCTACAAATAGAAGCAAGCAGTAGAAGCAGCAATAGAAGCAGAGAAATAACACAGCCGATAGCTTATCCTGTCGTAAATGTGATTCATTTTTCACATTTTGCTTTGTTATGATCCCACGGGAATATCCAGTGTATCTGTGACCAGCCACCGAATTGAATTGAATTAAATTGAATTGAATTGAATTGAATTAAATTGAATTGAACTGAACTGAACTGAACTGAATTGAATTGAATTGAATTGAATTGAATTGAATTGAATTGACTTGAATTGAATTGAATTGAATTGAATTGAATTGAACTGAGAGCTGAAGGAACAGTAAGAGAACGGGAGACAGAAAACAGATGCTGGAAGAGAGTAGCAAATTGGAGAGAGTCGGAGTCCACAAAAAGAGATGAAAAGAAAGAGTGGGAGAGGGAGGGAAAGCTGATCAGTCATAACACGGCCCAGCTACACATTCCAGAGTAATTGAGCGGATGATTAGTCTCACAATCAGCAACACAACACCAGCTGTCTGAACACAAAACTATATAAATACAGAGATCAGGGCTGAGAGGAGAGGAGATGAGAGGAGAGGAGAGGAGAGGAGACACTAAAGGCGAGTAAAAGAGGCATATGGCAATCATAATCTCTCCTCTCACTCCCCTTTCTTCCCTTTTCCCTTCAAACATCTTCTTCTCACTTCCACGAGCCAGCTCCACGCCTACAAATCACTGGGGTAATTACAGCTAATTTGCCCTCCTCGCGCGAGTATTAGGGGTATTAGTGAAAGGCTCCGCTTTCACCACTCTGTTTGTGTCAACAGGGCCGCCTAATGAAGCATGCTGGGAGTATCAGAGAACACTTGTACTGCTGATTACGCTTGATTCGCAAAGTCTTTTCTGTTAAATGATACCTGGTTGCTTGTTACAAAATGACTAGGAACACCCAAGGAGAAGAGAAGCCAGCGAAACAACACTATTATTAGAATTAGAACGATAATAGTTGTATTATTACATCACATTTTCTCTTCTAACTTAACTACGAATTACGCACTTAGCACTGCATGTCCAATGAACAAGTCATGTAATGAACCGGCATTAAATCACTGTTGTTTTGTTTGGTCACTTTCATCTTTCTTGCCTTTATTTCTTACTTGCCTTTAGATATCTGTACAGCTGCTTCAGTAAAGGTAACCGAATTTGAGTATTAAGTGTTAGACAGTGTTGGTTTGGATGAGACAGCTAACCAACTGTCACTACTTCAGAGACATCAGGACTGCTCACTGTGTTGTTCTCTCACAGAAAAGTGAATGCACTGAACAATTTCTTGAGTATTGCTTCACCTTTTATCACTTCAGGATGTTTAATTAGAACTGGAGGCAAAAGAATAGGCATTTGTAACAGTTCTAACGGGGCTGGTGTTTATATGCGTATAGTCCCATATGGCACGAGGGAGGGAATGTTTGCACAGGTCCATGATCCTGAGCATGGCAAGGATGAGGTATGTTGGAGCTCCCAACAGCCGAGGGCAGGCTGTTAAATCAAAATTCAATACACACTCACACTACAGGAAAAGATCAACATTTACGCCTGTTTACAATGTACAGCGAGAACATCCACCCATAACACAGGCCAGCTACATTCCTCAGCCTGCCCACACACAGAGCGGCCCCTCCCCTCGCCAGATTTCAGAGGATGGATTTTTGAATTTTCACTTAATCAAGGTCTGACTCCAAATATCACCACAGAGTGAGATTGTACTAGGCACTTAAGCTGCTAGAAAAAAAGCATGGAGCTCAGTTGGATTGGGGAAATAAAGATTAATACACCAAGCATACAATAACTTCATACTTTTTCCCTGCTGTTGTTTGTTGCCAAGTCCATCTACTGAACTAAAATCCTTCTTCCATCAGAGGGAAAGGCACTCCATTCATAAAGGCCGGAGTAGCTGCAGCAGCAGCAGCAGCAGCAGTAGGTTTCTCTGTCAGCTCCGCTCTGGGTAATGTGCCAGTAACCACAGAGGCCAGTACATTGCTGTCATTCCTCTGCTCACTGAAAGCACATTTAGCAACCAACACCTGTTTCCCCTGCTCAGTCTCCACTACAGGCTGCTCCGCCACAGCTCTTCCTGCATCTAGAAGAGCAGGGATTCAACTCTCATGATTTTTATACGCCAGTACCGCTATTTCTGGAATGTAGCTAATAGACAATTTTTATTGCCAACACTTACGGTAGTAGTTAGCCCACTCCAAGCCATGACAGCTAAAAATTCAACAACATTTCAACCTTTAATGGATGTTAAAACTCTCCCATGGAAGCTGTGACATTCTTAGAGGTGGATTAGTGGCTCCTTAAAGGGACAGTTCAGTGTATAATAGCTTTTAATTTCTTTGGCTTAGAAGTATAATGAAGCGTGAAATAGTAAATCTTAGCTAAGTTACTAGTTGTGGATCAATAGCAACTCCAATTAAAAGCAGGGAAAAGCTCCATAAAACTTTTCATATTGACACATGAGACAAAGCAATTTACATATTTATAAAGTTTCAAATTTCGGTATGAAGAAATATGATTGCCGTTGTTTAGCAGCAGAAACAGTTGTTCAGGATCATGGAAAAAACAGTACAATTTTCCAAAATCCAAACAATCCCTTCAAAGCGGGGTGAGACAGGTTTTCAAGGATTTTAAAATTCTTTCATAACACACAGTATGATATGGATGTTCTCTGTTAGCATAAACTAATATTAACCTTATAAAAACATAGTCACTTAGAAAGGAATGTGCACTATTTAAGAGGTAGACTGACTGTTCGGCATTCACTTTTTAATAAGGCTTGTATCAGCCGATTAAACTAATTATGTGGATAATATGTTCTACAGAAGCTTTTCATTTCCAGTGTCTCTCATTATTTTGACCTGGTCTTGTTTTCAGTGCATAACAGTGTTATGCTGACCTTCAAAACCAAGTCATTGATAATGTGCTGAACAAATGGCAAACTTACATTAGTTGTGTGGTGCTTTTTGAACCTCTCTCTCTGCAGCCCAAAGGGAGGTCAGATGTCAGGGTGGAGCAGTGCACCTTGAGATGATGGGATTTCTCAAGGACACTGCAACAGGGCAACAACTAACACGGGGGGCATGAATCTTGGTCCCTGTGGTTGAATGGCATCTTCTCCACCAATATGTTCTAGTGGAACATCACTTACTCCTCCTGTCACTCATTTTCATTATCAAAACTCATTGCTCATTACTAATGCTTGGGTGACTGCATGTCAGTCTGTCTATATTGTTGCTCCATTTGCTTTGCTACTGATTGGGCTAATTAGACTAATTATACTGTACTATTGTGATGCTATTATAGTGACATGAATAAAAAAATGCTAACTGTATTATAAAAACAATCAACAATCGGAGATATTGAGGACCGACGTCTATCTAAGAATTCAAGGGAAACAAATCTGAAGGAAAAGAGATATTTTATTTTCAATGTAGATGACAGTACTCAATAACAATTATTACAATACATTCCAATTAGAATGTGTAAAATGGCAAGAATTTCCTCATAAAACCTTATTCAGTGCCAAACCAGTTGAAAGGAGCCTAAAACACAAAGTTTCAGCAGTGGGGAATCCTCTGCTCTGCCACCTGCTTGTCAATCATCGCGGCCTGTGTTACGTGACCCTACCTGCTGCTACTGTCCCATGCTGCCCATAATGACCATACCACACATACCAGAGCTACAGAGAGGCATTCCTGGACCATTGACCCAGATTGTTTTTTTGTTTTTTTTTTACTTTAAAGCTGTCACTGAAACCAGGTTTCCACTGAGGATTAAAACAATTAAGGATGGTTTCCTGAGGGAGATGTGGAGTCACAAGCTGTGCAGCATTACAAAATAATAGAAAGTATTTTGTTTTTGAGCTGGTTATGGTGTTTGATGGCAAACATTTTGATACTGTTTTTTGTATTTTTTTTGCCACTATTCAAATATTTCTAATTGGACTATTAGCATGTCAAAAATATGAAAACTTCACAAGCTTATCAGGATTCAATGTTTCCTCACAGATTCAATATCACTGTCGTCAACTTTATTCATCAAATTAATTTTAGATGACTCATGTGATTGATTTTGATTTTGATGATGATCTTCATTTTCCATCTGCATTCTATGAATTTCCACAACCATTGTATGATGAAAAATATAAAACATTAACTGCTGTGATTACCCTGAAGAGATAAAAGTACAAAACAATGAAAAACGATGAATCTAACAGTTATTGTCCAGCCCTGTATCCCTAGTAAATAATACGTCCATACCGGATGATTGCTGACCAATGGCACCAACTCAAATAAGAATTTTCAAATTTGTTCACCCGATGAACCTTAATTTAATCCAAATAAGAAACTTGCTTTTGGTTGAACTCTAAAATTAAAATTGGATCATTTTAATTAGATGGAATGACTAATGTATATTCAATTAGCAATAGGATTGCAGCTTATTGGTGTACAAACTGAAAGTGTGCTGGTGTGTGCGTGGTGTGTTTGATCATGTCAGTAGAGAGTGTAATCTGAGGGATAACATGGTGCTTATCCAGCTGATCCCTCCACCTCCCGGGTTCTGACAGGTTGACATCCATCATCCTTCACATTAACTTTGCCTAATTGGCAGGTAATTCCCCTCTCCCCTACTGTCCCTCTACTGTCCCTCTACTGTCCCTCTATTGTCCTTGTACTCAGCCCCTACTGTCTAGGTCTTTATCCACCAATCTAACCAGGCACCCTGCAGCCAGTAAACCCCTCAGCAGGACTTCTTGTCCAGGCCCAGAGTCCTGGTAGGCCCTGTCACTGTAACATGGGGAAGTGAAGTTGAGAACTTCCTCTGTGATCGTGACCCCCATGCTGGGAAGCTCTCTACGAGGCTGACAGGAGAGCCGGCCCCAAATAATCTCAACCTGTCATCTGCTGCCCACCCACCCCTTTCCACACACCGCCAAACTACATAAACTAATGTGGGTATCACAATTATGTTAAAGCAGATTGGTTTCCCAATATCTGTTAATTAGATAAAGTTGCCGTTGTCCACCTATGATCCTTTCTACAGTAAATGCCTCTTTCCTTACTTAAAGAGCAATCTACCTAACTCAAATAATATCAGTACGCACTACTAAATGTTGCCACAAACTTCAGAAAAAATCAGAAAAATAAACTGAGCAGCATCCATTAAGAAGTGAATGCTCTGCGACATCACAAATGCTCATCCAAAACACACACAGATTTTAGTTTTTACTGCCACCGACACACTTTAACGCACTCACATCCCAAATCGTCAAGATTCAAAGTTTGATCCCGTTGCTTTGGGCTACTGTTAAATCATAAAAATACAAGCACGCTCATTCCAGCTGTACTGTAGCTCTCGACAGTGATTGACAGGTGTTTGCAGAGTCACTCTGCAAAGTCAGACATGAGACATATGTGAGTCCCGCCCTCCTGTCATGTCCGCCTTCCCATGAGTCCTTTGTGGCTGAGGTGGAGGTGGCAGGAGCAGTCAGGAGCTTGTCGGAGCAACAGGAAGAGGCTACCACACTCTCTCTCTGTGTCTCTCTCTCACACACACACAGACAGCTTCCCTCTCTCTTACAGGAACAACCCTCATACACTCTCGCTGTCAACCCCCCAGTGAGTGTGTCAGCTGTCATTAACTTCCCAGACTTCCAGTGAGCAGGGGAGCTTCCCCTCGCTCCCACCCCCTCACAGGTGACTCTCACTGGGGGCTCCATGCTGGGAATGCCAGCCTCTCTGCAGGAGGTCTCCATCCTGTCAACACGTGACTTTTTGTGTGTGTGTTTGTACCCGTTTGTGCGTATTCACATTTATAGCTTTAGTAACTGTTCATATGAATGTTGTATTTGTGCATGCGTGTACTGTGTATGAATTGTTAATATTATAAGTAAAAATACGGAGCATATAAATGTTTTTGTGTTTGCATCTTTATCTGTATACATGTAGGTTTGCATGGTAGGTTTGTGTGTGTGTTTATGAGTGTGTGTGGTGGGGGGGAGCATGCGTGGAATGTGTGTGTGATATAAAGGCTCTCTCCTCTCGCCACAATGGTGTCTTTGACAGGCGGGAGAAGGGAAGGCTTTGTTTGGTGACACCACACAGTGTTGTGAATGCCCGACATAGCTGCCATTCCTCTCTCTATGCCCTCCGCCAGGCTACTGGCTTATCAGGGATTCCTCTCCTTTCTATCTGCCCACGCACACCCCTCACTATGTGTGTGCGTCTGTATGTGTAAGTGAGGGAAAGAGTTTGTGAAGCAGAGTTGCTAACACCAAGGAAAATGCAAATGAGCTCTGGAGGAGAATAGACCCTCTGTTTGGTTACATATTTCTCCCCGAGTGGACCACTTTGGCTGCCACATTTTTAAACAATTTCAAGTGGCTGACTAGCTGGTTTGATTTGATTAGTTTGTTTTGACCCTTAAATGAAATAACTTAACATATAACAACATGAAAAACAGGACACAACAAACGTTATGTTAACACAGTGGTTGTGATGATAATGAAAATAATGACAATATTGATTACAGCAACAATATGGTCCCATTTCCCCGAATCAGGCCACACAAGTACATAAACAGTGCAAATCTCAATGCACACAAGGCCATGGAAAGAGCCCAAGCCAGCCTTTGTTAGCCTGTTTATTTTTTAAATCAGCAACTATATATTTGTTATGCCACTGCTACCATTTCCAGAATAAATAATTGTTCCACTTTACATAATGCCTTTGCACATATTTTTATATGTATCCTTTATTCAACTACTGTCAAACAAATCATCCGCTAACCACTTTATCCGCTTCATCAACTTAAACCCTACCCTCTCCTACTTTTTAACTTGTCACTTACCACACAAAATGCACACAACAACAATCGTACACATTTGTAAAGATAACTGCCCAAGGAAAGCACTCATTTCAAATTAGTTACACATAAAAGCAGACCTGAATAGTAAATCAATCCAGGACCAAGACTTATTCTCAAGTATTATCTTGTCCTTTTACAATTATCATTTGTCATTTGAATATAGACTACACCAGTATGTATGCCTCTCTTCCTTGCACAGAAAGAAAATGCAAGTAGCACTCAGACCAGCTGCCCAGTTCTCCATTCTACATATTTCAAATGTACAGACCAACCCCATGGGGGCACTTAACATAGATACTCTGTTGTAGAACCAGTCCTATAGCCAAACAAAAAATGTCAACATGGCGATTCCCTGGATTATGGTCAATGTCAACTTTTTCAAAATCTGTGAATGGCAACCATGGATTAAGGATAGGGAAAGATGTGTGTGGTTATTACGGTTATTATGTGGTTATTGCAAATGATAATGGTTAGGTTTAGGGTTAGGCAACTAAAAGACATAGTTATGGGAAGATTGTGGTTCAGGTTAATAAAAAAGTGAGGATTAATTTGTAGGATTGTGATGGGAAACAAACTCTGGTCTTCTGCATTTAAGTCTGACATACTACACGTCCATCCACCACCCTGATCTCCACACTTCTACTTTATGCATTGCTACTTAAGGGACATGCTACTTCTTGCGTTGACACTTATGTTTGGCGATGGACTTAAATTGTGAGGTGCGAAATCGGCCCATATGCACATAACTCCTTGGATACTGGGCTGTTAGGATTCAGATATATCTGGTTAAACTTGCTTGGAATGAGAGGCCTTGAGCAATGAGCGATGGTTACACAAGTAACCTTCCATTCAGCATGCCTAATAGACTTTTTTAACTTCAGGGACACACCAACCACTTGGGCTTGTGGGCAGCTGTGGCTGCTGCTGCTTTATTTGGCCAAACCAATAATTGAGTAAAACACATGAAAGCAAGTTCATGAAAATTCATTTTGAGCAGTGATTGGAGGAACAGTACTGACTGTGAAAGCCCAAACTCCTCAGGAAGGTTGTTCCAGAGTTCATACATTGTTCTTCTCTTTTTTCCATCCTGTGATCCTCCTCTCTCATCATTGTGTTTATCTCATAGTTAAACTGTGAACTAGTATGTTGGGGAAAAGATCATTCTTCTCTCTGGTCTCAGTAATCATTCAGCTTACACAGAATTTGCCAAGAAGCCTGATACCCGACTGGTGCCCACATGTGAGCAAATTAGGAATTCAATACACGTTAACTCATGGACACACACTTACACACAGCTGTTTCTCTGTGTTTTCAATGCCAGGGTGTTGTTACTTGTTTGATAAGTTTATATGAGCTTTGATGGGCCTTTCAGAGGCTTGGCAGCAACAACCTATTGGCACTTTAAAGTAGGATTAGACCGATATATATCGGTTTGTTCAATATTGTCATTTAAAGGCATAATCAGCAATCTTTTGATCCCATAAATTTCAGACACATACCGTTTATTTGAAACTTTAACCTTTAGATGAATAATAAACATATAGTCTTAGCGTGAATGATGGTTTCCTATTAGAAGACATCCTGCTGATATTGGCAATAGGGATATTTGCGCAAGCCATAGACTGTCCATAAAAACACCATGTCCAAACACAAGGAGGCACCTAAAGGTAAAGGGTACAAGTGCACCCTGGGCCACTTTGTAGCTGTTTCATCAGACCTGGGGGCATTTCTAGTGGACACACAACTGAAGAGTAGGGGCTTGGATGTCAGCTTATCTCCATCTGGTGGTGAGATGGATCAGATTGAAGGGGGAGGCTGTCAGACAGGCTTGGTACACCCAACACATGTGTTGGGGCTTAGCTGGAAACAGCTGCAGGGAACTCTGGAAATACTTCACCCCTTGACTTTGACCAACTTTTCGTATATATGGAAAGAAGTTGGCGAGTCAGAAGGTGATGACTGGTGGAGGGTGCCAAGCTGAAGAAATTAGCCCTCGGAGTTGTAACTTCAGCAGAGGCACCAACAGGCTTGAGAGGTTACACTTTCTAGTAATCTCAGGGAAATGAAAACAGGAATTTGGAATTTATGGGATTTGGTGGGTCATAAGGGAATGGTACGTCACCCAAGCTGCTCTGGAAGGGAGACATTGGCCTTGTGTAAGAATGTTGTCAGAAGGTGGAAGGAGCACCTTGAGGAGCATGAAGTCAAATGTCATGCTTCATGGATCTGAGACAAAGAGGAGGAAGGAAGATTGTTGGGGTCAGAGTCCATCTCAAAGTTAGCACGTGTTCAGACCGAAAATAGTACAGCGTTAAAGAATGCTGCGTTGGTCTGGGTGTGTCGCTTGCGAGTACAGATGCAATACAATCCAGGAAGTCCAGAAGCATAGACTCACTCAGTTTGAAGTCATATCAGACACCAAACAACTACACAGCAGTTTTATGACTCAGGGTTTTTACAGCTCTGAAAAGTCATTACTGAAAACGTTTGATAGATGATGTTTAGACTCAAGAACCAATGCAGTAGGGGAATGGCGGGAATGGACTGAGGACCTGTTCGACAGGGAAGGAATGACAATGTCTGAGATGACAGGAAATGTTAGAGACTGGCAGACATGGGAAATGGATAAAAAAAATGCAGGAAAACAGCTGTTGACATGACAACCATGGCTATAATCATTTTATTCTCTGTCTCAACAATGGTAAGGTAAACAGCAGAAATTCGCCATTGACGTTATAAAGTAATATACCAGGAATGAGCAGATGCGTGTATTTGATTGGCCAGTGCATTACTGGATGACGTTCTATTGCAAAAAAACTTGAGCAACAATGTTCAACTTTTTTACCTGAAACCTTTCGCATGGAGGACCCCAATGTATCTTTTGATGCAGTGTAGTATTGCCGATCTCATCATTGGTTTTAGAGATCACTGGCGTAGTCATTAAACATCTCTGCCTTCCTTTTCACATATAACTGATTTAATAACAAACATTATAATGCATCTAATGTCTAAATGAGGATGCATCGTTTCCATAATAGCTTTTATGAACAAGTTGACGGCCAGTCATTTGGAGTAGTTATCACTGCTGATTTAAATCAGAATATCAAAGCTAACAAAACTGTGAATAAAAACAAGTTGTTTCTGGCAGATAGATGCTTATTGTAGCTGTTAAAATGAAAAGGATTTTGGAGGACTTGGAGATCTCACAGTGTAAAATTTGAAATACAGTCATAAACGGAAATGGGTGCATTTGCAAGACCTGTTATTATATGTTATTAAGTTTTTTACAGAAAACTATTTCAGGAATTTCTCCCATTTCTTATCTGATTCTGAAATCACCAGGAGCCAGTTAAGGTTTGCGGTTATTCAATGTTAATTTTAAATATCTCTATTCACAAAGCATTATTTTCAAGCTCTCTCTCACAAACATCCTTTACCTCAATCCATTTTTTTGCATTTTCTTATATTTTATCAAACATACAAAAAAATAAGATAAAATAAAACTATCAATCTTCAATCTAGAGCCATTCTAAGTTGTTGCCAGTCTGCTGGGATGTGGGAGGCTTGAGTTATTCTTGTCACTTTCCTAACACTGTGCCTTTAGGGAACAATTAGGTTCCTTTTATGTTGTTGTAGCTTATTTCATCACACTCCTCCACTGGTCGTCCTCCTTTTTAGGCTGAAATACACACACACACACACACACACACACACAGACTTGCACACAAACAGATGATAATATGAACACATATGGTCCATTAACTCTACCAGTCTCCCAGGAGCCTCCTGCAGTTGAATGGCAGCCATTCCATCAGACTCATCAGCACTGCTGTGGGAATAATATTAAAAAAAAAAGAATTAGCCTTTCCATTGGCCTCTTTCTCTCTCTCAACACACACATACACCCAGGATCTCTGCTCAGTGTGTGACATACAGCATTTGCTCGCACCTATACTATACAATACATGTGTTCGGTCTGTGCCTGTGGCCATGTGTGGCTATGTCTTTATATTCTTTTTACTTCCAAATGTTTCATCTAAATTCATGTGCGTGCAAGTATGCTGCATGTACATGTTTTGGAGCGACTGGGAATGCAGTGAAAATAGAGAGCAATTTTTGTAAGGTGTGTTTGGAAGCGTGCCCGTCCATGTTTGTGCATGCATGTGTGAGTGTGTTGTGTTATTCGCAGACTAGCTGCTCCCACGTCCCTGAGAATGAGGCCAATCAGATTGGGCAGACAGTTTATTTCCAAACACAAGCGTCTGGCCTGTTGCCTCACACACATTCCAATACTTCCAGACAGACTTTCAGAAGCGGGAATTAAAAGGCATCGGAGTTGTTAAAACATGACATTCCCAAAAAAGGGCTGCTGGGCCTCGAGACTACCCAGAAACATCCCACATGACTCAACGCTGCAGGAATGACAGCACCGCCAGGGTCGCTGATGAAGGTCCTCTCGTAGATATAGTCTCTTACACTCCTCTCCTCTCTCTATTTCTGCCTCTCTGTCATCATGCTCTCTTACATACAGTATTAGATCATCCTTAACTGAAATGTTTTTATCATATGCAGTTAGGGTTTAAGGGCCTTGCTCAAGGGCACCTCAGCCGTGGAAATGAGGGAGGGGCAAATGTTGCTCTTTCTCCTCCCAACCCAGATTTATTCTAGTAGCATAATCTTTAGGCCACTGCTGCCCCATGGAAGTAAACTGAGTATCCAGTAAACACATGCAAAGACTAACACATGTTTAAATTAACTGGAACTGGTATGAAGTAGCGTATAGTAGTAGTAATAGTAGTAGTAGTAGTACTACATCACATAGAATGCAGTATCTATCTATCATGAAGTATGAGAGGACCTAATTCTGAACAGACTGTAGTCAGACATCATTTTCAGATTCAATATAAATATGAAAACAATTAAAGTGTAATTTTTTTATATATTGTTATGTCTCATGAAGAACGCTCCCTAAGATTCTATAGAATAAACCAACCCAATAATTTTAGACCATACCTGGCATGAAAATGGTCCAATTTAAAGATATTTAATATCAGCATATGAAAAATATCGGTGTCCGTATCAGCCTTCAAAAACCCTGGTGCACACTCACACTGTATACACGCACACACTGGAAGGAATGCTGTGTGTACTGTGAGTGGGAGTTGAGGTCAAACATCACTATCAGGGACTGTGTTAATGTATTCAGCTCCTATAGAGGCTGACTCTGCGGGCTATCTGTTTAACAGTGGGTCAATTCATCCTGCTACCATAAAAATATGGGGGGATTTGACGCAACTGAAGTGACCGTTTCAAAGTGTTAGAGGGGTTGATCAACTTCCAGTCATGTCCGGTGCTTCCTCGAGAGGTTGCACATACATCACTTCGAGGTTGGGTTCATTGGAAGTATCATGATAAGAAGAAACTGAGACTGGCTTTATCAATACTAGCCCATTGTGGTTATACAGTATCACAGGTGGCTAATATTCTTGGCACATATAAGTCACTAATGACAAAATATAGGCTACCATGTTACCTCAAAGACAGTTTCTCTTTGTGTAAAAAATGTTACGTCTCTTAGCCCCAAACCAAGATAAACTGATGACGTCATCATATAACCTTTATGATATCATTAAGGTTATACTCAGATATTAGAAAGCTCCCTCCAGATCTTTGGAAGGCTTTTCACGGGCGGAGCAGTACTCGGGTGATGGTAATATTAGGTAATGTAGTGTACTAGACTGAAAAGATAATTTGGTTAGGGGAAACAAAAACTTTCAGGAATAGAGTGACAGCAAGAAAAAGACCAAAAAGATTAGACTGAGAGAGAGAGATAGAAACTAAAGCACCTGTCTTTTAAAGCCAATTAAGGAAAAATCTGGTACGCGTTCATGCAACAGCATGCTAGTAGCGTGTTACCATCCAGGAGAACAAAACAAGGCAATCACTCTACAATACAACACTTTCTAAAGCTCTGCCACACTTTATCCAGGGTTATTCTCACCTACTGTACTATAATCAGTAATTCACATTTATATTTCAGCACCAGAATAAGCAGACTAATCTAAAAATCTGATTAAACTATGAATCCATTGAATAATTAAAACATTTTTATACGTTTCAATTACAAAAAAAAGTGAGTTTCAAGGGGCTCCCCAGGAACAGGAGTTACTTTCCTCCTCCTCCTCCTCCTCCTCCTCCTCCTCCTCCTCCTCGCGGTTTCCTGGAGCCCCAAAGGCCTTGTACAGTATGTAAGGGGTAAACATTAAAATATTCATGTATCAATTAAATCTGTAGAAATTAATCTAATAAATATAACCGGACAAAGCTATTACAGGCTCTTAAATACGAGAAGTTATTATGAGGATAAATCCTGCAGGGCTTTGGTGGTAATGCTGATTGCATGAATAGTTCTGACTGATACGAATCTATAGTGCTGGAAAACTAGAACCAGTAACTCCTTAAATTAAGTGCTTTGCAATGAATTTTAGTACAAGACGATTATAAACCAAATTAGAAACAACATAAACAATTGAACTATGAACAAATATGTTGCTTTAGTTTGAGTGTGTCATTTACTATACGGCCTCTTACATGCACTGATTGTGTTTAGCATTTCATGTTTTGATTACATTAATTATCTCTAAGTGCTTTTTTAATGAACCTAATGATACCTTAATTCATAAGGAGCATCGCTGGAAAAGCCTCTAAAAAGGTAATGAAGCCACCATAAAATTACATCAAAATGTCAGCTCATTCTAACCCTTGTAGTGTAAAAGCTTCCAATATAAATCATATTCCTCGTACTAACACAAATTCAAAGCGGCTATAAGTTCAGTCCTGTCTTTTTAAAGGGTCATTGCACCCAAATCATGATTTTCATTAGAACTATTATCCTGTTGGATCATGAATTGTGTCTTTAAAAGCTTTTTGCAGGTATTCACTGTAGTATTGATTATTCCATTATAAAAATGTAACACTATCTGCTCAACTCACATGTCAGTCTAAGATTTATCTTGCTTTAATTCTGCCAAAGTGCCTCTGAGCGAAACACTGCAGTTCTGCTTCCAGCCTTCTGACTGACCCTTGACATTTGGGAAAATGTGGAAAATAAGTGTCTCATAGATAAAATAAGAGCCTTATTACTAATTAATAACATTTCTCATCAAATATTGCTCCCTTGGATCGATCCAACCCTAAGCTATCTATTAGACGTCATATTTTTACGGGCTTATCCCTATGATATTCCCCAAAAAATGTTAATATGGAAAAGCCCGTAAAAGTGCCTCGCATGCCCAGAGAGACAGTGTCTTGTCCGGACTCTGAGGCAGAGTAATTGCTCCGGAGCCCCCCCCCCTGAACCCCAAATCCGTCTTTACAGCTTGCATTAGCATACATAATACTGCTCTGTGGACTCAAGGAGTCATGCCAATTGAAATGCAATCATTTTCACAGCAGAGAGCTGCCATCACCACTTTAATTGAGTGTGAGAGCGCTTGCATGTGTGTGTGCATGGCTTTGTATCATGAGACAGGGGATAATTGCTTTTGCAATACAACATAGCAATATGTTGTTAATTCAATGATAGGGCTTGATTGCTTTTGTCTAGTTGTGTCTTCCCCTGGGCCGGCTCGTGTGTTTGTGATGTTTGTCAGAAAACAGAAGGTGCAGACGATAACTGCTGGCCACATCCCTTTAGACTGTGCTGAATGTGAACCAGTTTCAACACACACACACACACACACACACACACACACACACACACACACACACACAAAGTACACACACACACACAAAGTACACAGACCATCACAATAATTAATTTGAGCTGCATGCTAAAAACAGGGTCTATAAACTCTGTTACAATAAAGAGGAGAATTGCACTTGATATGAATGTCCCACTGTTCAGTGACAACCCCAATTATCTCATCATTATCTGTGGATTGCTTTTGTCAAATTACAAAGTGGTAAAACGGAGACACGGGTGCATTTTAGATTTAAAAAATGCCATGTCTGCTCTTTATATCTCTGCATGCTGTCTCTGTCCCTGAGGGCTGTTTCAGTTACAGTATGTGGCTGCTGAGCAACAGGATAGACATCACATACAGTAGTGTGCAGAGCTACACATATTACACTCTTACACGTACACAAAAACAGGGGTTAATACTGACTACATGACCTTTAACCTTAACCTTGACTGTAAATTTAACCCTTACTCTAACCTCTGACCTGATCATGATTCTAACATACCAAAACCTACACACTAAATGCACCGCTGATGATCCAACGCTGTGTCCTTTTGACACAAGTGGACAGCAAAGCCCTGACCGAGGAACTTATATGACCAATTAACAGAACAGAACAGTAATTTCCATATAAAGTGGACAAAGCAAATAGCTCTCTAATGAAGATCAGTGTTTGGTATTCTTGCCGGCTAATTTCTCTCAACGTCAGCGAGAGCCTGCAGGGACAAAGTGATTGAATTATGAGAATGTGTATTAATGGCATTGGCTGCTAATTAGCCAAACAGAGAAAGAGGGCATTAATCTTAAAGCCTAGTTGTAGACTATTCAAGTCTAGAGCAAACTTGGCACTGCTTGCCAAACATAATGGCTAAATGCTACGCTGTAGGCAAGAGAGGGACTCAGGGAGCAGCAAGGTTAATCTGAGGATATCCCTAACAAAGACTCACTTTAATATCCTCATTTTATCCCTGTAGCTCCTCAGAATGTGTTACTGATAAATGAGCTGGTAGTGGGTTTGCAATCCAGTATTTTAAAATGTACAATAGTGTTATTAGAGCATTCCAATTTATTGTTGTTTTGATATCAGCAGTTCAAGGGTCCTATAATATTCTTGCACAGATCATCTCTTTGCTTTGTGCAACCGGCGAGCATTTTGTTTTACCTTTTACCTCAGATTTAACAGCAGTGATTTATTGTTAATCCCTTGCATCTGCTTGTCAACACAATATGGGAAATACAAAGGAAAAAAAAGGAAAACATTATTGGGATTTTGTGCGGTAAAGTTTTATTTTGAAATGATTTACCGGAAGTGTCAGTATGCCATAATGTCTGCATTGACGCTACTTTTACTAATTTAGCAGTTCCTTGCTGTCACCACTAGAGGGCAGCAAGCACTCGTGATTTTAAATAACCAGATCAACATCTCCTAGCATCAACATAGAGGTAGACTCAGGAACTGATAATGCTTAAAATATGTACATTATACAGGTTAAACAACTGATAAATATAACTGGCCTGTTGCTAACTTGACCTGTGTATTTAAAATCACGAGTTTTAATGCTTCCAGTGGCCACAGGTATGAACTGCATCTGTTAAAAGTCCCTAAATAGATCATATGACCTCACCTGAGGCTGAGAGGCCAAAACAAACGCTCCTGTCTGGAAAGCAACCACTTCCCTCAGGTGTAGTCACTTCCACTTATGAGAGGCCATATGATGCCTTCCTTCCTTTATTCTTCTGTTTGACCTCCGACATGATGTGTTCATCCTGTGAGTACTTTACTTCTTTAATGCTCCTTCCTTATTATGGCACCATATCTGTTGATGTTTAGATTGATTGTTAATGAGTTTGCTCTCTTGTTGCAGAGCTAAAACCTTCTGTTGCTCATAACTATTAAGTCCAGTGTATTCCTGTCCAACAGCATCATAGAATGTGTCAAGGTAGCACCATTGCAGACTTTAGTAGGAATAAAAGTTATCAATACTGAATATATTCTTTAGAGGTATCAATACGACATATATACGTTCATATAAGTATCTATTATTCTAATAAATATATTGTAATAAAATAATATAAATCCCTGCATCATGTAATGTGCTAAGAAAGTGTACATTTTTTCATTAGTGTAAGTATGTTAACATGGCTGCATTGATGCTAACTTGACGAATTTTATATTGCGATATCGTGATTTAAATACACAGGTCATCTCTTTGTACAATCAGCGAGCATTTTGTGTTGCCTTTTACCTTAGATTTAACAGCAGTGATTTATTGTTAATCCCTTACATCTTCTTGTCAACACAATATGGGAAATACAAAGGAAAACATTATTGAGAAGTTGTGCTTCTTTTCCTTTATGTGTACAAAATAATCCCTAAAAATACATTAAACATTAAATAATTACACTAAGTACTGTGTGTTTTTCACATTATTATTGCTTATTTCCAATCATTGCCATGACTATACACTGTCCCTTCCGCGGTGACAAGAAGTAACTCCACTTCTGTTTATGTTGAAAGTTTTATTTTGAAATGATTTACCGGAAGTATGCTATAATATCTTCATTGACGCCACTTTTACTAATTTAGCAGTTGCTCTCTGTCACCACCAGAGGGCAGCAAGCACTCGTGATTTTAAATACACAGATCAACATCTCCTAGCATCAACATAAAGGTAGACTCAGGAACTGCTAATGCTTACAAATGTATTCATTATTCAGGTTAAACAACTGATAAATAAAAATGGTTTATTATTAACTTGACCAATGTATTTAAAATCACAAATTTGAATGTCCTCCAGTGGTCACAGATAGGAAGTGCAGCATAGAATTTGTCAAGTTAGCGCCATTGCAGACTTTAGTAGGACTTATCCATACTGATCAAATTCTTTAGAGGTATCAATAAGACATTTGTGTGTTCATAATAGTATCTAGAACACCTCTGTTTACGTTGAAAGTTTTATTTTGAAATGATTTACCGGAAGTGTCAGTATGCAGTAATGTCTGCATTCACGCTACTTTTACTAATTTAACAGTTACTTATTGTCACCACAAGAGGGCAGCAAGCACTCGTGATTTTAAATACAAAGATCAACATCTCCAAGCATCAACATAGAGGGAGACTCAGGAACTGCTAATTCTTAAAAATATACACATTATTCAGGTAAATAACTGGTAAAAAAAAAATAGCCTGTTGCTAACTTGCCCTGTATATTTAAAATTACGAGTTTTAATGCCCTTCAGTGGTCACAGGTAGGACTGCATCATAGAAGTTGTCGCTATTGATGCTAACTTGACGAATTTGATATTGCAGTTCTCCACAGTGTCCACAAGAGGGCAGTGAACACTTGTGATTTTAAATACACAGGTCATCTCATTGCAAATTAGTGGTATTGCAGGGCATAATTGCAACATAATTATTCACTATAATACCACTAATTTAATAAATTATTGAATTTAATAAATTTAATAAATCAAGACAAGTTGTAGAGAACAGAAAACATTTGGCTCAGTCTTGTTGGTGAAATATAATTTAATATTTATTTATTTAATAAATATCTTGTGTGCGGATTTCATCGAACTGCTGATATCCAGTGGACTGACCTCAGCTGTTGTAAAGTTTCAATACCAGGTTTGACCGGTGGTGCAATTGGCTGCACAGAAACAAACTAACAAAGCAGACGTAGTGAGAACCTGGTCCTGTTGTCTCTGGTCAGGCACTGACACTCTCTGGCTTATTGGTGTAACTACAATGTGGCTGGATTGGAAAGGCACTCCATCCATCAGCCTCAGAAAAAAAATATTTTGCCTCAGGACGTCCAAACTGAAATGAGATGAAAGTTGTTCATTTATAAATTTCAGCCCAATTCAGGTTTGAATTGAAATGAATATACACTGCCCTCCCGCCGTGGTCACGAGTAACTACACCTCTTATTTTGAAATGATTTACCGGATGTGAGAGTATGCTGGAATGTC
Source organism: Sebastolobus alascanus (assembly GCA_916701645.2). Lineage (NCBI taxonomy): Eukaryota > Metazoa > Chordata > Actinopteri > Perciformes > Sebastidae > Sebastolobus > Sebastolobus alascanus. The sequence goes on from CAKAOJ020000180.1 coordinate 887,403, forward strand.
TGCATTGACGCTACTTTGATGAATTTAGCAGTTCCTCACTGTCACCACAAGAGGGCAGCAAGAACTCGTGATTTTAAATACACAGATCAACATCTCCCTAGAATCAACAGTTCTCTTAATACATTCATGAGGTAGACTCAGGAACGGCTAATGCGTAAAAAATATTTACAATAGTCAGGTTAAACAACTGTTTAATAAAAAATCGCCTGTTGCTAACTCGCCCTGTGTATTTAAAAACACACGTTTTAATGCCCTTCAGTGGTAATGAGTAAGACTGCATCATAGAATTTATCAAGGAAGCGCCATTGATGCTAACTTGACGAATTTGATATGGCAGTTCTCCACAGTGTCCACAAGAGGGCAGCGAACACTTGCGATTTAAAATACACAGATTATCTCTTTAGAAATTAGTATTATTGCAGGGCATAATTGCAACATAATTATTCCCTATAAAACCACTAATTTAATACATTATTAAATTTATTAAATAAAGACAAGTTGTAGAGAGCAAAAACATTTGGCTCAGTCTTGTTGCTGGTCCTATTGTCTCTGATTAGGCACTGACACTCTCTAGATGCAATGTGGCTGGATGGGAAAGGCACTCCATCAGCCTACGTATCAATATACACCTCTGGGTATGTTGAAAGTTTTATTTTGAAATGATTCACCGGATGTGGGAGTATGCTATAATGTATACATTGACGCTACTTTTACTAATTTAGCAGTTACTCACTATCACCACAAGAGGGCAGCAAGCACTCGTGATTTTAAATACACAGATCAACATCTCCTAGCATCAGCATAGAGGTAGATTTAGGATCTACTAATGCTGAAAAAAATATTTACACTATACAGATTAAACAACTGGCAAATAAAAAGTATATATATATATATATATATATATATATATATATATATATATATATATATATACACTGCATGAATGTACACATTATAAGCTACAATATTTACAGTAGGCTATATTCAGAACATTGTTGAGATGAAGGAAACAATACAAAAAGTATGAAATATAACAATTAAAAAAGCTGAAGAAATTGTTTTAATACCTAAGTACAACAGTTTTTTATTGTTTTGTTTTTTTAGCCTGCCACTAGCACATATCACAGTATTTATCTTGTTCCAATCTATATCATATTCAATTAACTGACTTTGTGCATTAAAAATATGATTAAAACAGGTTTGGGAACCGTTTCCCTGCCAATGTTTCGTCTAGATAATCAATAAGTAGGATTACTGTATATCTGTACAGTAACCAACTATTCGCGCTGTCCTCCCCCGCTAGTAGGCGCTACTTGCGGGGGAAGACAAGTCTTCAACATCACATGATCATTTATCCGCTAAATTTGGATTCTGTTTTGTTTCCACGTTTTGTTTCAACCCAGCCAACAACGGTTACGTCAATTTACGGAGTTACGTACAGTGATATCGGAAGTTTGGCGATTTGAATTTCAAAATAATGCATATCAAATAGCAAAAAAACAATCCATATTCATGAAAATGGTTTTACTTCGAAAGTTTTGACCGGAAGTTTATTGCTTTTTTTGTGTGATTCTTGACACTAGTAGTTGGAGCAAATAAGACACAAGCCTGCAGTTTATCGATAGTTTAGCTACCGTAACTTTAGCTATGAACCTGCAGTTTAAACACACCGACGTGGCAGAAACAGCCGAGAAGCTTCAGTCGAAATATTTGGAGAGGAGGACACAGGTTTGAGTTTAACCACAACTTAAAGTCTGACTCAGCTTGTTTGATAGCTAGCTAACGTTAGCTAGACAAACTTGTTGCACTGCTCGCTTGTTGTCATGACAGTTTACGTGTCACGTCATTGATCACAGATGTGACTTCATCACGCAGAACACAACAGACAAATCACTGCTACTTTGCACTAAAACATGTCGTTTTTTCCTGATTTTTAGTTGCCTCCTCCAGAAGACATTATCTCAGGAACCAGTGATGGTGAGTGCACTTCACTTCAGATGCTCAGATAACCACGGGTTGTAGCAAGTCTCTAACATTATACACACTTATTTATATGCACTAATATAGAAGTAATGAGAGGACGTGAAGGGTGACTGTATTGATTTTAGCTTCACTCTCTTCCTTACTGTCTCCTACAGTGTGATGCAAGTTTAAAATTGTGCACAGTAATGTTACAACAGATAGGGTTTGTTTTAACTGATTGGTCTAACCCTACATCTAATTGATGATCCTTGAAAGAATGTTTCAGGACCCCAGTAAGCAGAAATATTCAAATACACAATTATAGAAAAGGTGAAAATAACACATTTGTACTGCATGCAAAAAACTGCATGGTTTAGCCCCAAACAGCATGGGATTAGCTTAAAGTGGGCATGTCTGTAAAGGAGAGACTCGTGGGTACCCATAGAACCCATTTTCATTCAGTTATCTCGAGGTCAGAGGTCAAGGGACCCCTTTGAAAATGGCCATGCCAGTTTTTCCTCTCCAAAATTTAGCTTAAGTTTGGAGGATTATTTATCCTCTTTTGCGAAAAGATAGTATGACACGGTTGGCACCAATGGATTCCTTTGGGTTTTTTAGTTTCATATGATACCAGTATCCTCACTCTAGCTTTAAAACTGAGCGGCCGGGTCCGCTGGCAGGCCGTCAGACTTTTAAGAGTTTAATTAAAAATTGATACAGCGTTTTGGAGAATTGACACAGTATCGCAAAACATAATATTGTGATACTCATGTGTATCGATACTTTCTTACACCCCATACCTTAAATGCCTTACTTTGCTTTATGTTCAATATTTTAGAGGCGGTACAAAGACTTGTGTTGGCCAACAGATCCAAACGACCAAGCAAAGAGTTGAGATGCTACAGCAGAGCTTTACATGAGCTGTTCAAAGCCGTTACCAACCATCCTGACCAGTACGTCTAATGAGATTACTCTTACAAATACCATTTTCACATTTGTGTTTTGAGTATTATGCCTTGATCAGAACGTGTTGCTGTCTTTCCAAAGGTTTGGCAGTGATCGTGGTTTGCATGGCAGTAATGAGGACCTGAGTGGGGACTCTACAGATGGCCCACTTCAAGACTCCCAGGTGCTGCTTACAGAAACAGGTGTGTGTGTGTCAGAGTGAGGATACCAGTCACCAGTGTTTGTGCTTTCTGAGTAGAACTGACCACGTTTATAGCAAATCCAAAGTAGCAGATGCTGAAATAGTTTCAGGGTTAATACTTCCTGAAGAAAATCCTTTGAAGTATAGTCGCATTCATATGATTGCAGTAGTAAAATGAATGACTTGACAAGATAATGAATCATAAAATAACCTTCAGTGATTAATCCCTGCGTTTCACCTGCGTTCTTGCAATTGATTTACTTACTTCCCTGTTATTGCTGAAATTTCTGATCTTTCCTAACAGCCTCTGTTATAGGCAGATAATGAGCAAGCCTTGGGCATACCTCTATTATACCTCTATTTGTCCAGATGTGACCTTGCCTTCCTGTTTGGATGGTAGCCCTGGGTCCCACGAAACGGAGACCGACGGCGAGCTGCAGAGAGCTCGCCAACGCCCTGACTCGTGCCGTTCCTCTTCCTTAGTGCTGGTAAAGGTGTACCAGGAGATGATGACCATCTACGAACAGCTAAAGGTGAGAGAGCAGAATCGTTGTAACGATGGTTTATCAGTAAATCCAGATGTGAGAAATACAAAACAGAGACAGTGACTAGGTGTATGTTTCCTTGTGTGTTATTAGAGGGTACTTACAGATGTGTGTGTGCACTATACACCTACTTAAATGCAGAGAATATTATGATACAAGGGTACCTGTGTATTTGCATTTTCCCATACTTGAAATTGTGAAGAGGAGTTTTGAGTTTTAGACTCAAAAGTTAGTTTGGATTAGAGAAGGAATGTTGTATAGTATATAAAGTATAGTAAAATCAATGCATGTGTGTTTGTATGTGTGTATACAGGCAGAGCGACAAAGCCAGCAGCAGTGGGAGAAGGAGCTGCAGGAGCGAGAGAGGAGGCTGAAGCAACGGGAGGAGGCTGTTGGGAGGCTGGCCGGGCTGGAGGAGATGCAACACATTCGCATACCAGCTGTAGAGGAGGTCAGACACACATAAGGCCATTACCATTTCCCAGTTTGTACATCCTCGATTCCTTTCCTCTTCTCCCGCCTTAGTCCCTCCCACGGGAGATGCAAGCGGAGGAGGCGAGGAAGAGACTCGAGGAGAGAAGAGTCGAGGCAACAGGCATTAAAACAAATCCTTGCCTCGGAGCCGTCATTTTAAAGCGACGTCAATTAAATATGTCATGTGGCACAGCTGCATCAGCTGTCCATTGTTTTGTTATACCGCTGTATTTTATTATCTCTGTCAGATGAGCGTAACAGTGTTCATGACAACTTATATGCTAAATTTACTATTACTAATTCAGTTGCCAACGTGGCATAATGTGACAACAATGAACGGATGTCAGATCTTTCTTTTAACACACACACACACACACACATTACAGCCTTTATATATTTTATTGTGTGAAGCACTACAGATGTTTGCATGAAAAGTACTTCCGCAAAGGATACACCGGTGTATCCTCGCTTATAACTCCTACGACAAGCGAAATGTAATAATCCGGCCTGATCTATGAACCTATCGTTTTCAGGACACGATGCTGTCCAAAGCAAATAATCAGACTAATTAATCAAACTAAACCAATATCATTTCTGTTACGGTCAGTAAGGACTCCCCATCCCACGAAGGGGGGGGGATGCAATGGACTGACTATTATAGAAGTTTAATAACAAACTGAAGTCAGTGTAATGTACCTCTTAAGTGCTCAAGCATTGTTGGTGTGGCTGCACAGTTCATTATGTGTGAACGTGTATGTTTGTGTCACCAGAAACACCAGCAAGAGGTGAGCCAGCTGCAGGATCTTCTTCGAGAGAGGAGCAAGGAGAACCGGAGGCTCAAGTCCAGCTTTGACACCATCAAGGAGCTGAATGACAACATGAAGAAACAGGTTAGAAGTGACCACGTACAAACCGTGATTGTCTGTTTGTTCATTTCAGCCCTTGAGTTAAATCATTTTAGACTGTTGTAGGACTTCATCAAACCTTGAAGATGCCAACAAAATGCAAACATTTCAAGGAAAAGTCAGCCAACTCCTGAATACTTTCATTTTGACCAAACAAATCTACAGACTTTTTACAAGTTTTTTCATGATTAAAACCTTTATGATCTGTAGGGCTCAACATGAAGTGCTATATATTTTGCTTTGAGAGTAATATCCAAAGTGGAGTCTACAGCGACCAGTCCTGATATCAGTCCTTAATGTGCCAAGAACTAGCCAATGTTTGACTGTAATTTTCTTTCTTCAAAAATAAAGTGACCAAAAGTGATTAAATCTTCACTTCATTATGCCTGGAGGAGTAGAAGGCTCATACCGAACAGTTAGTACCTTTGACCACAGGAGGGCGCTATGACATAACACTGAACGGTGATGTAAAATCACTGAGTCTGCGTTGTTTTCTTGGTATGAGCATCTGTTGGGAACTTGATTTTGTTGCTTTTTAATGAAGCCCTCCTTGCTTCAAAAATGCTTGAAAAAGTGGGCTGATTCATGCACAGAATGAAACAAACAAAGGGATGTTTTTCTAGACTGTGGTCTTACATAACAGATTGACATTCAGTGTTTTTAAATCAACAGTTGAATGAGATCAGTGAACAGAATAAAAAGCTGGAGAGCCAATCCAAGAGGGTGCAGGCTCGACTTGAGAACTTACAGGTAAGAACATATTAACTAATGCACAGATGGTCATTGCTTCATGTTTTTTATAGGCAGTTTGCTATGGAAACCACTATAACATTCAATCTGACTGAACCCTGTCAGATTGAATAATAATTTAAAAGCATTTATTTCTTGTAGCATGGATATTTTTGAACGTAAAGTTTTTTTTTTTATGTCTAATATATGTGGTTTAAGTTTGGCTATTCATTAATTTTTTTTTTCAGAGGAAATATGAGCTCAGCACAGCATCGAGAGGCTGTCAAAAAGTGAGCGTTAAGAGCACAGAGTGTATTAAACCACTCAAAAAGGAGAAAACTGCTGCCACTGCAAAACCCAGCAACAAGGTAGTTCAACAACTCTGTGAGTGTGTGTGGTTGTGTTAAAGTTGAATGTGCTGCCAATCAGTTGGATTTATTCTAATTAAGACTTTATTACTTTATTTGTTGGTCATGCGTTTATTGAAAAATTACTGTGCACATCATTTAGCATGGTTAGAAACACACCGACACTAATTTACACTTTTCCAAGCTGGAAACAGTACCACACAATCCTTCTCCACAAACAACACTCATCCTGCCAGCTGACACTATATATCATAATTTGTGATTTTGTTATCATCACTGTTGTTGATAGATTAATATCAGTGGATACAGTTGAGCTCTGAGATCAGTGGATACAGCTGCACTTGTCATTTTAAGGATGATATTTTTTTTCCCCTATTCGTAAAAACATTGACTGAAACAAACTTTCATTCCATTACCATACTTTTTCCACAGTTTAATTAACACCTTTAGGCTCCTTAGTGTTATCACAATCTTGATGTAATGTTCACACTTTTCCATGGAGGGAGGAACTTCAAACAGATATAGTCATAACTTCTTGTCACGTTTCTTTGAATCTTGAACCCTTAGGTGCTCATTGTGACTCCATGCAGGACATATTATGGAAACCAGATCAAAATGTGTGATAGATGATAAAGGTCTAATTAAAATAACAACTAACTAAAGTCACCGTTTGGTAAAAGAAAGTTTCAGATGACTGCTTTAGCAATGTAATTTAACCCTTTATATGTTCCCTCAGGGCAGCTCCGGTCCCACCCCAGTAAAGCTCCTGGCCCTTCTACTGGACTGGGTGCTCGATGGACAGACGTTCTCACCAGTAGCAGGAAACGAAGGGAAAGGCGTCAGCCAGTGTCTGCCTCCAGAGGTCGTACTCAACGAGAGATGCCTCAAGGTGGCGTGTTCACTGTAGCTTCACTGTGATCTCTGAATTTTATTACAACTGTATTTCCATGCACATTTTGGTGTCCTGACCACAAAAGAGCATTTGATCAAGACACACTGATAATTTTTATAGCAATCAAAGTCATAAATTATCTTTGGTTCCTTAGGTGCTGCCGTTATTAGCAGATCAGCTTCATCACACTCCTCTGTCAGAAACGGACCTCCTCCTCAGCCTTCTTCGCCTCATCCACTGGGCTTTGAGACACATGGACAGCAGTACACAGGTAAAAATAAGTATTACTGTGGGTAAACTAGGCTGCTGCAGCTAGTAGTTATAGGATGCTTCAAAGAGCAAACAAACAGTATGACTACAATAACAAAATGTCATAAGTTTTACAGATTTTCCCCAAAGAAAATCTGGATTTGAGGAGCCAGGCATATGGTTTAAATTGTGACAATTCAAAGAGCAGGATGTGTGATGTTCAGGAAATGTTCCTGTTTAGCTTGACAGACATTTTTTTTGTATTGACCGTGTGCCTAAAAGTCATTTGTACGCCAGATGGTGTCACGTGACGTGCAGTTCTGTCTGTGGTTGCTACGGCAAAATCGCAGCACAGTCCATCACTGTTCTATTTCATAAAACCCTTCAGCGAGTAGCCACTATGAGCGAGCCACATCACCTACAACAGAGACAGAGTGCAATTAAGTCCCGCCCACACCGGATAGGAAAATGATTCATAGCTCTCCCTTGACTTTGTATTGCGTGAAGGTGCCTCCTTGTCAATGCCATCTGCTACCAAACAACAGAAAAATGCCTAAAAGCTGTTGTGTGGGTGGGATGCACTACCAACAGGGTAAAGGCCCCAGAGCTAAGTTTTTATAAGTTGCCGAACCGAAAAACTGAGCCTTTAAGAAGATAAAAGTGAGGCATCAACAGGAAGAATGGGAAAACTGTGGGATCCTGACACTCAGTATGCCAACGTGTGCAGCAAGCATTTTGTCCAAATGTCAGTTTTAAGCTAACTATATTATATCTGTAAGTTAGGCTAAAGCATTTTGACAGTATGCAACTTGTGTTATAGTTAAAAATATGGATAAATCAGAAAGCTATGTAGTATTATGTTTGCAAGTGCCTTAGCTGACTACAATAGCTTGCTAACAGCTAACTTCATCTTAATCATAATCTATCATCATTTTAGTTATCAACTGCAGCCCTGGTAGACATAGTGTGCTAAAATAATCCTTTGACATGCTAAAATCGAATGTTTTTAGCGAGCTATATGCATTTTGTTAGCGTTTCAGCCCTTGGTTGCATATTATGGCGCCGATTGTTTTCCCCTCTGGTTGGCGTGCTTTTCAGAGTATTACGTGTTGCACTCTGTCTCTATGCCAAAGAGATATAATCAAGACCGTGACCTAAGGGTAGCTAGATAATAAATTCTACCTTAATACAGAAATGGGGAGATGTGCTGTTATTTTTTTATTGCACACAAAAAAGACGAAAGCCTGTTTACATATATTTAGGTAGCTGCCTTTTAAAAATGTGATCAGCCGTCCGAAAACTTCTGATCTCACACGTGGCAGCCAGAGGGAGCGTCGAACGAAAAGAAAGCCACTTTATTCCTGTAAAAACTGTTATCTGGGATATCCACCTTCTTATGTAATAGATTATCTGGGCTGTCAAAAAGCAGCACCACAGGGGAGTGAGATTACATTTTATAACAAAAGCCTGTTAATTCCGAGGCCTGCACCTTCCTTAGTTATTGGTGTTTGTCCTTGCAAGAGATGAGTGTTCTTCTACAGAAAGCTGCTGGGTCACTTTCACAACATCACTGCAGCAGAAACCAAACACGACACACAGTTTTCCCTCAAGACATAGCTACACATCAGAGAGGTACACATCCACTTCAAGCCGGGGATATCCACTTTATCGCTACATCTCCCTTCACAGCACGGTGGGCTTTAATGTTTGGAGGTCCTGTCGAGTTCCATCTTGTGTTCAGATGAGAAGCGTGGTTATCTGAAGTCCCCTGCCTGTCTGCCTGACTGTGTGTTGAACGGAGTCTAGACATTAGAACAGGCTGTCCCTGTCTTTGTAGCTTTGATAAGGGCCATGAGCCCCTCGAGAGCCCCCAATGACAAATACTGTACATCTGCTGTTTCTGGTTGAAGGAGTGATGCTTGATAGAACAATTTTACTCTATTGTCCAATCTCACTTTGTAGGCTTATCTTATTGTGCAGGCTTTAACCCTTACCTTTAGCTCCTTGTCCAGCCTCCCGATCCCAACTATGAGCTATCCTCCAGCCTTCACCCCCTGCCCCTGTCCCCCAGTTCTTTACCCTCCAACAGCCTCCAACTTCCAAGCTTCAGTCCTCTTCTCCAGTCCTGCTGCAGGGAGCTTAGGCCCCACATGTTTGTTTGTCAGACCATGACATGTCATATCTGCTCCGTGACATGCTTGATGTTCAACTGGAATCACATGCTCCCTTATTGCTGCAATATGTGTTCACTTTTAAGACAAAAACAACCACTATTGGGCCAGAATGCATAAAGGGAGATAACTTAAAATCGTGGGTCCCTGTGGAGCTGATGGAGGCTTTGGGGAAGAGGGAGTAGTAGACAGAGAGAGAGGGATGTAGTGAGTTTGAAAACCACCAGCTCTTCACTGCACTGGAAATACATAAATCTTGGATAGTAGCTGTAGTTTACTGCACTGATTTATTAGCTTCATTAGGTATTTGAAGTCATCTGAGTAGAAGCCTGCTGGCTCCCTGTCAGGCTGAGCTTGTATTTTCTACACTGGCGTTTGATCACTGTTGGCTTATCATTCCTATTTTATATAACAAAAGTAAGTGAGTGCACGCACAGTCATGAATTGTGTGCAATGACCAGTGTGTGTTTGTGTGTGTCTGCACAGCATGTAGCACTATCTGCTACTCTGCGGCGGATAGGAGAGGAAGTCTCAAAGCCCCCGGCCCAGTTAACGGTGCCTCAGGCTGAAGATCCAGACCTGCCCAAGTCCTGCAGTGGGGTTGCTGGTGGACCCTGCAGGAGCTGGCCCCTTTACCGCAGCCCCTGTCCTCACACACGCATCCTCTCCACCCTCATCATCCTCCGCACTGTCACACAAGGTAACAATACTGGACACGCATATACAAACTGCATCTTCAGCATTATATTTGGAAAATGCAAACATATGTTAAATTATGGACACAAAGCAGGACTGTAGGGTTAGAATAATGAACTAGATAGGGCTGTGATTTTTTTCATTATCAATAAATGTGTTGATTATGGGTCTGTAAAGTGTCAGAAAAAAGTGATAAATACCCATGACAGTTTCACAGAGCCCAAGGTGACATCCTAAATTGTAGGGCTGCAACTAACGATTATTTTCACTGTCGATTAATCTGTTGATTATTTTCTTGATTAATCGATTAGTTGCTTGGTCTATAAAATGGCGAAAAATGTCGATGAGTGTTTCCCAAAACCCAAGATGACGTCCTCAAATGTCTTGCTTTGTCTACAACTCAAAGATATTCAGTTTACTGTCATAGAGGAGCAAAGAAACCAGAAAATATTCACATTTAAGAAGCTGGAATCAGAGAATTTTTTTAATTTTTTAATTACTCAAACCGATATATATTGATTATCAAAATAGTGGGCGATTAATTTAATAGTTGACAACTAATTGATTAATTCCTTCAGCTCTACTAAATTGCTTGTTTTGTCCGACCAAACAGTCCAAAACCCAAAGAGGGTGTTGTATCCTGTACAGATTGTAAAGCCCCCCGAGGCAAATTTGTGATTTGTGATTTTGGGCTATACAAATAAAATTGATTTGATTTGATTTGATTTGATGCTCATTTTACAACAATATAAAACTGAGAAAAGCAATAAATCTTCACATTTGAGAAACAGGAACCAGCTAATAATTTTTGCTTGTTAAATGATCAAAAGTTGGCGATTGATTTTCTGTTGATCAATTAATTGCCTAAATTGATTCAGCACTAGGATCAACCTTAGTTGATTCCACATTGGTATATTAGTTATATTGTTTTTTACAGCTCATTTATTACACCTCCCTATTATTAACTATCTTTCAAAGGAGAATTTTACTGTCACGATAGCTGCAAAGATGAGATCTGAATCTCCAAGGTGGCATGTTCAATATCCCGTGTAGAAAAACCACAGAACTGACTTATTTGATTTATCTACTGCTGGCATCACACACTGAATTTAAGTGATTGACAGAAAAAATGCTTTTTTGCTAAAAGAAGACTGCAGACATCAACTAGAAATGAGAACAGTTACAAATGTATTAATAGTATCTGTGATCAGTTTGTGATGTAGATACTCAATTCTATATGTGCAATTGTATGTGTATAAATTCAAAATTCATAAAAGGGAAAAGAGGCATTTTTGGAAAATTAAATGTGCTCTCCCATGCGATCACTAAAACATGTGGGCTTTACAAAGGAAGCAGATAATAGAAAGAAGATTTGTTCAAGATAATGAGAAGACATTTGAAATAACGTGAAAAATTGCAGATTACACTTAACACACGTTTAGTAATAATGATTTAATTAATCAAAAATCTGATTTTGAAAAAAGGAAAGGAAAGGAACTCACGGTAGTTGTGGTTGTTTTCGTTCCACGGTGTAGTGATGTCATGGCAGCCTAATTTAAGTTGCTGGTCAGAATCCTAACCAGACCTGCTATAGAAAATATGATAAATATGTGATAAATATTGCTAAAGTGTTATTTATCATTTCCGACTGTGCTAGCACCCCACCTGTGTAGGTGTGAATCCGTAGAAGCAGCAGGGTGTTAAAACATGTAACGGAGTGTTGTGTTCTCACACATAATTTGCATGCTGTGTAAACCTCTTACTTCACATTTTAATTAAAATTTTCACATCACTGCTAATGCAAGTACATATTTCATTTTGAGTGCAAAGGAGAGACGACCAAAGCCAGGGGAATGTTTGAACATTGTTAATCAGATCAGTTTATCAGGTTATACACAGATTTTCTAGTCACACTAGCACTGTGGCACAAGGGATGGCAAAGTCAGTCAGTACACAACCTTAGTCAAGGCCAAAATGTCCCAACAACTATTGAATGGATAGCCATTAACATTGTTGCCAGAGGATTATTCCTGATGACTTCAGTGATCCCCCAACATTTCTGTAAGTCCCAACAAGAGGTTGATGTTTTTGAAGCGTCTTGACTTCTATTGGATGGATTGGCTATGAATGTTGGTGCAGATCCTTAAGGTCCCCCGAGAATGTATCCTAATGATTGGTGGGACTGGAGTTTTCATCTACCGCCACCAGCAAATTTACATTTTTGGTTCTAAGTGAAATATCTCCACAAATATTGGATTGATTTCTGTTAAACCGTTGCAAACATTCATGCTCCTCAAAGGATGAATTGTAATAACCTTGGTGAACCCCTGACTATTCATCAAGCACCATCATCAGGTTAAATTTTTAATTTCTCCAATGCTTTGGTTTGTAACTACATATCTGCAAACTCCCATCTTCCCCAAACAATCTCTGGACCTCTGCTTATGTCTATCATACAACTTTGTTTTCTTTACAAAGAGCATTAGCCTCACAGAGCCGCCAGCGTGGCTTTAGGCTCTTAGTCTTGTTCTGATACAAATATTTGAAAAGGGTAAGGAGCTTGTAGCTGCATCTAAATTTTGCTCCCTGGCCCTCCACAGTATAAATCTTAGTGCACTCAGTGGGTTCTGCGTATATATCCTGACATGTTTTATGAAACTCTCCTCTGACCTGACCTTCCATCTGCTCGTAATGCTGGAGTGCTCCATCGGTACGTCTCTATAGAGGCTATTTTCTGTCAATCTGCTTACCAGGTTCGCTTTCTCCCCTTCTCTGGATTGACGTGAAACCAAATTGAGCATAATGGAGAGAAGTTTCTTCCCCCTCATATTTGCTGGGATCTTGCATATAATAGGTACCATTCTGAGACAGAGCTAACCAAACTCAGTCCAGAATAAAAAATGGAAGCTTTTATCCCATGTCAGTTTGTATAAATCCAGCACTTTCTGACATTTAAAAAGCATTTTCTTAGAACTTCAGACATCTCTCAGAACTATTTGAGGTGATCACAGATCGTGAATTTATCAGACGAAATGGGTTCTGGACTTGAAAAGTGACTGCAGAAGAATGGCAAGTATTAAGGCCAAAGTACAAAGGAGATACAGCTGGGGATTAGATAGGGAAAGGTAGATAGAAGACAAGTGTCCCATTGCTAAAAAGACTATATCGTACAAAGATGAGATTACAGCTGCAACGATTAGCTGATTAGTTGATCGAAATGAAAAATAATCAACAACTGTTTTGATAATCAATTAATAATTTCATGTTTTATAGTTTGGTGGTTCCAGGTACTTAACAGTGAGAATCACATATTTTGGTCTGACATTATAGTAAATTGAATATGTTTGGATTTTGATCTAGTGGTCCGACAAAACAAGAAATTTAATGATGTCACCATGGGCTCTGGGATACTGTGATGGACGTTTTTTCACTGTTGTCTGATGTTTTATAGACCCAGCAATTAATAGTTTAGTTGAGAAAATAATCGGCAGATTAATCGATAATCAAAACAGTCGTTAGTTGCAGCCCTATAAGAGCCTCTTGAATTGTTTGTAATATAAAATTACATAATTTATTTTGTATTCTTATCCTAGCACTTTATGACTTAGCTTTTTCATGGACAACCGTTTCAGTCTAAAACTGACACAATGTAAGACTGAAATGATTTAAAAACTCAATTTTAAACTGAATCAAGTATCTCTGTATGTATACAGTATATGTCTCTCTCTATCCTGTCTGCAGCTGATGTGCTGGCCCAGGCTCTGGACGGTCTTCGTACCGAGCTGATGTCTGAGGAGAGCCGAGGCCTTTTCATCCACTACGGAGGAGTGTGTGTCCTGCTGGCGATGCTGCGGGCTGGCCGTGGAAGTCTGCACACAACTGTAGACATCCTCATGCAGCTAACTGAACAGTCCCGTAAGTAGACATGTGTCAGATGACTATAAGTGTACAACTCATCTCCCTTGCATAATTATGAACAAGAAAAAAAAATTTTTTCCCATCGCTAAAGAGGGTTCAGGCACAAGCATGATCAGCTATGGCTGTCAAAGGAAACAATACCGCAACCTCAATGATATATTTATGTCACCACCACCACACTCTGTGCAGTGCAGTTTTAGTCAACTAGTTTGTTTGAAGGTTTTCATCCTGTTTCAGTAATTGAAATTATAGTATTTAACATGATAACTTTTAGTAAGCTGCCTAATGCTAAATTTTGGAAACCCGGTTGTCACAATTTATGGATGTGTTACAGAAAAGTAGAAAGAATATTGTAACGCATTACTGCACTGAGGGAGTCCAAACGAAGTTATGGTTTGTTCGGAAGTTAGGAACTACACAGTATCAACACTAATTTAGTAACCAACTACTTGTTAAATTAATAAGTATGTATGTTTAGCCTACCAGCACCTCACTGGTGACCTCAAGACTTTCTCTTTGCCCGGGAAATCGTCTGTGGTTGACGTGGCCTCGAAAGCTGCTGTGATCACTCTTCTAGCCCAGATTTATAGACTGTCTTTACTATCACTATTAACTTTAATTTATACCAGCTCCTCCTGCAGTATCACTCCATATCATCCCCACGTAAAAACCACATGTGAAAGTAAGGGTTTCGTCTGAGCTCACATCAATCATAAGCACTGGTCAAAAGGCAAAAGATTTAGAGGTTGTCATAAAACGTTGGACCTCCACCACCTCCTGGCTCTTTTATAGAAAGACGAAAGACTTGACGGAGGTGGACGAGGGGAGAGCACAGCTGCAGTGTGTTTCCATGGAGGGGCGAGTTCGGCTGGGTTATGAGCCGCATCATTTAAGATTGCTGTATGCTACAGTAATATGCAGCAGACGCATATGCTGGAGGGGACTGGGGCCGGAGCTGCGTGACTGTGTGAACATATAGTTGTGTGTTTCAAGGGGACTGTAAGTCTAGCAAGACTTGCTAATTATTGTGTTTTACAAGCAGTAATGAGGAGGGACGGGACAGGGGTGAGGAAGAGGGGGAGAAAGGTTTGCACCTGAAGGTTGCCAATAAAACAAAACAAAACAAAAAGGTCAAGTTGTACACATACACACACACACACACACACACACACACAGGATGTCTGTGGTCATATTGCGACAACTTGACTGCTTGCATAAAGCTCAGTCACACCAGTTACACAACACATCTAGCACATTCATGGATCACAAAATGCAGTTGGCCACCACCTCAACACATTTCCACAAACACACTCCATAACCGTTTTACTGGCTTTTACTGATGTCTGGTAAACAGTGGGTGCATTAAGTATATTAAACTTCCATGGTATGAACCTACTTGGTGAGTGTGTGTGTGTTTGTGTTCTTTCCATGCTTGCCACAGTAGAGAAGTGTTTGCTGTTGTATGTTTTCATGGTGTTGCAGTTAAAAACGCCCTCCCTGACCTGGTTAAACTACTTTAGATAAGGATTTTTTTACCCCTGTTTCTTATACTATTTGATTTGTCCCGCAGCACTTATGTTGTCAACCATCAAACCCATGAGGAATGTGTTTGTATTTCTGTGTGAGTGTGTGTCTGTCTCCATCTGTATCCGTGTAGCCACATATGTGTAGAGTGTAGCACATATTAAAAGGATAAAGACCCATCAGAAGACTGGACAGTGTGGGCAGAGGTGCTGCAAACATTTGTTCCTCTGGTCTTAATAAGATACAATATCAGTGCCACTGAAACAGATAATAAGATATTAGTGCATAATAATAATTATAATTTAATAGATGCAGATATAACTACAGCTTTTGTGTCCTCTTTTTAGAGCTGAAATCATTAGTCAATTGACAGAAAATGAATCAACAATTTGATAATCGATGAATCGTTAAGTAATAAAAACAATGCCAGACATTTTCTTGTTTCAGATTCTAACGTGATCATATATCACCGTAAATATCTTCAATTTTTGGACTGTTGGTCAAAACATGTTTTTTGACATTTTATTGTCTAATTGATTTATCAATTGATAAAAAAAAATAATAATTGACAGATTAATCCAAGTAAAATAATAATTAGTTGCAGCCCTACACCTCTTACAACCTCTAACATTTTTTTTTGGACTGAAGGATTATGTTCAGCTACAGATACATAATTTTGCTGACAACCATATTGTCCAGCCACCATCAGCAGACATTACACTAAATATTCACCAGTCAGGAAGTTTATAGTTAAAAAAAAATCCTGGAGCTAGGAAGATCCCAAATCAGCAAGAAAATTAATAATTGAAGGTCATGTCAGTAACATGAATTACATTCAGTAGAATTTATAACCTTGAGGTGAGGCGATGCTATTGCTGGAAAAAGAGTGACCAACCTATCCTTTCCTGCTTTATCCTTCTCATGTTATCAGATTCTACCCATCTTATCCTTTCTCATCTGAACCTGATCCTATTCTTCCCCGTCCAATCCTCTGCTGTGATTTGATGCCAGCAGAACCTCTGCACCAGCCAAAAAAAAGTCCCTCTGTGGCTCGTATTGTATTCCCTCACCCTTGTACGTGGTCGAAGACAGTGGAGAGTTAGTTTTAATCGGAGCAGGAATGTGACTTTAGCAGAAACAAATGTTTGTTTACTAGGAATCGACTAATTTTTGGACTCCATGAGGTCCACATTTGCTTTTATTAAAAAATGTGCAGCTCCCATCTGCGTGGACTGATGCTTTTTTCCTTACTCTGTTTCATCTCCCTGTGTGAGGTTATGGTTTGTTGAATGGAAGGTCACATTTAACAGTGACAATATGGAAGCCCTTCCAAATACAATCATCAGAGTCTCTCTGACCAGCATCTGTGTCCCTGTCTAACTCGGTTTGATCGCTTAAGTGTTGTCATGGTTTGTCTGTGCCTCCATGTAGTTTTCATTTCTATGCAAATCTGAAGTTGATAATTTCCATCTCCTTAGAAGTTTTAACAATACAAATGTGTTGTTCATTGCAGAAATTGTTTTGATAGTATCCTTCCTTCTTGGCTTTGTTTGTGTGCCTGTAGGCTACTTGAATCCCTTCCTGGAGGCATGTAGCTGTGAGGAGTTTTTCCGGACGGCCTCCCAGCTTCTTAAAAACCCTCGTCTGGAGCTCCCAACGCTGGAGAAGCTCTCCATCCTTCTACAGAAGCTCTCCAACATCAGGTAGACACTCTCATCTCCATACTGATAATATCACACACTGAACAAGGATTAGCTTGTCTCTGATCATGGGTAGTAAGTATCTGCATGCTCGGACAGATGCAACCGTACGCACTCTTATCATTTCTTTTATGTGTTTGCGCAGACTGATCTTTATCTGACAAATACTCAACCTGGGACCAGAGTCAAACTATTTCTCTTCCTTTTCCCCAAGGATAGGCAATGACATTTAGACCATTACAGTGGTTCCAAAACTTTTTGGCGTGTGACTCCTAAAAGTAAAGATTTACAGTAGCTCATAAAAAAGCAAAGATTAGAGGAATGTCTGAAAATCTTAATATCATCTTTTTGTAGCGTGTAGGGCTGTCACAATATCAGATTTTCACAATATGATTATCGTGGCCAAAAGAATTCACGATAACAATGTTATCGCGATATCTATTGAAAATTTTAAAAATAATAATATAATGCTATCAGTCAAGTTCATCTTTAACTTTGTTTGCTGTGTGTTTTGTCTCTTTTTTGGCAAATGAATTACACTCAAAATACGAGTGTAGGGAGGTGGAGGGAGAGTCTGTAACCATTTAAGAGGTACTGGATTATTTACACGATATTATCATGTGTGTCGAGTACCATGGTATCCATATTGCATCTTTTAAATATAACGGTCAATACTGGTATATCGCGACACCCCTAGTACCATGAATGTTTTTTTTTCATTTCCTACCCTGTTGATCATCTCATTGACCCCTCATATTTATCTTGTGGCCCATTAGTAGCGTACTGACCCCCAGCTTGGGGAACCACAGGATTATTGGGTCAATTATAGCCACAGGGTTGTCTAAATCAAGTTATTGTGGTGGTCATGTATTTAGTTGATCTTTGTGTGTGCTGAAACAATATTAAATCCACACCTTCACAGTTTCTCAAAATGTTTAGCCAAGCCTCTAGGGATGGGAATGTTGGTCGGTCGGTCGGACGGTCGACCTCTTTGGTCCAGACTTAAATATCTCAACAACTATGTGAATATGATGGATCGACACAGAATTTTGTACAGACATTCACGGTTCATGGACGATGAATCCTAATAATTTTGGTTATCCCTGACTTTTCTTCCAGTGCCTCCACATGTGGAGTTTAGTAGTGTGTATTTCCTGGACTCAATAGGTCAAGTGTGTGTTCACTAACTTACTCAGCTGGTCATTAGGACAGTGTATGGGCAAGAATCTGGCGATACGATACTTATCATGATGCAGGGGTTACGATTCAATAAATTGCGATATATTGCAATACTGTAAGAAAGATGATATAGTTTTTAAATCTAATTTTAGGTGATAGAAAATATATCCACACACTTAGATCTATGCAGTATTCCACTTTAAGTGGAATACTGCATATATATATATATATCAGTATTTTATTTGTCAGGTCTAACTTTTAAACTTCATTCTTGGCCTGGTCAACCAAACAGTGTAAACCCTCCTAAGATAACTAGTTATACAGCTGTAGTACACAGGTCTAGTACTGGATTGTGACTGACTGACAGGACTATGTTTCATTGAATGTCTTTGGACTGACAGGTTGTTGTGTATTTCTTTGATTTTATCCAGGAAGAACCGCCGTCTGTTTGAACTTTCCTCCCTCCACCTCCAAATACAAGAACTTAATCACAAAGCCAACCACACACACACCTTCCTCTGCCTCAACCTCAGATCCATCCTCCACAACCTCAAATAACACACACACACACACACACACACACACACAGATGTTTCTCTGCCTCATGTTTGATTAAAGGCCTCTTTAACAATTCAGACTTCCCGGTTATGATAAAGATGACTTGTCTTGTGTTTCAGTACGTCAGCACGTTGCTCGGTCTTTCATGTGTGCTCAAACAGTAATAAATAACTTCAATCCTCCATCTTGCTCTACCTTAAATAATACGCAGACGCACATTCCTTATTTATCTAGTTATATGTTTTTGAAGTTCTTTTGTCTGTCAGAAGTACTTTTTTTAGTGTTGTGTATGGTTTGCACTTTGTGACCCGTCTGTTTTTATGGTCCACAATGCTAATCTGATGTCTTGTCTTCTATTCTTTCTGTGATGAAAACGGGTGTCATGCTTGCCAGTGGCCTTAATGGGTGTCTGATGTGCTCAGAGGAAGAGAGGCTGTGACTATGAAGCTTTTTAATGACAATAAACAAAAGGAACTGAAGGAAATTACGATTGGACTCCGTATGTAATGCCCAAATCCATATGTTTTGTATAAACTCGTCTTATGTGTTTGTTTCAGAGCATGGGTGGGTTGATGGGGATTAATGGTCTCAGAATGGGACACACCGCTGGTGTTGGTTGATGGAGGAGATTGGACGGACTGGAACAATTACAGCTGATATTTTACTCTTAAGTGCTTCGCTGGTCTGAATTTGAAAAGGGTGCATCCAAATTTTTTTAAGGCCCCTACAGCATCTGAATTCCTAAATTATCTGCATGTTAGTTATTGTGTGAAAAGGTGTTCCGGTCAGGGTTAGGAGATGATGAGTTTGATGAAAGATTTGCTGGATATTGTGTCCTTGTTGTGTCACATATGTATTGTAGAATACAGTATACTGTTACACTGGTTTTCTATGTGAGGCCCCTAAATTGAACTGATGGGTCTATACATGATTTGAACAAATTTACTGATAGTAAGCAGCTTAATTTCAACTTTAAATAGATTTCTCTTTCACCTATTTCAGTAGAGACTGATTAAACAAAAAGGCAAAGCTTTCTATGATTTTAGTTTGTAACATTTTACGCAGTTTTCACATAGATATGCATTCATCTTTTATATATTCGGATTTTCATTATTGTGTTTGATTTAGAGCTGCAGCCAACGATTGCCATGCTCAGTTCACCCGTCAATTATGTTTTTGACTAATCAATGAATTGCTTTGTTTTATAAACTGTCAGAAATAACCGTAGCATTTAGGATTAAATCAAATCAATCCAATCGAAAAGGGAATAATGTGACCGTCCACCCGGAGGCTTTAAACCACTTGCTCAAGAAAACGTTCAAGAACAAAGATGTTTGAAATGAAATGTTCTGCCAAAGTATACGAGACCTGCTTTAGATGTTTGTGTTAAAGTAATTCCATGAGTTGTTGCAGACACTTGGAAACTGTCAGCATCTGCACCAAGCATTACGGTTAAAGTAGTTAAATTAATGGATAAGTAGACACATGTAAAACTGAGTATTGTACAGTCAAACTACAACGGAAAATATCAGTTTTGGAACCGGACAAATTTACAGCATCTTGCATCCATAAAGCAAGTTGAACCACTGAAGTATAGTCTGTTTATTTTTTTATGCATTTTTTAAAACATGTTTTTTTTCTTTCAGTTTGGAAGCCTCTGGATCATACATCCTATGTTCAGCTGTGATAACGGTTCAGCAGTGAGCTGTAGCTTATATTTTAGCCCATTTAATGATATGGAATGTTATTACCCCAAATTACATTGGTTTCTAACCACTTCTGTTATTACGTGGCAGGCACCAGAACGCATGCAAGAACAATGTGAAAACAGAGCTGTTTATATACAAAATGAGTGGAAAACAATTTATTTTTAGTGCCCTTTTAAAAAGTATTGCGCTGTTGTAAATAAGTAGTATAATTTTAATCTCCACTGGGGTTGAAACAAAATTGCCAGGGCATAGATGTAGAGACCAGAAGGGGGAACTTCCCCTCCTAACTACGGAGCAAATCACACTAATTACTGTAAGTCTTAGCCTACCTTAAATTCTTTTCTTGCTTACATTTTTACTGCTTCACCAACTGTCAACAGCCGTAAGCAGAGGAGATTATATTATAGATAAAAGAGGAGGTCACATTTGGTAGTAGTACGGATGAGGAGAGTATTTACATTGCTTTCCCGTTGTGGCTGTTATGAATTTTGTTGCATCTGGATGATATCAAATGGAAACATCAGGTTTTATGATCAACGGCAGAATACATTCTGCACACGGCAGCCACGTAAACACACGTTCTTCACCGAGCCACCCAGGGTACATGTGCAGGTCTGTCTGACCCTGAACCCTCAGATATCCCAAAATCTGTTTGCCTTCCGTCACTTAAAGGCAGATGCAGTGTGGTTAATAAAATCGTTCTGTCAAGATCATCATATTATCATCATCAACCGTTTCTTTGGCATCCATCTTTTCTTCTGCCTTGGAGCACGTTGGCTCTCTAGATTACAAATTGATTGAAAACTGGAGCTCACTATGAAGCCACTCATCACTTCCTTTCTGCATCAACTCATCTTTTGCTTTGGCAAAGCTGTAATTATAGCTATTGAGCAGAGTGGTAACACATGACAACCGGATCAGAGTTGTGCCGTTTACTGATTTAACAAA
Source organism: Sebastolobus alascanus (assembly GCA_916701645.2). Classification (NCBI taxonomy): domain Eukaryota; kingdom Metazoa; phylum Chordata; class Actinopteri; order Perciformes; family Sebastidae; genus Sebastolobus; species Sebastolobus alascanus. The sequence goes on from CAKAOJ020000180.1 coordinate 909,077, forward strand.
TTAATATAATAATATCAGATTACCCAATCAAGCATTTTGCTATGATCACTTGGTGTAGTTAGGACATACAGAATTGGTAAGGCTATGTTCACACCCAGCAATACAGTTTAAATTAACTTGGGGGGGGGGGGCACATCCCTGTTTGGCAGACATGGCAAATAAATTGTTCCTAATCTCAATTTTGTCCCCTTTCCCTCACAAATCAAATTGTTTGTCTGTGTACAGATTCCAGCCCGGCGCTGATTAAAGATGACACTCTGCCTTTTCACCCTCTGCAGGTTTGAAAGATGGCTGTAAAAGGTTTGTAGTTTTCCTCATTTAGGGAAAGCTGTGGTCCATTTTGAATGCAATTCAGTTGCAAATATTTCAACAGTTTTCATAGCCAAACATTTTTTTTTCAAAGCTTTTGATCATCTCCCATGGCCTTCCTCACCAGTAAGGAGTTTGCTCGGATGGCCGTAGGATTCAGTCAAAAGCTAGTTAAGGAACTTTGAGTTTACAATATTTTATCACACATTTTGTATTCTCAAGGTCAACACTGAAGCTACAGCCTAGTACCCCTTCAAATGACATTTATATTAGACGATTCTGCATCTCACAATTTACGTCCAACTTTTGTGCAATTAAATATTCACCTTTTTTTTTTAATCGTTACCGTTTTAGTTGCTTAACTCTAACAAACCTTCTCCATAGTTTACATGCCATAGCCAAAATTTTTCCCCAACCTTGACCATATCATATCACGCACAGATATTGTAGAAAGTGAGAATTTATAAAAATGTTGGCATTTGATGTAAAAATAAAACATGGCAATGAATGGGTTTTTGCAGAATCCTCCTTGTCTGCCCTATACATTTTGAATTTTGAAGAATTGAATATTGCTGAATCGACATTTCTCTAACAAAAACTGAACGTGATAAGCATTGTAAAGATACTGTTTATGGCAGAGGATTTGATTGCACAAGTGTAATAAAGTGGCCACTGACACAAACCTGAGTTTTGAGGCTTCAGGAGGGCAATAACATGACACAGAAGCAGTATTTTGGCAAAAATAGGACTGTAACACACTGAGCACATGGATGGACAGGGGAGATAGAGATTATCTATGGATTTTTTTTTTACTTGTCACATTTGGATTTTATTGTAAGTGACATGAATTCAAGCCAAAGGAATCTACAAAGTTCTTCCAGCTGCTTTCTCAAGCTAAAGGTTTGATACTCACATTGGTTTTGGTTGGAGTATCACTTTAACAGTGAATTATTGCCTTTATGCCTCCTCCAGGAACTGTCGACAGCTGATTTATTTACTTTCATGACTTCAGTCAAGTCTGGTCTGCACTGCAGTCAGCATATCGGTGTCTGGTCCGTGTTCCCTAACGCGCTTAACTCTGCCAGTCTACCCTGCACAGCATCACCCACACGACTTTAAACACTGATCTTGATTTATGTTTGGGTTTTTTCAGTGGACCAAAAATTCAGAAAATTATCCTAAAGAGTCGCCCTGCTTTGGTCTGGCTGGTAAACCTCATTAAAATGTTATTTGGTCGGTGGGAGGAAGCTGGCAAGGGGAAACATTAGCGGTTCCACTTCAGCACAACCATAAAGTCAAGTCAATCAGCGATTTGACATGGCAGACCACCAAATGTATATTATTTCCACCAGCCACAATATGCATAAATATGCTGCTTGAGTAATGCAATGAGCACATGGAGGTTCTGGTAATATACCTGACTGTAAATTAGCTAGTGTGTGTGAAGGAGTTGTGAGTGGAAGCAGCTGTCAGGGGTTATTTTATGGTGAACAGGCAAGGATCACACTGGTTTCCAAATTCCAGTTTGTTTTAACTCCTTTTATTCTGTTTTTCTATCATTAACTTTGATTAAGAGGCTCGCATCCGAAAATGTGATTAATGCATTTTTTTTTCGAAGTTAAACTTTTTTTCTAAACATTTCCAAAGTATTTTTTTTTTTTCCTACATTTACTTTTCATAGTCTTGACAAAATGCCCGCTGTTGATGTCTGTACTTGGTAGTAAATTGATTAATTCTAACCATATATTATTTTGGGAAATGAGTCCCTTTCTTGCCGATAGTTAGATTAGAAGATCAATATCACCTATGTCTGTGCCTTAAGTGCGGTACTGGATCCAGCAAGCAATTAGCTTAGTTTAACACCTTTAAATCCTAGTAATTAGTACAATGTATCTCAAAAATTATTATTTTTTTTTTAGGGCTATCAAAGTTTGCAATAACGCATTAACGTAAATTTGTTTTAACGCCACTAATTTCTTTAACGCATTAACGCAACTAGTGATTTTTAGGTTGTAGCGGGCTCAGTTTTAAAGAGAGTGAAGATACTAGTATCGAATGAAAATAGAAAACCTAAGGAATCCATTGGTACCAACCAGGTCATTTTCAAAGGGGTCCCTTGACCTCTGACCTCAAGATATGTGAATAAAAAATGCGTGAATAATAGCGATTAATTATGGACAATCATGGGGTTAATAGCAATTAAATATTTTCAATTGACAGCCTTCATGTTTTTTATGTGGAGCTAATTATTCTAACTATTTCTTTATGTCTGTTTATTCATCTGTCCAGCCCAGGCTTAACTGAAACCCCCTGCTTCCAGTCTTCATGCTAAGCTAAGCTTTATGCTAATTGCGCCCTGTCTCCAGCTGTGATGTACAGACATGAGAGTGGTATCAATCTTGTCATGTAACTCTCATCAAGAAAGCAAATAAGCCTATTTTCCGAAATGTCAAACTTTCCTTGTAGGGGCAAACACATATTCTACTCAAAACATCAAATAGTCACGCACCTTATTATTCATTTGCTGCTTCAGGGAGAACAGTGAATCAGGCGGAATCAGCTCAGAGGTTCAACGTTAATAGAAACTTCTTAAACCACTCCTGCAGCATAATTACTTCTTTGCTGTCCATCAGTACGCCACATTAGTTCTAAACCTGTAATAATTTAACATAATCTTCAGCAAAATATGGCTAAATAAATGTTCTCTGTGCCCCTTATAATTTTTGAAAGTTGCCGCAAAATTGCTCTTGAAAGGAGCTGTTGCTTCTTGTTTTTTCATGGCTGACTGTTCTTATCTTATCTTATAACTTCTGTAAAAGCAAGGTGCATTGCTGACAGATACTATATTCTATAACAACAGTATTTCAGTGGATATTTCCCTAAAAACAGTAGTTGAAAAATTGTACTACAACTATGGCTGTTGAAAACAATTTAATTGCTAAGAGTGCAAACACAGTTCATCATGCACTCCAGACAGACACACGTTCTGATTGACTGACTGAGATCTGGACAGCACTTGTACTCCTGCTCTTTGATGTTTTTGCAGGTGACTGATGAGGATGAGTATGTGCATGCAGTTTTTGTTATGAGGGTGAATGTGTTACTGACTGGCAGAGGTTTAATTAGCCACATGGTTGGCACTCCTTGCCCTGAAGTGGCTCTCTATGGCTTCATCCTCCTCATTTAAAGTCAAGCCAAGCTCTTAAGACGCAAAAACAGACCCTAAAGACACAAAGACACACACTTATGCACAAATGTGTACCTACTCAATGTGTGTGTGTTATTAGACTAAAGGCTCTTTAATTGGGATGGATTATTTGTGGGCAATTTTGAAACACGATGAGAGAAAGATGTCAATGATGCCCCACATGCCCCACAGCAGCATCACTGGCATTTCCACTGCCAGACAGACCTTCTATGAACCAGACTTAAGATCCCCAGCCAGCACATACACACTTAATCGTTTAGCTAAGGTATTGGCAAACTTGGCACAAATACACACCCACACATTGAAAGCCCGATGACAGAGTGGTGTGAAAAAGTGACAGCTGCCACTGGAGTGACTTGTTTTTTATTTGGTGGAGGAAAAGTTTGTATTTAAAAGAAAAAGATGAGTGGGAGTGGGAGATTTACTTAAGTGTTGTCAAAAACAAAATTCCTCCAGGTTGAGAAAAGTGTTTTGTGTTGGTGCAAGTCAAGTTTCATCAGTTACTAATCCTCTGAAATTAGAACTATGATGCAGAAGTCAAGTATCTAGAAAATGTAGTTTGCAGAAGTTTTGTATTATTCTCCATCGTTTGGTAACAGTTTCCAGTAAAAACTGTTCATGTGGAAACCTTTAAATAAATTATACTATGAAATAAGGACAGTGGGAGAGATAAAGGTGTGTTTGGGGGAGAGAACTAATGCCTGAATGAAGTTATAGTCTACTAATCTTCTCCCGCAGTCTTTTTCCATTGACATCATCTCTCATTTGATGAACCGTCTAGTTAATATGTCACATTTAATGATCTATAATTTACTCTTGGAGTGTTGAATGAACTTTGGAAATGCTGTGATTAGCGATTTTCCATTTGGTGTCTCTGAGCCATTAATAGAGCCTGTCAGTGTCTGCAGTAATGGTTGACAAACAGCAATCTGGGATGGACATATGGGATCATTTACTAAACTGTATATCAGTTTCATTAACCTCTGACATGATGTATATAGCTCATTACATTTATTTATTTGATAAATGATATACTTATGGTTGTATGAGAAGACCAATTTTTATTTATTTTTTTTGCAGTTTCTAATCCTGTGTACATTTTTGATTGTTCTATTATCTCATTGTATACTCTAAATATATGTTTAAAAAAACAATTCTTTTTACTTTTTAGATGATTTTTGTTTCTCTTTTTTCTGTCTGTAAAACATAAGCATATTTTTTTAAGAGTCCTCCTACATTCAGGGGTTGTGCATATATAGATGTATCAAGTCAAATGACTTGACATTAATTTTGAATTGATTTGAATTCAAATGATTTTGTTGACATTGTACGTTTCATGGTTTTACCCTGACATTAAGGGTCTGTCCTGTATATGATTTGATTTATTGGCATAATTAAGATTAACATTTTGAGTCATTCGGGCAGTGTGGCTTGATTGATTGCAAAGTCGGTCCACCACTTTGGTCCAGACTAAAATATATCAACAACTTTTGGATGGATTGCCATGAAACTTTAACTTTTTGTCTAGCGCCATCAACAGATCGAAGTTTTGAGTTATCGTGACTAAACAGCTGCAAAACTAATGATATGCCGTTGGCATGTAGCTCAAACAACCACTGTGCCTAAGTACAGCTTCACAGAGCTGCTAGCATGGCCGTAGACCCTTAGTCTTGTCAACTTATTGCATACCAGCACAAAATGTACAAAATAACTGCATCAAAGCAAGTCTATAAAATTGTACTTACAGAAGAAGTAATGTGAAATTGTTCCATACTGTTTGGGTCCTGATGGTCCAATCCAGTCACCTGTCTCAAATAAAATTCCTTTAATCAGATATCAGCCAAGATAAACTGTAATAATGATGTTATACTTTATCAGTCAGATATTACATTACAAAACTCAAATAACAAGCCATTTTTGCCATACATCTTTATTAATGTATACATTATGTACAATAATAAGTTATATATACAGTTATACTTTGGTTCTGTGATGAGTTGTGTGTGTTTGGACACGTTCTACTATACTGTATGTGCTACTGAGGTAAGTAATCCATGTTTGGCTTCTGTATATCATCCTATCAGCATGGTCCGTCCTTGGGTCCATTTAATTTCAATTCAATCGACCAATTAGATTATTTAAAAAAAGTAAAAAAATTTAAAAAATAATTGCCTAAACCTGTTTTGAATTGGATTTAATGAAGACAACCCTGCACTAAGAAGGCAGTATATTTAAATGTGAGCTTGACAGGAGATATTAAAGAAAAAAATTCGGAATACATGCTTGATAAACATGCACATTAATTAATTTAAAGTACCGGAGTCCAGCCCCAGATTGCATTGTAAAATATGAACAAAATAGCATTAGAAAAGGAACTTGGCAGCGGGTGATTAGTTTGATTTTGTGCAGAGCGGTCATGGGACGTTACGCTGACAACATCAGACTTCAGATAAAGATCAGTCCTATTTCCAAGAAATGAGATCAAAGTAAGTGTTGGCATTGTTTGTTAAAGTTGGATCTTGGAGCTTCCTGCTGAGTTTTGAAGCTTAACCGCTAGAGAAAGCAGGACGATGACCTGTAGCATCTTACCTGTTAACATCATCACTATTAATGGAGCAAAGATGAGCATTAACGTGACGCTCCTCACAAAGTTTAACTTGCTTATCGGAGCCACCCTCATTCTTTGAACGTACAACACTTAACCGGCTTCAGCTGCGTCTCAGAGGTGGACAACCCGCACAACTGCATATTGTTCTCATTTGCCATTTTGGTCCCATAGGGGAGAGGGGAGCTTAAATCCTGTCTGAGCATGACTGAGCCGACCACAAAAGCTGAGTAAGGTCAGACGTTGTGGGACGACCGTAGCGCTGCTTCCACCACGACCGGCTACATTCTTGCGCCGTTCACAGTGCAGCAACCCCGGGGGCTGTTAGTCATTCTTCTGCCATGGCATCTCTCTTTTTTAATGCAGGGTTTTTACAGCTTTTCCACTGGGCTTTCAGTGGTTAAGTGGCCCTAAATGCTTAATTGGGTGCTGGAAATCACAGGCACTTTGCACCCGCTCTGTAAACCACAACACTTCAGCCTATTAGGGGCCCGGGGAGCCACACGCCAAATAATTAGGGCTGGCGGCAGCACTAGACCGCAGCATTGGGGTAAAAGGGGAATAAGGAGGGAGAGGAAGAATTATGAGGGGGGGTCACAGACTGGGGTCACTGCTGAGGAAGTAGTTGCTGTAAGAGAGTGTTGCTGGTCTGTCTGTTAAAGTTGGAGAAAGTGGATTTGCAAGTGATTGGTTGAACTGTTCTGTAAACTTTGTATCTGTTTTCGATCACACTTCACACATTTGGTAATCAATTAATAGAGCTGGGTTGGTAGTTTAAAGGAAACATCATCACAGAATCAACCTGAAATTGACATAAAACAACAGTTTTAAGCATTTAGTTAAAAATACCAACATAATGTCTTTAGAAAAATACTGTTCTGTAATGTTGACTACAATTGTGTATATCAGTAAGAGACACGGGGTTGTCCCCAAATGCCCAAAGTTCTCAAGCAAAGTTTACCAGATGAAAGCTGATCTGAGCGATGTTTCAGCATTTCTGTTGTCTTTCCTGTATGATGACAGCACAGCCAAAGGCACAGTTACAGTATGAAAGTTAACTGATGCTGCCAGGTCAAACCAGGTCGCTTTCTTTATGCGGACACAAACATCTAGTTACATCAGCTCGGGGATTAACCCGGAGATTTTGGCCCCGATCAGAAGGTTCAATGAGAGGACAACCAAGAAGACATCCTCATTCCTCCCACTTATAATGCAGTGTGCCTCCAAGAAAGGCACTTAATTGGCACAACTGCAGCGGAGCTGCTCAGTGACCATTTCCATCAGTACGCCAATGCATCTCTTTAAACTGCATACACAATTTTGTATCAAAACTTTTAGAAAAAGACTGCAAAAGCTGTGATTGTGTTGCAACCAGCGCACAGTTAATCCAGCTATTTTTTGGTAAAATTCTTTAGCATTTGAGAAAGACAAAAATCTAATAGAATAGAAAGTAATTGTGATTATTTTATTCTTCCAAAGGAGAAAATATCTGAGCTAGAAAACTAGAGAATAATCTTAATATTTGGTCTCATTTTTGTCTTTCTCAAACTCTAGCACTTTAGAAAGACAAAACATTAAGGCCGTATAAAGTATTTCAGATTAGCTTCTTAACAGAGAAAACCCATAATAGGAAAGAAAGGATTGTGCACGGGGAGGTCCACTGACATTCTTCATGTGATGGGGGTAAGGTGTATACTGTATATTTGCTGTCCTCTTCGTCAGAGCAGTATCTGTCCCAACATACATGTATACTGTAAGGCATCCAAGTCTCTGCTCCACCACGTATTTAGACACTGGCGCAACGCTGGGATGGAGATGGGCATGGGGATGGACAGACCAGCTGGCTGTGAAAACTGCTGTTGCCCTGTCGTCCGGCAGCTGCCGCCATCTCACCGCTGCCCAGCACGTCCGAGCAGAGCGACTCCACCGCGTCCAGTCTCTCGATCTGCACCAGGCGGGTCAGGAGGTCGGGGATGCTGTAGCCCGCCGTGCTCACTCGCTCGAAGAGCTGAAGGCCGTCGCTCATGCCACCGATCTCGTCGCGCTTCAGCCCGAAGCTCTCGGCCAGGTGCCTCCACGTCTTCACCACGGCCGCCTCGCTGCTGTAGGAGGAGCTCAGCATGCGGCTGGTCTTCTCCAGACAGTCGAAAGGAAGTTCTGTGGGGCTCAGGCCTGGAGAAGGACATGAGTGTTAGAAATGACCAAGTATTACACAAACATACTCAATTACATCAAGATTACGATAAAATGTCATTTTTAGCCATGCTAGTGGTGTGGCTATATGCATGCCAGTCATCGGTTCACAACTTTTGTCCAGATGGAAGTATGACAACAAATATTGGATGGATTGCAGTGAAAGTTGGCCCAAATATTAAAGGTCCCCAGAGGATAACCTAATGACTTTTCCTCTAGTGTACATTTTTTGTCCAATACTTTGGTTTATGACTGAATACTTAAAAAACTCTGCTGCACTTTGTGCTTAGGGCTAATTATGAAATGGTGCATCCTTACACACTAAACTAAGACGGTGTACAAGTCTGAATTTTGTTTACTTTTGGAAGAATATGTCTGCGGAGTGAAGTAATGACTTCTTTCTGGGCAGTTTCACTTCCTAAAGCAATTTTCTTGAAAATAACAGTCAATATCATTTCTCACTTCAACACAATCCATACAGAGAGTTCATCTTCAGCAGAAAGAAGTAAAATGGCCCCCTCAGTGTTGGCAGAAATCAATTCTTGATTACAAGGCTTGATGGATTTCCATCTGTGTAAGAGACTTACCCTCTGTCACATTGCAGGCTCTGGCATACAGATCCAGGATCTTTTTCCTTCGACTCTGTAACATCTGTGGAGTAAAAAACAGCCTTTTGTGATTTCCAGATGAAACTTAACTGAGGATCTGTTCGCAATCATATCTTTTACTCTAGTAACATCTTTAAAAGCTTCATCTTCCTACCCCCGGGGTTTTATTGTTGTTGTTGATCCCGTTCACACTGCTGATGTGGTTGGTGCTGGCGATATGGTTGACATTGCCGATGTGGTTGGGACTCGGGATGTTATTAGCCTGTCCAGCTGCAATGGTGGGGGCCCCGTTGCAGGCTCGTTCCCGCTCCAAGAGGCCCAGAGAGAGAAGGCAGAGGTCGGGCTTGTTTCCCAGATTGACGAGGCACGGGTTGGGGTTGTTGGTCTCGGCTGATCCCTGCTTGTCAGACGCCGCCTCCTCGTCGCTGTCAATGCTGCGGCTCAACAGCTGTTCGTTCTCTGATGATGCATCATTTTCACTGCGCACGCAAACACATATTTGAATATATTTATATGTGCACATACTCATTGGTATCACATAAAACACTTAAAATGTGTATGGTCGCCTACTAGTAATTAGGTCGATCTCCTAGACATTACCTATATCTCGTTTGTTTAATTCGTACAAAAACCGAAGTATAAAAAAAACAAATTGTGTTTTTTATGGGGGTTTGTGTGCTGGGCTATTTCTTGGATGGATTTCTTGAGTTCTATAGGTGCTTGTAGGCAGATTTTATTACTTTTGGACGGAGCCAAGCTAGCTGTTTCCTCCTGTTTTCACTCTTTATGCTAAGCTAAACTAACTCAGCCGCTGGCTGTAGCTCATATTTGCTGTACAGACAAAATTAAAAAAAGTGAATGAGTATTTCCCAACATATCAAAGTAACAAACAAACCATTTACAATCACAAAGAAAGCATTACAAGACTGTCCTCAATATACAAGAAAAATAATTTGTCAAATGTTACTGGTTCCCTGTTGCAGTAAAATGTTGTCCAGCCACTGAAGAAAAAGAGATTTTAGATAAACTAAAAATACACTCAGTTGCCAGTTTATTGTATGCCTAGCTAAATCTAATACAATAAGTCCTCTCTTTATGAAGGTTATAAAGTTCTGTTTTGTCCACCCTATTTATATCAATGAGGTTGGGCTATATATTAGAAAGACCTCTCAGTGTAATGCAATACAATTCAACAGTAAACAGCCTAAAAAAAAAGTTTAATAAATATGTCTATAAAACAGCTCCAACAAAAACTGAACATTATAACCTTCATGAAGGTAGGCTTTCTTGCAGGTTTGTTGTATTAGACTACATTAGTATTTTAGCTACGTGAGAGGGTTTTTAATATTCTTTTGAACGTCACTTCCCTCGCACTCTACTGATTGCACTCTGATATATCCATGCATATGCACTAATTCTGATTCTAGCAATCAAAATAACTGCAGTGCACAGTTTTTTGACAAACATCATAATTATATGGTGACAGATAATACAGGATGACTTGTGTCTTGTGCAAACTTAACAGGACCTTTTGTCAAATGAAAATGAACTGGAGAAGAATGCTGTTGTTGTTGCCATAGCTGCTGATGTTTCTAAGCCGTCCCTGTGATTGACTGAAATAGCCTTGCGTTTTACAACATGATACCATGTAATATCATTTGATTACCCGGCTTCTTCCTCCCTGTGCCTGCTCTGGATTTTCTCCCGAAAGCACCTTGTTGACAGAGATGCTCACAGAATGCCATTGTTTCGCAGTCCCACGCTCTTTTCATGAACGCGCACACAAAATGGCATTGTTTCCCAGACATCTAACACCCGCTCTGGCAGCTAAAGCAGTGAGTTAGCACATCCTCTGGCATGCTGCTATACCACACTGTTTACAGCCATTGATGCTGAGGTGTGTGTGTGTGTGTGTGTCCCTTCCATATTGGAACAGCGTATCAATCTAAGCATGTTCACTACGGGCACTGTAACATTTGAGCACAATGGCTCACTGTAGATTTGTGTGCAATATGCTATCATGTATTCCCACACTTCCCTCTGCGCACTAGCCACTAGCACCTATAAAGCAGCATTGTCTGCACATGAAGGATGAGATACGCGGAAAGACGAAGGTGAGAAAACTGTTGTTCTTTGTTGTCTGCCAGGGCGTGCTTTCACCTGGTGGTGGTTTTAGGCGAAGAATAAATACCCCTATCCGTGTCGACAACTACCCCCTCTGTCCTGCTCAGTGTTTTCTAGGCTTCAGGGCTCATGTATGCTACCTCACCCCCCCCACAAAACCACCTCTCTGCCTGCTACAAAGCCACATAATGGCTCTCTACTTCATTTAAAAACAACAAAAAAAACTCAACCGAATTTTTCTTTTTACATACCTTACACACACACACACACACATACATTTACGTAGATACAGCACAAAAGAGGCCAGCAACGATACTACTACTGCAGTGACTTGTTCTGTGGTGGCTTAATTACGGGCAGATGCTGAAAAAATGATAACAGCTTCTTTCTGTTGTGTAAAGCCTCTGAGACGCCACATACAAATGCAAACACACACACACACACATACTGTATATCCATAATGCATACTCAAGATAAGGACACAGTGGTGAATATAAAGTATTCTACCGTATATTCAGTACATGCACAGTTATGACAGACACATAGACTTCACTGATAAATAAGCACAAAATGATGAATAAATATACACAGTTATTGTAGACACACATACCCTAAGGTTAATATAATGCAGTGTACTAAACATAGTAGCCGTTCTGCCTTGTTTTGGTGAGTAAATCCCTTTCAAGCCTCAGTGGATATACAAAAACATGGCTGGTGGTCAAGCTAAAGAGGAAAACATTATTCTGATTGGTTGACCCTTGTCTTGCCTAGTCCAACACCATCATTTCAATGCTATAGTAATTATTCTCTAACTTCAACCATCACCTTTAACAACATGCCCTCATGATAATCAATAAAGCTTCCATTGGGAAGCTTGTTTCGCGTCCTTATGTTTAGTATACTCAGCATTGCTAAGCTCATAACATGCTTGATGTCAGTTCGTCTGTTCTTAGCTTGTTCAACCGAAGAGTAGCGGTGTGGCAAAGTTGTTTGTAAATCAGATGTGTCTCTCACCTTTTCACCGTCTTCTGAGGAGGAGCTTTTAGTTTGTCAAACTCATCTTTCTCTGAGTAGATCACCACATTGTCTAAGAGAGAAAAGGAGATGATATAGAGGTTTATAGGCATGTTTTTTTCACACAAATACAGAAAAGTCAGTAGTAATAATACTGCAAATATACTAACATCTCAAAGGATGTTGGTCTAACACATGTCATTTTGTATATGAAAAGACTGCCACGTTATTAGGGCTGACCCGAAAAATCAAAGCTTCGAAGCTTCGACCACTTTCATGGTAATCGACCTCCAAATGAGTATTCGAATACGTCGTTTTTTGTTTTTATATAAGTATGTAATAATAAAGTATAAATCCTAATATAGCCCATGACATAAGGAATGATTATTCATTATTCATATTCAACATTAATTATTATTAGTTATACTCAGACGGATATTCCTGTTTGTTGTGTGTAGAGGTGCGTGTGTGTACAGTAGTGCAGCAGCTGCACTGAAACGGGGGAGAAGAACATGTCAGCCTGCCACACTGTGCCGCGCTGCGCCATGCCGCGCCGAAGCTCACAACATGGTATTCGGGACAGCCCTATACATTATTGTCAAACTTCTCCAAATTGATTAATGTTGATTTAATGCAAGACAGCAACCAATGTGGCCACTAGTAGCAAATACAGAAGAATGGCAAATTGAATTTCCCAAATGCTATTTCTTCTTTCAATAGTTACATATTCTCACTTTAATTGTTAGTGAATGATCTCAAATGTGATTTTGGGTGCTCTTGTCTTTTATCGCAAAGTAAGACCGGATTACATTTTTGAATAGATGTTGGCATCAGTTGAAGTACACTAAAGAGAACAGGTTCCTGAGGCTAAACGGATGTATACCTTGAATGGAGTAACTGCAGTCAGAGCGATGTATAAAATGATTACGGTCACTATTATGTTAAATTACACTTACATCATGGATACTGATGGGGATAGACAGCATAATGAGTGAATACCTAAGTGGAACAAATACTGTGTGTGTGTGTGTGTGTGTGTGTGTGTGTGTGTGTAAGAGAAAGAGAGAATGTGTGTGATTTTAAGCATCTGTGTCTTTCATCTCAGAGCCTTATTAACTCAGTGTCTACATGAGTGACAGCTAGCTCCGGTAGAGCTCCGAGCAATGGGCTTCTCTCCCAAATACACATTGCATTCACTCTCACTCACACACACACACACAGAACGGTAAGTAACAATGCAGGCATTAATTTTTTTGTCATACTATAACTACTTCATCATGTCTTTTTAGCTATTACATTATTAAGTCCACAACCTCATTGCACCACATAATGTGTCTGTGGCCGCAGATACAGTATGAGTGTGTGTATATGTGAGTGTGCGAGTGTATATGTGTTCGCATCCACACCACATGTACGTGGTTAGGCAGTCAGTCTGGAAGTGAAATTGAACAGAGCATCATTGTCAGGAGAAATGGCGCCTAAAGCAACGTATGGTTTTAGCTTTGGAAGCTTCACATTCCACCATGATGTACTCATCATACTGCAGATCTGTCAGAACACACACACACACTTGCATTTGCATAGATTATGCTACAAATAATAAATAAGCTCATACTGGACTGACACGCAGAGCCAACAACATTAACATTTAGATGTGATTCGGTTTGTTTGATTACATATTTGATGTAGACTTAATCAGCGTTGCATTAGTCGTTGCAGGGCAGATCTTAACATGAAGTGAGAGTTCAAGTGATCCATAATTCATAAATGCATGCTGCTCCAGAGACTCTTCTGCCTGGCAAAAGTACAATTATGAAGGAAACTCTTTTTTTCAGTGTGAAATTGTTGCAAAAGAATATGCAATTTACAGCTCCAGTAAAAGAAATATATCAGCTGAGCCCAGAGCACTACAGGAAAGTGTTGGATTATACTTTTGCAGATATAAGCTCATCCACAGATAACATACAGTGTTTGGGTTTAACGAATAAGCCAGACATACTGTACAGTCACAGGATTGAGTAAAATTACAGTGTTACTCTAATCACTGCTGGGTGGTATCTGTTCATGCCTCAACTGACTCTTAAGTAAATTGTGTGCTGTGTCACTGTGACTATTTGAGATTCATTTCATAGTTGTTAAAGCTGGGGGTGGAAAAAAAAAACTAATTATAGTTTTGTTATTATAATTATGGCTTTGTGTGTCTTTGTGCTGTTCAGAGTATATTTTAGTAGTTTGAGTTTAAACTGCGTCTGCTATTTATTGACTATATATTTTGTAGGCTCTCTTTTAGGGACTGCGCAATGTGCGAGAGAAGTTTATGGAAACTTGGAAGTTTGTGACTGTTGGCCTGTTTATTTTTACAGATATGAAAACACTGAGAATGTTGGAGAGGACAGAACAGATGGTCTGCACATAAACAATCACTCAATTGTTGTACGTTCATGCTTTACGTGGTTTCTGCATTTTTACTTTTTGAATTACAAAAGAAATATCTCACAGTATGTACTCCATATGATCTCAATAACGTAACTATACAGCAACTACTTTTGTTCTCAAGTACGGTTGACTTTTACTGCCCACCCTTGGTTAAAAATGAAAAAAAACAATTCGTGTCTAATAATTGTCATGTGTAGTCCTCTTAAAGATGAAAGTCAAGTTATTGGTAGTATTGGAGTATTACATTTAAGTGTTTTTGCATCTCAGTATAATCACTTGTTTTCAGAAACCTGAATCAAAGCCCTTATCCCGAAGGCCATGCGTATGGACAAAAATGTGGATAATGTTAGAATCATGTATACAAGGATATAAATAACAAGATTACTTGTGTTTCATGTAAACATCATATCCGGTATACAATCAAAACCAGGATAAGACTCATAACCAGGAACGTAGTGTGCATGTAAACAAGACTTCCACTCATGAGGCCAGAATACAGATGGGAGTTAAGTCAGTTTGTGAGAGACACCAAACAGGAAGTCATTAATAAGCTTAAATGCTGCGTGAGCTCATTAATTATTAAATGTGTGTGTGTGTATATGTTGTCTCACCTGGGACGTCTTTCTTGTCTTCCTGTTTGTTGGTCTGAGCTTCCACTGCCTTAACAACTTGTCCGGAACAACATGCTGCACACACACACACACAAATGAGGAATGTCACACACAAATGCCAACCTTTAACATGAGAGTGTGTGTGTTTGTTTGGGGGTGTGGGTGTGTGTATGTCTCACCTTGGCCACTCGGTTTGGCCTTCAGGATGTAAAACATGATGATGAGGACGATGGCGATGGCCATGATGAAAATGGTTGACATGGCGATAATGAGAGCCGTTGCTAGGTGACCTTGTCCGGTGGAATCTGAAACATGGAGGCAATGATGTAAAGTAGTATTAATGATTTGTGGGTGTGTGTGTGTGAGAGAAAGAGAGAAGTCAACATACAAACAATGGATGGTTACAGATAGATGAAGCTTGTCAGTATATTTCTGTTTGTGTATTTGTGTATATACCTTTATGTGGATGAGGAAACACAGTAGTGCTGCCAAGGTCAATTATAGGTTTTTCTTTTTGCCCGCCCGTTGACATGCCTGTGAAACACACGCAGACACATACTTTCAATCCTTGTTCATTAATTGTGGATTAGTGAAAATATTTTTTGTACTGTTGTTTGCCCATAAATCCATTTCAAGCAAAACTATAACTATCACCGGGCTAACACACACAATTTTGATTAAAGGAATAGTTTGACATTTTGGGAAATATGCTTATTCACTTTCCTGCCGGGAGTAAGATGAGAAGATCGATATCACTCATGTCAGTTAAATATGAAGCTACTGCCAGATTAGCTGGTTAGCTTTGCTTAGCACAGAGACAGGAAGGGGAACATCTAGCCTCTGTCTCTGCAGGCTGATCACTATAATTTGTGTATATCCCACGAAATCAATTTGTGTGTAATTCACGTAATCGTGAACCAGGAAATATAGAAAGCAGCGAATGCCGTGTAGTGAGGAGGTTGGGGTGGATGGGTGGGTTAAAAAATACCGGACTTTCGTCCAGGAGAACGGCGTTCATGTCCCGTGTGAAACCAGAAGTCAACGTTGACTTATTTGTCAAGTAAGTTACGTACTTAAGTAACGCTACTCCCGGAGTTATTTTACAGAAAGCAAACCATGATCTTTTCCTAAGCCTAACTAAGTAGTTTTGTTGCCTAAACCTAAGGAAGTTGTTTCCTGTGAAGACGGAAGTTTATTTTGAAAAGACTGTATGCATATAACGAGCGGAAATTGATACGTGTTGCTGGACATTCGTGGGAAAACAAACAAAAAAGGAGGAATAACTTTTTCGTAACACATCATACGAACCGTTGTATGAGGATACGTTGTCTGTCTGAAGTACGGATTAAACAAACAAGATATAACATGTAAGTTACTGAGCTTTAGAGGTGCTCGTAGGCAGATGTTGTTACCTTAGGACAGAGCCAGGCAAGCTGCTTCCCCCTGTTTCCAGTCTTTGTGCTAAGTAAAGCTAACCGGCTGCTACATATTTACCATACACACATTAAAGTTCTATCAATCTTCCCATTTAAATCTCAGTAAGAAGGTAAATAAGCATAATTCCCAAAATGCCAAACTATTCCTTTAAAGTTGGATGAATGATGCACCACTTTCTTCCAGAGATGACACAATTTTACAGATTGGTCGAAGGCAGAAAGCACCAGAAATACTGTCCAGCTTGAACATTAATTTTGTCACTGGCAGGGGCGACATGCCATCTGTCACTGCTTATGGCATGTTAGCCTTGGCCTTGCATTTTATTGAATTTTTTCCCCCCAATAGTGTTCCATGACATCATTTTGCAATGGACGAAGCTCTCAGTCCAAATTTCTTTCTTTCTCTCTGTTCACCACTTCCTCCGCCCCCCCTCCTTCTCCCCCTCTGTCTCTTTTTCTGGATTATTCATCGACTGTTTTTCCTCTTTCCTAATGGAGCTGTAAAGTCCTGGCAGCTCATAAATCAGCTCTTTTAATCAGTCTTTTATTTCACCGAGTTGATACACTGTAGACCTCTTTGGCATGTGCCCTGCTGCTTCCCGTGGTCTCAGAGCCTCGAGTCATCACACACACACACATCAGTGCCCTGTGGCTGCAGACATTAACTCGGGGTATGTGTTTACACTCTGGATAAGGATATGAGCCTGAACTGGAATTTTGTTTAGCGTCTTGCGGTTTCATCTCTTGATCATGTCTCACAGGCTGAACTCACACTACAAAATGATAATTCTGCAGGGCAATCTGAGTACTTAAATCCAAACAAACTGAGAGGAGCCGAATTACAGAGCAGAAGAGATATAAAAAAAAAAAAAAAATCAAAGTATTTTTGTTTGAGGTAAGAATTTTGAGCGGGGGTGAAGCGAAGGTTAGCTTCTGATAAGTGTGGAAATGTGATATGCAGCCACGTGTCTGGTGTCTCTGTAGGTACGTAGATGAAAAATAAGATTCAAAATGTGTTTTCACACTTAGTAGAGTTTATGATCTCTGTTGATACTGAGTTAAGTATTTATATGTGTTGGTGCCCGCTTGGCAAATGGCAGCAAAAGTCAATAAAAATCAAAAGATGACGGTGGAAATTGAGCGACAAACTCGTAACGTCTGCCTGCCAAAGAGTAGCATCGGCGCAAGCAGTAACACGCTAATCATCATCGTTCTTTCTCATACCCACTGAAGTTTTAATTATCACACACAAAGAGCGAGGCAGGAGCCAGGGTAATTTACAGATTACATGGCGAGTGTCAGCCTGCCTTCACCCTGAGCAAGTAGAACTCCCAGCTTTCAGCTCCTTTTTTTATTTACTGTTGGGAGAGCATTATGTTTATGTTCTCTATCATCTACAGAGCGTTTAATTAAAATGTACCACAGTCTGACTTAACACATAAGAAGAAATGGAGAATGCTCTCTGTGATTTTATCTTTTATCCAGACTAATCAAATTTATTTCAGAAAACCATACTGCAGTTTGCTTTTAAGAATTTTAAGTAATAATTGTTTTCATGTTTCTAATTGTCGGTTTTGCATCTCCTTATCATTGATTGATATAACACAACAGCAATTACACATTTATCCAGTTCATTAAAGACTATAAATTGTCAGGTTATTCTTATTAGAAATCCCTTTTCACATGAGAAGTTGTGCATTTTTTATTTTCTGTTATTTTTTAAACAAATAGAACTGAGTAGTAAGCAAGCACTAATATACAAAAAAAAATCTCAGTAAATGGTTAGAATCTTAAAATGAATTGCTGGACCTTTTCGTGCATTAGATGAGATGATTGATACCACTCTCATGTCTGTACGCCGGATATGAAGCTACAGTCAGCAGCAGGTTATGTTAGCTTAGCTTAGCATAAAGACTGGAAACAGGGGGAAACAGCTAGCCTGGCTCTGTCCAACGTGAACAAAGTCCACATTAAACTGTATCTTGTTTATTTAAAAGTGTAAAAACAACAACTGATTCACTGTGTGTGACTGTTAAGTCTTTATGCTAAGCTAAGTTTACCCGGCTGCTGGCTGTAGCCTTATACTGAACAGACATACAGGTATATGAGTGTGGTATCACTCTTCTCATCTAACTCTCAGTGGGGAGTAAGTGCAGTTCCTACTATTA
The DNA here is from genome assembly GCA_916701645.2 of Sebastolobus alascanus. Lineage (NCBI taxonomy): Eukaryota > Metazoa > Chordata > Actinopteri > Perciformes > Sebastidae > Sebastolobus > Sebastolobus alascanus. The sequence goes on from CAKAOJ020000180.1 coordinate 927,789, forward strand.
CTATTACTACTATTCTTTTCAAACAAGAAACCTGAATGTTGAAATTGTATATGTAATATGTCAGCACAAAAAAAAAAATGCAATCCCCAAACAAGTTTGACTCTGAATACAAGATAAAATGACTTGCCACACAAGTTGTGTTAAATCATTCTATCTCTTATTTGCACTTCTTCACAGCGTCATTCAATCACTCATTTTCATGCCCGGGAGAAATAATCAGGGTGCTGTTGAAAAGCAAGTGTTTATTCATACCCACACACACACACACACACACACACACATATTCCTGCTCCTACTTCACACCCTCTCCTCTGCAGGCCCGGGCTGCTTTTTGAGGTCTTCGTCTTTCAAAACACACTCATTAAATATGACACAATAACAATACCATTCATTTCCGGCCTCTTCAATTATGCTCAAAGGGGGTTTTGAGCAATTATGGGCCCATAAATATCATCCCCATAGGGGTATGTATCTGTGAGTGTACAAAAACACTGCAGATCCCGACGACATTCCCTCATTTTTGGATCATTGTGATCTATTTGTCACATGTGGACAAACCCACAGAGGGCACAGCAGGACGGTGATAATATCCGCCTCTAGCTCTGCAATAAATACCCATTTTGACAAGTGTAGAAAATTACTTAAAATGGGAAATGACATTGGACGTCTTGAAAGTCTATTAATTTCACCGCCGCTGAAAGATTATTTTCAATTATTGTGACAAAGATTAAATTATGAGACAGATTTTCTAACTAAATGCTTTGATAATATGGACATTTTTTTGGCCGTGAAGAACGTTTATACAGTATCTAATTATATTGTAATTGATTGAGGTCTAATCTCCTTCTCATTTTCATGGTGTTTTTAACAATATCTGCGGGTTTTTCATCTTTAAAAGAGGACACAAGAGGACAATTAATTACATTTTACATTTATCTTTCTCTCTTTTCCAGAGTGTCCCAAAAAGATTTATATGTTTCAGACTAACTAACTTCATAACAAAGCTGTAGTAGTTCAAATACATGGAAAGCAGATGGCAGGATGATAAATGAAACTTTGCTGTGCATGATGAATACTAAGTTAAAGAAGGGATAATTCCTTTTAAAACAGATGACCTAAAAGTTATTAATGCCATTTACAATAATAAAAAAATGTGTTGGGGCTATTTATAATCAGGTTTACACAAGTTAGCATTAGCGAGACACCCCAAAGGAGACACTGTGGTGATTGAATATGTATTCAAATTAAGCATGAGTAAATGAAAAATACTGTATCATAAAGTATAATTCTGAAACATGATTTCAGTAATGTACTCTGACAAATCACAAAGGCTGGGTTGTAACCCTTTTTGCTTTCTGCAGCTTTATGAGCTACAGCGTCAAATGGTTGCAATATTCCTGTATGCATTACCACCACAGTATAAAATCTGCACTATATACGAAAGTCATTTTTTTGGTTGACTGCAACTTGACAACATTCACGCTTTGTGTTGCAAGTGTGAGGAAACGTTTATGAACTGCGGAGGCTGATAGTGAATGGGAAACGGAAAACTGGAAACAACCTCTGGTAAATATTATCGTCCAGAGATGTGGTCGCAGCAACAGTTGGCGCCATGCATGCACACATACACACACACACACACACACACACACACACACACACAGATGCATGTACACACAGTGTCAGGTATGCAGGGTAATCAGTGAGGTTATGGATAAGCTGCCAAACACCCCTCTGGAGCCAGAAAAGCAGAGATGCAGGAAGGAGAGGGCCGGTTGTTGGACTCCTTTGAGTCTATCAGCGAGGCCCGCTGACAGGGGAGGACAGTGACCAGAGGGTCTGGGAGAACTCACCACAACCTCTGACCTCCAATTGTTCCCTCAAACTAAATCCAGGCTTTCAACATCTGTTTTTGCACAGCATGTCCCCTTTTATTTCCTTTCATTTAGACAGAAAACTTTAATGTTTGGTAGCTTTGAATCCAGCGGAAACCTGTCCGTGTTTGGACAGAAAGCTGTGAAGATAAATGTTGAAAAGGAAAACGGGGGGAATTCATAGTTGAAAAGAGAATAAAAGGTTGTTGGGACGAAAGGTTGGAAGTGAGCGGAAGGAAGGGGAGGGAGAAAATAAACTGTGAAGAGGTTGGTCTTACATTCTTTGGTGTTGCGTGGTGCGTTCTGGCAGGAGTGGCAAACCATCCCATAGAGGTTCCTGGGTCTGTTTTCCAGCATGTAATACCTGGGAGACATAAAATACATGGGTATAAACCAGCAACTTGGTAGACTATACTGTATAATTAGGCTACACTAGACCTGGTTAGGCTTTCTGGAGAAAAAACAGCTGAAAGGAAGGAGAACATTTTAAAATAAAAACACTTAAAGCACTATCTGCAAGCACGGCAGGTGGGTATATAGTATGTGGCCTCCCCACCATCTAGACAAACTGTACCTGCACGGTGCATAAGTATGGGGAAGCAGCTGAGGTGAAAAGTTTGCCTCGGTGAAGAAATGTACATAATTGATGCCCTAAAGGCACTAAAGATGGCTTGGTACATATTATCGCCCTGAGTCATGAAGCGTCTATTAGAGGAAAGGCGAGAGGGAGTCTGTGAATGACTGGTGGTAGTATTAAATCATTTAGACTTGAGAACATGAGCAGAATTTATATGAGTATGAACACAATGTATGCAGCGTGCAGGTAATTAACTGATGTCTTCATATATCTGGATATAGTCACAGAAACTGGTTCAATCTTGTGCTCCTGGACACTGGTCATTAGTTGAGGGAACATCTGATTTATTTGCTGGTGATTGATTTATTGATTTATTTCTACCATTAGAGATTAGTCACTCTATTTTAACTACAAATAACTGCACGATTACAAATTTAGCAGATGTTAACCGTTCATGAAGATGAACAAACATCATCATTTATCTCATTTATGATTCATAAATTATTTATTTAACACAAATGTTCCAAAGATTATTTACTCAGATTGTATTATTATTCAAAATGTTTTTTAAATGGTAAAATCATATACAGAAAGTCTGCTTAACATTTGTAAATTATTTTACCTTAGTCTAAAGGTGTATTAAATTAAACCTTTACAGAAGACTTAGCAAACTATTTAGAGGATGGATAGCAAAAGTGCACAAGCTGGAACACAGTGAATTACACATATATTCCCTCTCACATTGTATCAGTTAGTTAAAGAAAAACACTATTGTAACAAAAAAAAAGAAGAATTTAGCTCATATTTTAACTATTATTATAACTATTAATGAATCAATAACACATATAGATGTTTCTTCATCTTCATGAGCCCTTAAAAATATTACATATGCAATACTGATTTGAATATTTAAGAAATTTTGCAAAAGCAAAACTATTCTGGGCTTAGAGAGACAGTGATGTAGCCTACTTTTGCGTATTATGAAGACACCATTGATAGACTATAGATAATAAAGTATTAATTAACTTCACATGAACTCATTGCTTAATGATGGCTTATAAACATTAATTATTTTAAAGTGCTGCTGAAGTTGTTTCCAGGGAAATCAGCAGATAAACATGTCTATCACAACAGACTCCTCATTTTCCTCCAGGTCTTTTTCTCTGCAGACTTTAACTGAACTTTTATTGCTACTGTTCAGGCCTGTTCTGTTCTGCATCGAACAGGTATGGAGTCTGCGAACTGCAGCTTACAACACCCATACATCCAGTACAGCGCACAAAGTACAGACGCAGACATAGACATGACCATACTCAGTGTTCCTGAGCAAAAGCAAAAACATCCTGTGAAAGGAGACTCAGAGCCAAGAAAAGTAGAAGGCAGCAGGACAATATCCCGGCTGATGACAGGAGGAGGAGAATCATGAATCTCTCATATTTATGCCAATTCCTCCAAGACTTACTTAATTATATACTGCCCACATTCAATCATAGATATTAGATGAAATATGATTCAGAAAAATAATAAAAATGTTTTCATTTAGCAAACATTTATGCGTAAAATATATCACAGCGGGAGATCCGAAACAGCCATTTAAATGCTGATGTATAAGAATGACTAAGTTTGGTGTTGACAAAGCAAGTCACTGTGTACAGAGAGGCAGGAGGAGGGGGAGTGATGGATGATGGGAAGGGCGAGAGAAGAAGAGTAGAACAGGAAGGTCTGGTAACGTTTAAACGTCCCTTATTGACTTAATATTTGTGAGTGACGGGTGGTTTCATCCACAGCTGTCATGTGCAAATGAAGAAGTTTAGGATTTAGAGCGTGTTTGCTCACAAAGGGAGGCAGCGTATTAAAATGAAGACAACAGGGTGGTCCATTCATGTCAACTCTTACTGTTCATGTGCCAAGATTTGAATAGTCTGAATAATACAGTACTATAACAGTACATCTTCGTTTGTGTACGTACATTATATGTCCAGTGTATAGTCCACGGTGTATGTATGCATACAGGTGAATTTTACTGCATGTCATTCTTTTATTCTTTTATTTTTTTTTATTAAAAGCTGAAGATGACACAAGGAGTGTCATCTTTTGGCAGAATCAATGTATTCCTAAGATGGTAAAAAAAAACAATTTGGGATGGATTTCAAAGTATCTAAATTGCTACTCTTTCTCTGCATGCTCAGAAGTCAAAGAAACTATTTTGTCTTCCATTATTTGTCATTTACAAGCATCCTCTACCACTTAAAAGTTTTAGTTTTCCTGTGGCAAATAGTTTCCAGATTCTGAATCAAGTCCGGTGCCATAACTTGCTCATGGTGTACAGCGTTGTTGTTGTGCATGTCCGAGCATGTCTCACTGTGAAGTGTGTGAGGACACCTTATTTGGTTATTTATGTACATACAAAGACTTTTGTAGAAATCAACAGTCTGCTTAGTTTCACGAAAGCTAATGTCAGGGTGCCTTTAAAGGTACCCTGTGGAGTTTTCCACCATTATTGGCACTACAGAGCAAATTTTATGAGTGGGTCCCTGTTTTGTTTGTTCCTGTGCACACACACAAGGACGCACATGCATGCACACGTACATGCACACAAGTGATTCGATACAGATTCATGCCAATGCAGGTTTCATAATATTCCAGCGATCTACAGGACGCAGGAACGTGCCAAGAAACGCAGTAGTGCACCAGGAAAAGGCAGGGAAGAAGAAGACTCTTAGCAAGTAAATGTGAATGTAAACAATGCAAGTTTAAAATGGCTTTGCAATGGTTTTATGGGGAAGGAATTGCATTCAACACCATTTTCTTAGTAAATTTGGCCCTGAATATAAACAGAAACTTTGTTTAGCGCACCTTTAAGCAAGGCATTGAGCCTGCAAGCTGCTTCAGTAGCACCTTTTTTTTCAACTGTGTAGTAAATGCCTGCTGGCTTTTTTGTTTTTAAGTTGCATTGTAGCAAATGGGTTTTGAATCTTGTAAAGTGTGTGTGTGTGTTTGTGTTGTTTACCCTGGTAAACAGGGTCCACACTCTGCATCGCTGTCCGGAGTTCCCGCTACGCGAACAGTGGCTTTGTAGAGGGCGTCACAGTCTTTATGCCGTCTGCAGATCTCGTACTTCCCTTTGGAATATTTCCCCTGTGGGCACGGCACACAGGCAAAGTCCTCATCCTTCACACCATAGCCACAGTTCTGCAAAACACACACACATTCATACATTAGGTTAATATTTCTCTCCTACAGTAAATTAGATATAACTTTAAATGACCTCAACACCCTTCGGATCAATAAGATGATTCACAACCGTGCTTTGGACACACAAAAAAGCACACCCTACACACTCACATCTGTTTCTATCCATGTCCTTAACCAATCTGGCATTACTGTTTTGAGATGACAAAAGAGAAATCAGATTGACCACAGAGGCCTGAGTGTGTGTGGGTGTGTGTGTACAGCTTTCCATGCCTGGTAGTGTTTAAGATGACCAACTCATCATGCTGTCATCCAGCATCCATCTCCTCCCATCTTTGCATGTTAATTCCTCACAGTGGGGAGGCCGAACAACGGACCACACACACACACACACACACACACACACACACACACACACACACACACACACACACAAAAACATACTCTCTTTTGCTTCCCTCTCTTTCATCTTGCGTTTCCCTTTTACTTTCATCCGTCTATTCAAACAAGCCTATGCCTCTTAGCTTTGGGCTACGGCAGACGGACTCTCAGAGAAATTTAATATTCCTTCCCTTCTGTTTGACGTCCGTAAGTCTCCGTGTGATTGTTTGATATAGAACTTTGCCAAGCTATCGGCAGGATCTTGCCACTGTTGGTTAAAGCTCACTTTGGATCTTTTTTTTTTACATAGGATTGCCATGGCTCTGCTTCTGTTTGTTCTCTAAAAGCTGCTCCGTTTGAAAGCTTCTTTCCTTTCAAAGCAAATTTGTCGCCTCTTTGAATCTTATGTATCATAATTCTAGGAGGAAGGGAGATGGATAAAAACTAGAGGTGACCACAAGCAGGGTATATTCTGGCTTTTTATTCTTTATTTTGAAAGTTGACAGTGAAGGGCAGGAAGGGAAATGGGGGGTGATGACATACAACAAATGTCCCAGGCAAAATCGAGCCGGGGAAGTTGTGGTGCATGTTATGCATCTAAAAACCGCCGGGCCACAAGGTCCCCCCCCACAGGGAGCATATCCTCAATGTCGAGCAGCTTTCACACATCATGCAAGCTGAAACTTCTATGCCCAATTCTTTAATGTGTCCTCACCTTGCCTCAATACAAGTTAGGAAATTGGAAATTTAAGTCTGACCCAAGTGTTTATGTTCATGTAAACTACATCACGCACAATCTGGATACAAGATGCACTTTAAACGTGTCCTTGGATGTCTTATGTGATGTCTGTATGTGCGTAAGTGTGTACTTTCTGAAGTCTCTGTTGTGAGGAGGAACCCTGTGGTTATCCCATGATTAAAAGGGTGTCACGAAACACACACACACATGCAGGGAAAGCTGAGGGGAAGAAAATAACACATGAATTACAGACTGTGGCACCCAGAGGATCAGACAGGCAGGAGAAAGTGCAAAGGGGGCTCTCATCTCGCTGATTGAACTTCTTTCTTCTCTCATGTTTCTATCGCTCAGAAATGGCCAAATTACTCTTTATGACAGAGCTCGGTGCTTATCAGATTGAGCTTCTCGCTGCCGTCTCTGTCTCGGTGAATTTACAAGCTCTAACACAACACATTGTTGAGGATGCTTACTGGAGGCACATGGTAGCTTAGTGAACACAAGGCAGGAAGTAGTGAAGCAGGAAAGGAAGGAAAAAACAAACACAGTTGGAGCAATCATGATTTTTTATGCATGTTAGCTTATTGAGAGACAAGGACAGAAAAAAGGATGGAAGGAAATCTTTAGAGAGTTGTGATTATTCCCAATTTAATGAAAGATGAAACAACAGAGTTCAGATTGTTGCTTTGTTTTAAGCCATGTTAGAATGACAATGTTGGTCAGATGGACGGTCGGTCCACCACTTTGGTCCTAAAGTACCTCAATATCTACCATTGATTGCAAGATGTACTGACTTTGGATATCCAACAAATTTTTCCTAAGCACATGACGTTGGCATTTGTTGATTTTAGTGAAATGTCTCAACAACTATTAGATGGATTGCCATGAAATTTAACGATGGTCATGTCTCCGTTAGGATGATCGTAATAACCTTGATGATCCATTCATTTTTTTCATTTAGAACCATCATCAGGTAACATTTTTCATCTGTCCAATACCTTGCTTTATGATCAAATACCTGCAAAACTAATGACAGTCCCAGCAGCCTCACCTGTACTCTGTGTTTAGTGCTAATTAGCAAAGGTTAGCATGCTAACATCCTGACCCAAGATAGTGACCATAGTAAACACCGAACCTGCTAAACATCAGCATGTTAGCATTAGCTGAAAGCCACACTGTGCCAATAAGTACAGCCTCAGAGAGCTGCTAACATTGCTGTAAACTCTTAGTCTTGTTTTTATTGAGGTTTCATAAAATCTGATTCTGAAATTCATGTGATTCATTCTGGTTGGAAAAACTGTATGCCTATCGGTATAATTTAACATCTTTAGTTTACTAATGTTAGAGCTATTATTCAACTTTTGAAATTTAACTTTCAAGAAGCATAACCCTAGCAAACTAGTTAGATAAATTGGAGTATTTAGGATCTCTAATTTAATCAATGCAATACTGTTCATAAATAGAGCCAATAAAATCTGCACTCTGCAGCATCATTAAATCAACACATGACCATATAAAAGTAATACTACTGAAATCAAGACAATACTGCTGCCCCGAATAAATGACAGAGGCTATAATTCATCCTGTTCACCCTTGAGTGCGGCTGTCTCTCTTAAGAGGGTGTGGCACCCCGGGGTGCCAACTGAAGCGCTTACCTTCGCTCTGTTTTCTTTGGCTGTCGGCAGACTGACTGACAGAGACTGAAGCTCTGTGTTACTACTGCAAGTCATTCACTGTAATGCATTCCTTCACATCGAGCAATAAACCATAAGAAATTGTTCATTCGAATTTAGGCACTCTTCACTGTGCAGCTGTGTGTGCACTTCTGTGTGTGTGTGTTTGTAGGCGTGTGTGTGTGTGTGTGTGTGTGTATCGTGGGTGGTCTGAACAAAAATGACACACAGGGTCATAAAGTCAGCTTTCATGCTATTTATCAATTTTGGATGGTTACAATTTGATGTTGAATTGACAGCTTTATCCCACTCCCAACGGCTGATTTCTAAAATGTACTCAAAAAGTATAGGTGCATGAAAAAGCAACTTACTTCTAGACAAACCGATGGTTTGTGTGTGTGTGTGTGTGTGTGTGCGTGCGTGCGTGCGTGCGTGCGTGCGTGCGTGCGTGCGTGCGTGCGTGCGTGCGTGTGTGTCTCACCATATGTGGCTCTTGTCCTGGCTGACACTGAGGGCAGGCCTGGCAACTGTTACTGGTCTGATTGAAGAATTCGTACTCTCCACAGCTGGAATACTCCGCACTAGCAAACATACAACACACCTGCAGGGACAGAAAGAGAGACAGAGGGGAGGACAGACAGGGGGAGACGGGAGACAGAGACAGACATCATTAATCCTCTCAAATTTTTTTCTGCGTTTAAACTGCTTAACTTAAATACTTGTACATCCATTTATTTTTGTAAAGGTGCATACCTCTGCAAAGGAATTTAAATACATTATCGTGGACTAAAACCTGGACTTGAATTGATTCGTACATGTAGGAAGTTGGATCAAATTGATTCACAATGCAACAGCAGCAGAGATATTGACTGCATTGGATGATGGCTGATTTATTCAGTTAAATCAACTGGCAAAGAATCAACATCAACATTGTAATTGTCAAAACATCATATCCCGACTTTGTCATCTGTGTTACTCAGATTAGTGGATCATTGTTAGCTGTGTGTGCACGTGTGAGTATGAGATAGTTTGCACAATACCAGTATTTGCTTGTGTGTCTATGCACTGTATGGGTACTAAGTGTGTGTGGCATTGTGTCATTGTAGCTCACTGTGATAAGTAGCAGCTGGTATTTATAGTTTTACCAGCACACTTTGTTCTTTTCCAAACAAACTAACTGACTTTTAAAACCATCTGCAGTCCAGAAAATGATGTAGGCAAAGCAAATGAGTGCATGACTAAATCTCTCCATCTTCTCTCTGTTGTTTTAATAACATCTCCTTTTGTTTTCTCTTCCTCATAACCATCTCATGACAGCGGACACAAGACACTGTTTGGCTAAATATACAAATGTAAACTGCCTGTGTGTATGTGTAACAAGGGTTTGTATGGAGTCCAATCATCTCAGGCCAAGTAAACTGCTTGTAATTTATACCAGATTCAAAATGAACTGACCTTTACATCACACAGCCGATGTACAGTTAGTCCAAATCGACACGGTGAAAGCAAAACAATTTGTTTGTCAGTGTGTCGCACATTTATCGGTCACTGTGGGTATTTAGCAAGCATTGTGTGCATTGGCTTTCTCTGACGATTTGTGCAACCACGCACTGAGCAGCACTTTGTTTGGCTCTGCAGAAACTGCAATAATGATCTTCTCCACATTTTGCCACAGCTGGAAAAACAACAACTTTCTGTCACACCAATATTCTCCTCGGGGCAATTATGCACAACCAGCTATCCCACAATGCTTTGGGAGGATATTTAGTCAGATGCTTTGTGCACATTCACAAAGCATCCGGCGGGTTCTTATTGTTATTCCTCACAGTTCAATTTATACTGCGATTTGGCAGGAAGGCTGTTGCAAACAACATGGAGTGTTTACTGAGACCAGTGTGGGAGGAAGTATTCAGATCCTAATACCACACTGCGAAAATACTCCATTACATTTGCTAGATTTTCTTTTCATTTTCTCCTTATGTTGAAGGGAGGTCCGTTATATAAGCCATTGGCTTCTTGAACTCTCCTGTCAACATTTCTTGTTATTTTTATCTGGATTTTATGAAGTTTATTGTGTGTGCAAATAAACATAAACATAAAAAAAAGTTAAAGTCCTCTACTGAACATGCTTCTTAAGTGAAAGTATATAAAGTATTATTAGGAAAATGTACTTAAAGTATCAAAAGTAAAATAACTTTTTTACTAAAATGTTACTGTAGTTTGTTGAGATGGATATCATTTTTTAACTGTTCTATATTGGGCTGCAACTAGGGCTGTCACAATATCAGATTTTCACTACGTGATTATCGTGGCCAAAAGAATTCACAATAACAATATTATCGCAATATCTATAGAACATTTGAAAAATAAAGAATAATGCTCTCAGTCAAATTCATATTTGATTATTGTGCATTTTGTCTCCTTTTTTGGCAAATGAATTACAATCAAAATACGAATGTAGGGAGGTGGAGAGAAAATGTAACCATATAAAATTATTTAAGAACCGCTGGATTATTTACATGATATTATCATATGTGTATTATTAACATAATATCAATATTTCATTTTTAAATATCATGGCTATCGTCAATACGGTTACAGTATTTTGTGAGACCCCTAGCTGCAACAAAAGATTATTATTATTATTGTGGATTAATCTGCTGATTATGTTCTTGATTAAATAATTGTGCGGTTTGAAAGAAATGTCAATCACAATTACCCAGAGTTCTAAGTGACATCCTCAAATGTCTTGTTTTATCCAACCAACAGTCTAAACCTCAAAATGAATCAGTTATCAAAAAAAATGTTTTGATAATTGACCAATAATTGTCAGTTAATCAGTTAAGCTCACATTTTACGTGCTACTGGGTAGTTAAATATTTAAATATTTTACTATTAATCATATTTTCAAAGTCCTCCTATGTTTTCTACGTATCATCTTAGTTTGTAAAGTAACTACTATTTGTAGCTGTCAGATAAATGTAGTGCAGTATAAAGGACAATATTTCCCTCTAAAAGGTAATGGAGTAGAAGTAGAAAGACTTAAGTGCAGTACTTGAGTAAATGTACTTTCCGCCACTGACTGACCTCCTTTCACACATCGATACCTGTATTTGAGTGTTGTCTCTGTATGTGATATTGTACAATGTGACACTACCAGCGTCCTTGTCTGTCAGTCATTTGTCATTGTTCTACACTTTTCTCAGAAATGTAGTCTATATACAGTAAGTGCTTTTAGAATTGGTAGCAATACATTTCTAATGCCACTACTTGGTGGTGTAGTAAATTGACACCACTGACTGAATCCAAATATCCTTCTCCTTGTTGACTAAGTGCTCCAGTGTCAGCCTGCATGCACACATATAGTGACTGATGAGAAGAAAACAGAGGAGAGAGGGAGGGTAAGGTGGAGGACTCGAGCCTGTCGGGAACCCTGCCAGTGGGTTTCAACATCAAAACAGGCAGAGAATCTCTAGATTCCCGGTCGGATTATAAAGATATCTGCTCTCTGAAAAACTCTGAGGTTGACTAATTGGTACAAGTGCTGTAAAGTTGTGCAAGCTGCTGGCACATAAGAGCACAAGTCTGAATGACGCAGTGCCAAGTGTGGAGTCGATTATGGCTGTGATCCATGCCGATGGACTAATAAGAGATTCTGAGGATACCAGAAATATGATGATGGATTTGGAGTTATGCTGCTGCTTGACAGTATTTTAGAGAGGACAAGGAGAAGAAAAAGGGAAGGAGGATGTGAAGCAGTGGAAGACTAGGAGGAATATAGGAGGAAAAGAGGGAGGACCATGGAGGAGAAATAAAGGAAATGGAAACATGATATTAGTTTGGGATTAGAACTGAATGAAGAAAATAAATGTTGGATTAGGAATTAAGAAGAATTAAAGGAGGACAAGGGAATTAAAGAGGAGGAGACAGGAAACAAAGGCAAAGAATAAAAACTTACCAATAATGAGGACAAAAAGATGGACTTCTTCTGACCTCTCCTCTCTGACATTTTTGCGTCTTCTTCCTGGAGACATGAGAGAGAAAGACAAAGCGAAATGGTCATTCATTGTAATGCAAACATTTTCTGCGATCAATCTTCTGCACACTTACTGAACAGCAAAGTCATGAATCTATTAGCATTCCTGCCAACAGTAGTGCTGTCAGTTGGCACGTTGTGTGTGTGCGTGTATGTGTGGCCCAGATGAGTTCACTGTCCCGTTACCATCACGTCATCGCCCATAAACATGTAATAGCAACAGAACAGCCTGTGGCATTCCTCTGGCTCATAACTGCAAGCACACATCACCGTTGGCTAACCTCTGCTTCAATAAAGGATGGTGATATCACTTAATAATTAATCTGCCTATTTCTTTGTTATGTCTCTCTCGGCTAAAGTTTTTTGTCAAAACTCCAAACTTAGCTGAAACGCCAGCAAAAACAGCTTGCAAGTTTCACACCAGCTAGCAACTCTATTTCAGCTCCAAAATGAGGTTAAGTTAAAAAAAAAAAAATGTAAATGGTTGTAATACTGAGGTGGACGTTGGGTCAACAACAGTCATTATGAGATTGTGTGTTTGTTTTCTTACTTGTGAAATGATGGCCAGTGTTGGATGTGCCTTTAATGCTAGCTGCTTGTTTATTGCTTTGTACATCTGCAAGATCGTGCCTGCGATCGTATTTACTGTGTGTTTGTCCTGCGTTGGTCTGCACTGACAGTGGAGCATCTGTGTGTTGCTGCGAGTATGTAAATAATGTCGTCACTGTAATTGAAAGGATATGGTGGCTGGGGTCCTCTCTGAAGAATCACCCCTTAAGCCACGTTTGAATACAAACAATCAGCCCAGAATCACTCGTACAACGGCTCAGAACAATTTGCAAACAAATAAGAAAAAATAATCAGATAACAGAGTGCTAAATCACTTCTCAAGAAGGAAAAAATGGAACAAACTGACTAATTTGCAGCGTTTAATACAAAGAAATAGCAACTCAACGCAGCGCAAGCAACTTGCATGCTTGATCATTTTGTACTACACATCACATTTTCCCAAGAATGCCACTATATTTTTGACCTTTTTTATTTAAATATGTTTGTCCTATCTTGCAGGATGAAAATCAGTAAGTGTGTGTGTGAGTGTGTGTGGTCTCTGACAGGGTGGCAGCTACAGATAAGAGCATGCTGAGAGAAACGCTGCTTCTATCAGCTTCCTGAAACACGGAGGCTTCAACAAACACTGTGGAGCTGCTGGGTGTTAAATCACTCTCTCCAATTATAATTTGCTTTTTTTTTCCTTTCTTTTTTTTCTTCTATTATAATTTGCTTCTAATCTACAAGTAATTACAAGGTTACATTCAATATACTAAACTAACAAACGCCACCTTATCAGTGTCAATAAGGCCTGTAGAGAATCGAATGCACAATCCTTTGATCAACTCAGCGAGTGGATGAATTAATTTTCTGGCCATTAAGATAAAAAAAAACTATAAATCACTGTTCCAGCTAGTTTTGTATAAGGATGAATATGAGACATGGAAATGAGAAATGGATACTAACCACACTGAAAACATAAAAGAAAAAAACAATGTTATTCTAAAGTATTTATTTCAAACCCATATTTCAAATCCACTTTTACCATCCTCCAAGGTAACATATATTTTCACAGCTAAATAAGATTTTAAATCACATTGGATTAGTAAAGAAGACAAACAGTGGTGAAGTTAAAGCATGCACACCCACACACACACACACACACACACACACATACACACACCTTTAATTACTGTTATCAAGTGCATTTCTCATGGAGTCTCTTTGAGTGTTAATTATATGAAAGAAAGACAGAAAGGTGCAGGTAGATGTGTATATATGTATATATAGATACTTTTCTTGGATCTAAGGCTTCTGTCTGATTTCCTGGTTTTATAGGGGACCCTGTGACACCCTAAACCCTCTTGATAACACACCCGCATCACATCTGCTCACACAACCTTGAGACAACCTTTTACTTGGATTACTTTTAACTCAAGGTGCTACAGTTAGCTGATTTTCTATTTAGACATTCGAAATCCACTTTTTTTTTTTTTATATTGTTTTAATCTACATTTTTAATCTGCATTAAAATAAAATAATAAATCTGTCCGGGGAACAACATAAGCAATGATCTATTTATATATGTATATAAGAAGTGGACGTAGTCACCGTGACATCACCCATTGGTTTGTGGACTGAGGTTTTGAAGCGTCGAGTTTGGCATTTTGGCCGTCACCATCTTGGTTTTTGGCCGTCGCCATCTTGGCTTTTTTGCAACCAGAAGTGACACGAGAGGGTGGAGCTAAGTACAACCGAACTCTGAATAAGACATTTTTAGGCGACCAATAAGGTTAGAATTAACTTTTATGACCTGAAAACACACTGTGAAAGGGTTAAAGTTGTAAGACAAAAATGCGGATAACACCCAGACTGGACAACGCCGTGGTAGCGACCTGTCAATCACAAGGTAGCCACACCCTAACGCATACCCTGCTTCATGGTCTATTTGACTCGAAATGGGACCATAATTTACTAAATGAACATCATGGTCTTGAAGAAGATTTGAAACTAGCGATTGAGACCATAAACTCATGTTTACCTAGGTTATAAATCAAGTGAGTAGTAGGGTCACTTTCTCATAGACTTCTATACAATCAGACTTCTTTTTGCAACCAGAGGAGTCGCACACTGCTGGATATTAGAAAGAATGCAAGTTTAAGGCACTTCCGCATTGGCTTCACTTTTCAGACCTGGAGGTTGCCGCCTGCCTAAACCTAACCTAACCATACCATAACCATAAGAGTTGACAGACTAAAAAACAAATCCACCGACACTGTAGTCTTGTCATAAAAGCATGTTATTGTTTTGATTGATGTGCCCTAAGGTCAGATCAGTTCCATTCAACACATTGACAGCTGAACTTTAAATCCACCCCAAGCTTTTGAGAGCAAGTGTGTGTGTGTGTGTACGTGTGTGTTTGAGAGAGAGAGAGAGAAAGAGAGGAAGAAGCCGCCAATATCTGCTATCTGAGGTCAAAATCTGTCTGTCTGGCTCTAAACCTCTGATTTCACTCTTCCATGTCGCAGACTTGAGTGAAAAACCTTTTGATCCTCGATGATGGCTAATTCTCCGACCCCGAGGGTTTGATCTTGCTTAATTACAGCTCCAACACACACAGACGCGCAAAACACACACAAACACACATTAACACATGGATATATGGCTTATAAATATGCACAGAGCTGGCTTGTGAGGGAAAAATAGTCTTAATTGCACAAGTCCTTGTGGTAAGACCACAACCGGTGTGTGTGCGTGCGCTTGTGTTTGTATGTGTGTGTGCGTGTGTGTGTGTAAATGTGGGGTTGTGTGTTGCTGCCGAAGAGATAAAAGGGTAGACAGCACTTTTTTTAAAATCAGGAAATGAAGAACTGCCAAATTGCTGTGGACCCCCTCAAGGCTACTCATTATGGGGTTAAAGTGATGCACACACACACACACACACACACACACACACACACACACACCGCCGTGTTTGAAGACTCTCTGTGTCTTCCGACACTCTGTTCTACCTCTTTCCACCCTCTATCTCTGTCTCTCTCACCCTCGTTCTCTCTGTCGGGGCAGGTCTGAGATGAAAGTCAGCCCAAGTCTTTTACCGCCCGAGGGTATTAATCTTCTAACGACCACATAATCTCCGATAAATAACCCTTCTGTCTTTAGCGGTGTCATTACCAGGTAGAGTCTTCACAGTTCTTTGTGGCACCGGTAGTACACAGCGATTGTACTGGGCAGCTCCCAGTATGAGCGTGTGAATTTAAAGCACTTCAGCTGACTTTTTTCAAGGCCTTATTTTGCAACATTTGCTCGACTTGTTGACATTTTTTGCAACCTCCTCCTCCCTTCATTAGCTCTGTCTTCATCTCTGTTTTTCATTTGGTTGCATTTGATTGCTCTTTTTGTCAGCAGAGGAAACCCAATATGAATTTCCACATAACTATGGGAAGACAATTTACTCTGCTTCATTAAAAAATGCACAATAACAAACCCATTGACCTCAAAAATCTATACAATGCGATTTAATGAGACCTAAAAGAAGACATCTTTCATCAAAGCTCCCTGGCATACAGTGACAAGTATAATACCTTAATATCACAAACTTCAAAGCAGAATTAAGTCTGTATTGATATGGACTGCAGCCAAATGTGATAGACTTAGCTAGAAGTCATTATGGGGATGTTTACACCCTGGTGAAAGGAGGGGTTGCCATACGGAAATTCCCACAGATCAGCTCACACAAGCACATATACATTAAGTAGAAAGTTAATGTTAATTGTCAACACTCTTCCACATTTTTTGGCAGTCGCAGCAGGCACCCACCCAAACCTGCCAGTCAGTCTCTTGTTATTCATCCTTGTGTTTGTATTCTTTGTGGTAATGCTTTAAACCTTACTGTGTAAGCACATTGTGCATTAAAAACTAGGACTGCCCACTAATAAGCTGATAGTATCTTGTTCGGTTAACTAAGAACATTTAGGTGATTAGTTGTTTCCTATGGGAAATGGGCAATTCATCATTGGTCATTACTTGAAAATAACAGTCACGTCTCTGGCACCACAATCATACTGACAAATATGCTTTGTTCTTTTATAAGGAGTAGATTTTTACTGCATGATTATAGTCTGTGGTAGGTCAGTTTTCCCCCTTTTTCCACCCAGAGTGGAATGCCCAATTCCCCACGCACTGCGGTTTTTGTCATTCCTAACTCTTGTCGTCGGCCTCAGGAGGTTTACAGTGTAACATTTGGAAGAGTCACAATATCTCCCAGATGCCACTCCACTCTATGTGGAGTCCAGGACCAACCAGTAGCAGTCGCTGATACAGCAACATGCGACAAGTTCAATGGGCCAAGTCACAAAAGAGCCGCTACTGGGAGATGAACCCAACAACCTATGTGGTTACTGTAGACTCAGCCGGTTTCAAGATTAAAAACACTAAATAAATATTATCTAATGACGTGTAATTTACTGTTATGAATGTGAGCTAATGCTTGGGGATGAATCCAGTTCCTACAACCTTTGATTAGTGGCCACCATGTGAATGAACCACATATTTAGGTGTTAAATCCCAAAGCAGAAATGATCCTGCTTAAGACATTCTTTATGTACATGTACGCTAAACCTTCCGGCTACCAGCTTTGTTTTGATTTTGGAAAATCAGAAACTGGGGCTACACTAAACCATTGCACTAAAGAGAATAAACCAGTGGCATCTGTGGCACTTTTGTTGTTGTTGCTTAGTTTTAGACCATTTAATGGATACCACGCAGTTAACCAGTGTTGAACATTGCTGTCTCTTTTTCCCCGTCCCATTGATTTAATTCCATTCATTAATTTCATTGAGAAATATAGAGCCAAATAAGTCTCTTTACTCTGCATTGTTCTGTGTCTTCCTACTTCAATGTCATTCAGTACGATTACCCATGGATTGTGTGGGAAAAGACTTTTCACCATCAGTGTTTAACCCTGAAAAGTCTATTCATTACGCCGGTTGATAATGACTTCCTGCCTGATTAAGTAATAGGCCAATCAGTGGCGAGGGAACTCGGCCAGGAAGCAAACCAATGAAGAAGATGAAGAATGAGGTTAGAGGGTGGTTTGTGGGCTCTTCCATGACACTTAATTTCTGATGACAATTAAATCAGCAGCATGTGGATCCAGGGGTCTCTGTCATCCTGGTTTTGGTATTTCAAAAAGGAAAATCTGTTTTCCATTGAACCCTTTCTCTTTCTTCTCTTACTTGGTTTTTTTTTCTTTCAAGCAACCTCTCCCTTTTCCTCTTTTCCTTTCAAATGTAATGATTCATAAACAGCATATGCTAGAAATGCTTGTTATACATACAAATGGCATTGATGCTGATATTGTTTGACTGGAGCTGCTGGTAGCTGATGTTTTTGCCAATATTTGAGACTAGCCTTGGCCATTTTGTCAGTCTCAATGTCTCACTCTAAATTAAATATAATTTTGGCCCCATACAACAGTTAACCAATATATTGCTCTAACCCTAACATAAACACACTCTCACATATAATCCTTCTGCTTCCAGGCCATAAACAAGTTCCAGAGTTAATCAATGCACTGCTTTATCCCTAAAAAAAAAGCCAATTCCTTTTACAGACCAAGGCTCAACTTGCCAAATCCAAGCAAGATCTCAAACACATGTTACTCACTCTGACCGTCTGCTTGTTTGTGTGTGCATGCACAACACCTCAAATCCTGCTGTTTTCCAGCCAACCAAGCAGCGACTATATCACACACACAATTACAGAAGAAGAGATGGTCATCATTAGCTCCACTTCACATGATACAGATGTATATCTAAAGAAAATTATCCAACTAAGATCATTTTCTGTAAACACAGTTACTGTGTAATTTTAACAACTTCTCACTTCATCAGGCCTGCACATGTCAGTGCAACTTCACGCTATTGAAATCAAACAAAAACTAGCTTTAACAGTAGAAAAATATATCTATATCTAGCTAGCCATCTAGACACGAGACATAAAGAAGTTAACCAGCAAAAAGTGCCACAGTGATAATTAAGTAAATGCTGGGATATTATTATTATGACTGAGATTAATGATCTGAATTCTTACAGGTAATAAAACTTCAACCAAGTGGGTTTGTAGATAAAACACGAAGCAGAAAACCACTGACATAGTGGATTTCCCCTCTATCAAGTCTGTCATTTACACCTCCATCATCTCTGGTAAACAACTCCCTCTAACAAGATTCATTTTACCATCCATTTTTATCTTTACACTGCATGGTTGTGCCTCTGATTCTAACTACTTTGTTTTGTTTCATGTCAGGTTTTCCACTCAAGTATAGGTCCACGATAGAGGCCTTAAACAAAAACACCCACCACAAAGTGAACGCAATTATGAGCATATTATAATCAGAGAAACTCTTCATACAATAGACTATAATCATCAGAAAAAGAAATGAGACATTTTCATTCAGTATAATACCATGTCATTAACTGTACAGCGGCCATAATCATCTACCTGTGCTCCTAATAATCTGCCTGAAAAGCGTCAAAACACACCTCGGTTCACTGAACGTTTTGCTCTGACTTTCAATAACCATTCAAAGAGTGTGTTCAAGAATTTGGCCAATCCACTTTTAAGTAATTATAAGTGCCCCTACTGTCTTTCTTTTCAGAAGTGAATTATGAAGGAGGAATGTGCTGCTGGCATTTTGTCTCCTTTCTATGATTTGGAGGCCGTAAATAGAAGGGTGGTGGCGGCAGCGGTGTCAGTCAAATTTGACCAACCGCTTTCACCTTCAGCTGAATCAAACCACGAGTGTGTCTCAAAACTTCTAAACAGAGCTCCCTGATTGGAAAAAAAGATCTAAAAACAAAGAGACAGCACTGTAGTTACAATGTATTATCACATTACTGCAGTCCAGGCTCACACGTCGCACTACTGACTACTACTTTGCAAATGTTCGTTCCCATTCTCCTTGCATGTCTTTATCAGTGCTAAAGGAAGTCAAACTCACTGAACAAAGTAGCCATCAAGGCTCAGATATCAGGAACTAAATCAGTCAGATGAGTCTAATTTGCAACATGATGACCGTCTAAGTTTGATGTGAAAATAAACCCATGATTAAAGTGATTTCAAACTTTGGAGACCCCAGACGACAGCTGGCCCTCGTATGCTCACTAAATATCCGTTTACTCCGACCCCGTCCAACTGCAGCATCGCGGTTTATCAGTGGGAACTGTGTTTTCACAGGAGTGTCAAAACATGCTTTGCAGCAACTTGATTTT
This sequence comes from Sebastolobus alascanus, assembly GCA_916701645.2. Taxonomy (NCBI): domain Eukaryota; kingdom Metazoa; phylum Chordata; class Actinopteri; order Perciformes; family Sebastidae; genus Sebastolobus; species Sebastolobus alascanus. The sequence continues at coordinate 948,081 of CAKAOJ020000180.1, forward strand.
CCATCGACAAATCAGAGCAGTATACATTACTGCTAACTGGGGCTCACAAAAAGCTCAAATATTACCTACAGTAGAAAGGCTGCGATTCACTCTTGGAAATACTTCATGTAAATACTTCATTCTTTAAGTAATGTGCAGATTTTTTAAGCAGCAGAGAATCATCACACCTCCAACAGAGTTACATACATGGCCAGAGCACTATATAAAATGTGTTTCTGTATACGTGCACATCTGTGTGTGATGTTTCTTCAACTCTCTTCATCTTTTGATTGCTTTAATTACAGACTTACTGTCAGCTTCCCACTCTGTGCGCAGGAAAAACAAACTCTTAGGGCACATGAAAAGAAATCACACACACACACACACACACACACACACACACACACACTCTCTCGTAACACACACACCTAGCCCAGCTCCAGTCAGTCAGTAGGCTCTTTGATTCTCTGCCTGCCGGTGATCTGTCTTTCATCGTCTCCTCTCCCTGATCCCTTGTTCCCCTCTTTAGCTCTGCTGGGGCAGAACATCTCCCTGTCTCTGTCTCTGTTTATTTTGCAGTGGCTGTAGGTGGGAAGCCTAATCTGCAACCAGGAATCCGTCTGTATGTCTTATTGCTGCCCTCTAACTAACCTAAAATAAAGGGATGGCAGAACAATGCCACCCTCTCAAGTAAAAGCTCTATATATTAGGATAAATGTGTTTTTTGGGGGAGTGTACTTCTTATGGTGTTTGATTGCCTTGTTTTTAGACAATACACATTGAAGATTGTACAAAACAGTCCAAATCAGTAGCGGACAAGCCTTTTGGGAACCACTGAGATATCAAAGCTCTCATATAAATGACTTTACTCAAAGAGAGTTACTGTTGAAACATTGGTTTTCAGTAAAACAAATTGTATCCACATTGTTCATTTCTGTTTGTTTCCAGTTGTCGGCATTGCAATAATAAACCGTAGGTGTGTGTTTTCGCCCTTTGTGGTGAGTTCTTAAAACAAATCTGGGGGCTCTTGGAGTCTTTCTTGCGGGCGGATAATTCTAGTTGTCTGAGCAGCAGCTAGTCATGACTGATGGAGGAATCTTCAAAGCGCAAATCCTCATCAGTCTATTGAAAAAGTAAAGACTTAAGAATTTAAGCACTTACTTTGAGGGTTGAAAGTTGAAAACCAACCGAAGCATTCACGCCTACTTCTAGTAATTTCAACCTGCCACCAGCCACACCTACACCCATCTGCACAGGTGCCCCGGCCAACAACACAATCCCTCACCAGCTTCCCACCTGCCAATTAGTTGTTTCACCAAGCCAGAAACACCACATGTTGGTGTGCAAGAGTTGTTCCTTTTTGCACCAGCCAGCACACAACAATTTGTCATGTATGTTTGTGTATCATATAAACTATGATTTCTAAGACCTCACCTAGTATTTCTGCTTTTCCACAATGTAAGACATTTGCCAGATCTCCCGCCACAAACTCCGTATAGAATAACTCGATGACGAACTAAAATAGGTTCCCCATACAGAGGACTCTTTAGTAGACACAAATTAGACCACAAACCCCAATTTGATTAAACTTGCTCCCTGGGGCCTGCATGGAGAGATTTCATCTGCTGATTTAGTATTGGCTTTTTGAACTGTCTGCGCTGTGCATGTGGTGAGAGTGAAACTCATGATTAGAAAAGTTTGTTTTGCCGGAATTATTGCATGTAAATTAAAATATAATGAAATGCAGCTACCTCCTCATTTTGCTGGGGACCTCCTAGAGGCCCCTCGGGGAGTTCCGAAGATCCACCGCCTTATTCTATGTTAGTTGTCTGTCCTTGTAACTGCGAATTACTGTATTCAGCAGTAATGAGTGTATATTCTCAGACGAAGCCTTTTGTTTGCTCTTTTAAGAACAGTTTGCATCCGTTTGAGCTGTGCAAACTATCAGTGTTGAGCATATACAGAACCTCAACACACTGATACAGAATATATAACTTATAGATTCAAGTTATAGCCTATATTTCATCAGTGAATTATTTCTTTGTTCATTTCAGAATAAAAGCTGTCAGGGTAAAATCCCACTGATAGAGGTAAAACGTCTTAAATTAACTGTACTGTATACATTAGCACTTCTTTTCCGGTGCTGTTAGTATCTCCACATAGACTTAAAGTATGAATACAATGAAGTACAACACTGTCTTTTGTTTCGTTAAGCTTTCACTTTGGAATATACTTTAAAACAATAACTTGTTTTTTATGTTTTTATGTTAAATAATAATGCACATTTTGTTAGCTGCTCTTTCGTTTTACTATTCGACTTTCTGTTAAGTCTGACTTGAGTTCTCTATAACTGAGGAAGAAGTATTTGAGTGAATTCTTTTTGTACTTTTTCCAGATGTCATAAAAAGCCTAAAAATAAATGTCAGTATCCCTGTAGGGATGACGTTGACACTGACATTTTAGTTCCTTTAGATTTATCTCCTACTGGATCGCTAGATTATCCCTATAAATCTACAAATCTTGCATTCACATAGATTTTTATTGCAATCCTATTATAAAAAATGTAAAGGATTCTTGCACATGGCCCTGGTTCTGGTAAGGCAGTTTGGATTAAAGCCTCCACCAAACAGTCCTGCCATAAATTAAAAGTAGTAACCTAATGAGCTGAAATAACATCACTTCCATACGTAAACTCTTTCTGATTGCATCTTAGATGTGTGAAGCATTATGAAACATTCAACCCTAACAGGCCTCCTGAGCTCTATAAATTTCTCAGCGGGGGGAATGGATATGCTGTGCGGATTGGAATCAGCTGTTACATAAATCTCAACAATAACTTCCACAAGACAAACACAAGAATCCCTTCCCTTTGTATGATATCACCCCAAAATAAAAAGGGTCATTGTGTGAATTCTAGTACCGAGCAGCATTAAGCGACAGAGCGGCGAGTAAGTCAACAAATTACCTATTCACTTCAGTCTACATGATGATCATGACTACAGGCGCTAGCTTTGTTACTTTTTCTGCCTTCATCCCTTTAATCCTCAGAAACCATATTAACTTCTTTTGAAGATGAGTTACACTCCCTCCCCTGTTTCTTCTCTGTGTCTCCTTCGCCTTTCTACCTGTGAACATGAAAGATTCAATGGCAGCGGAGACGCTGAGCTGGGGGCTGCAGGGGGAGAGAGAGACACAGATAGAGAGATAGAAAGAAGGAGAGAGTAAGTAAGAAAGAGGGAGGGGGGGAGAGAGTCGGATTGATTTCCACCTCCAGCAGCTACAGTTCAAAGTCAGCCAGCAGACTTCAGAGGCTCGGCAGGACCCGGCATGTCCCCAGCCGGGCCGAGCTGCCTGTCTGCGGGCAGGACTTCCCCCAGGGGCCCCGGGGCCCGGGACAGTCAGGCGGCACCAAGAAAACAATTATGCAGACAGAGGAGAAAGGTGTGCAAGGTCACACATTTTCTCAAACACACAGCCAAAAATACAGTAACATAGACAAAGTCCCCAACACTGCAGGACTGATAAGGCTTATTTAGCAGCATTAAAATTATTTCTTATCAAGATAATATAATAACCCAAATGCCTTTGCAACTGCATGTTCTTCTACTCTATTAATCAAAATCATCTCAACCGAATAAAGTCAGTTTTTACATCTGCAGCATGTTTGGGATTCAAACATCACAGCCTTGTCAAAAAGCAATCCAGGCCTAAAGTGTGAAGCTGGTGATGTGAGAGACAATCTCGTTTGTCTTCCACCTTGGGCTACAACCTTTGCACCAACACGCACAGTATATTTCACAAACTTCTGAATGTATTTGGGGATATGCCTGTTGCACACTGTACTTAAAAATGCATTTCATGTAGATGACATTCATGCAAATGATAATATTGGAAATGTATTCCTCCAGTCCCATGCACTTTACAACAAACACATATGCTTTTAAAGCATGAGATGTATACTTTTGCCAGTTGAAATCAGCCTGTCAAACAAATAAGATATCATCTAAAAGTAGAAAAGCAGTGTTTGGGGTCACTTTTGCAGTAATAATAAACTACAGTAGATTTAGGCTATTGTTTTTCTTGCATGCATCAGCAGTGTTTCTGTCCTAAAGCTTACATTTCCTATTGAAAAAAGTATCAGTTCATACTTATTTCTAGGGGAAATTACAATAAAGCACATGCTTGTTTGGCATAATAAGTGTTGTTCAGGAATTTCCCCGAAGTCTTGCAGAAATCCGTCCTTGCATTCCTGAGATCGGAGCTGCTCAGACGTCTTACCTGGTGCTCAGAGAGGGGGGCACGCTGGTTTGGTTTCTCCGCTGCTCTGCGGGGTCTGCTGGCGGGGCGATCAGTCCTGGTGATCGGTGATCAATCTCTAGCGCGGTGGCGGATAAGCATCGCCGAGGGACTGGCTGTCTGCGAGTCTTTACTCCACTCAGTCCAAATCGTGTCTCAGCCTCCACTTTGGTGCATGTCGGTGTGTCTGCAGGCTCCTCCTTGATGAGAAAAAAAGTGAGAAGTTTTCTCCGCCCTGAATGAGAGACAGATTAACGTGTCCCAGGTAGACTCTCGGCGGGGACAATTAACGGGCTGCAGGCTACGACTCAACTCCGCCATCTAGTGTTCACAGGGCTGCAGTGGCAGCGCCATGAAAGCGGCTAAACTGAACTCAAGTCTGATCATCATAAGGAAAACAACTACCAAGATTTAACCCAAATTAGTTACTTTATTGTATACCTTTACAAAAATATATGCAAAATTACATTTTATTAAACATATGGGCACTGATCTATATCGCCAAAAGTAAAGTGTTGAATGTTCGTTAGCTCACAAAAGCTAATATTATTTTTTATTTTGTATGTTGCTTGTCCCATACTCTTTCTGAATATGTGTGTGTTTCTATACTGTACATGCTACCTTTCATATTACGGCTGCAACTAACTATTATTTCCATTACCGATTAATTTGCCAATTGTTTTCTTGATTAATCAATTGATAGTTGGAAAATAGTGAAGTGTTCATCACAAGTTCCTAGGGTCCAAATTGACGTCTACAAAATATAAAATAATAATTCAAAATAATAATTGAAGCAGTTTAAAATCTAAAGGTATTCATTTTATTGTAATTTAAGACAAAGAAAAGCAGCAAAAACATCACATTTGAGGTATTGAAACCAATTAATTTTGGTATAATATGTGATGAATGTACTGTCTGTAATGCATATGCTACTGACAATTTTATATATTTAGATATTTTAAAGTTATACCATTACAGCTCTCATTACCATTACTGCTGCTATTGCTATTACTTGCACAATAATGATGATATTGCCACAACGATTACCTCTATTAATTCTACCTACTACCACAAGAATTTAAGATTTGGTGCAATTTGTTTTTGGTGCAGCAATGCTCAGTATACAGTGTCAGCAGCACAAAATATAGGCATGCATATAACATATATAAATAATAACCACAATATTTGTAAGTGGACAGAGAAAAGTTACATATTCCTACTATCTCTATTAGAGTACTTTACATGAAGGCCAACCCACACACACACAAACACCTTGTTTCGGATGATAAAATATCTTTGAAACAGAAGCTATAAATTAGTTTGAGTGTGTGTTTGTGTGATGTGGATGACTGGTGCCTGTTGTCTGAGTTGGACTAAAGCTTGGACTTTAGTCTTCCTCCTCCTCCTCCTCCTCCTCCTCCTCCTCCTCCTCCCCCCTCTTTCCGCCGCTTCTCCTTTTCTCAGCCACAGGAAGGGTGAGATAAAAGAGGGGCTTTGAAAACACTGGGAGTCCTGTAATTACTCACTCTCCCTCTCTGTCTCTGTCTTTCCTCCTGTTTCTATTTTTCTTTTTCTCTGTATCTCCCGTCGACTATCTCCTTCTTGGTCACTCTCTCTTTTTTCTTTAACTTTCTCTGTCCCTCTCGCAGTCTGTTTCCTTCTCTCTGTCTCCATCCTCTTCTCTGTTTTCTTTCTTCTCTCCGTCTCCCTGTCTCCCTCCTCCTTTGAGAGGCTCATTGATGTCGATCCAGGGGCTTCCTGACTGAAAAGGAGGATGAGAGGAGAAGAGATTAGATGAGAAGAGAGGATAAAGAGAGGATAACAAGAAGACTGATGAGTTCTGCTGAGAGAATGATGGCTGCTCTGTCACAGACCGGACAAAAACACGTATTAAGCAAAACCTGTATTTACTATGATGGATGGTGGAACACAAAAACACATGCAACCGACTCTGCATAAGGTGAAATGGGGTATAACAAGATAGGATATGTTGAGATAATGGGACATATATAATATATGAGACTATACATTGACACAAGCTGAGTTACATGAGGCATAATGTGACAAAAAGAGATTAAACTAGATCAGATATGATGAGATGAGGGATTATTTGATAAGGCAACAAAACATAAGATGGTATAGGATTACATATCCTTTACATACTGCATGATCCCTGTGGGAAAACATGGTTCTTGCAGCATTATGTAGTAGGATGCAGCAAAGAAAAAACAATATATATAACAGATACAGTGTAATATGTCTGATAAAGAAAACAAAACATATGAGGTATTAAAAACAGCATTTATGATAGAAAAATGCCACAAAAAAAAAAATTGAAAGATTATTCATGTGTTGTTTTGAATCCCATGTGCTAAATTCACACGTCGACGTGTGCATTTACTTAGCTATTTTTTCTTTCAACATGTACTGCCTTCCTGTTTTACTTATTTTTTTGTGGGTCTGCTTTTATTGAATTATGCTAAACAAATATGATTAAGAGTTATGATTACTTGGTCCATGAATAAATGAAATCATCGACAGGGTATATTTTGAAGTCTCTACAAAGTTTAAAGGTCAACATGCATTCATGTTGGAGATCAGCATTTTTAAGATTCAGTATAGTAGAGCAGCCGTCACAGGACTGGTTGTCCTGTATTAACCCTCCCTCAGCACCACATCAAAGTACTGTAGCTCAGAGAAGATAGCAGTCAGCGGAGGCCTAATTTGCTGCCTGGTATAATGAAGAAACTTCAATTTGCAGCGAAATCATTAAAAGCAAACTTCCTCATGCTTTTTATGTGCCCCAAGGAGGCTCGAACTCTGAAAGAGGAAATTGAAAATATGGTCTAACTGTTCTGAACTTTTCAAGGATGAAATCAATGCAAGATAGAAAAAAAATGCAATAGCTGATAGTTTTCTCCTGATATTTCATATTTATCTAATTATCTAAGTGTACAATTATACCACAGAGCATAAAAACTCCAGGGTTAGGATGATAATAGAAATACATTTGTACATTACTTACTGTATACAGAGTGTTAAATTCACACTGAACAAACATAAATAATACATATAAATGGCTAAAGGTATGCATCACAACACATGTAACAAAAACAACAGCAATAACAATGTCATATTGAGCAAATATTTTGACGTAACCCTAGCTGAAATATCATTCGTTTAAAATTTGTAATACTTTTTTAAATGATTTCTGGAAGAACACACACATGCTGTACAAATGGACCTACCACAGACTCTAATACCTTGTTAGAACCCCTGTTATCCCCCATGCACATTGTCTGTGAGAACACACATTCTCTAACTACTCTTCAACAAGGAAGCAAAGAGCCGGTTGCCATGGTAACTGCCGTGTCAGCTAACCTACTTTTGCATGAACGAAGGACATTGGTCGATGGGAGTGAGGTGCATGGTATAGGTACATGGAAGAAGATCCACACACACACACACACACTACATATTCATTATATTTGATCGTATCAGGCAAACAAGATTTAATCTGTCTCCAGAGTAGTCAATGGGAGAATGCTTGTTTGCAGAGAAATTATGAAAAAGAATGAGAATAAATAGTGATATTACTGATAAAGACGAGGATAGTATAGGAGTATATGAAACCCCTAAAGGTAAAGGTTGATGCAGAAGAAAGAAAAAAGACGTAAAACCATAATATGAATGCAGTGTCAGCTCAAGTTTATTTTTATAGCTCATTATCACAAGAATTTCCCAAGGGACAACATTCAATTACAAAATAATTACGTTGTTTATTGCAAATATTGCAGTGCGGTATTCAGCAAAATAAAATACAGAGCACTGAAAGCCCATTGGAAACACATAAGAGGCCTAACTAACTTACCGTGCTGAGCCTTAAGCAACCACTCACTGACCCTCTGCCCTTAGGAAGGGAAAAAAAAAAAGCAATATCAAAATTGTGAGGGGGAAAACTGCCCTCACAAGGACTGCTAAGCATGCCATAATGTGCCGGTCGGTGCTCACATCACACATAACCTGGACATGGACATGCTGTTTTAAATATAATAAAACTGACAATTCCAACACTTGCATAATGCATTATCTACGAGTGCATCATTACCACACTGAATGAGCCTTTACATTTGCATCACAGCATGTACATTATACAGTAGCATAACAGCATGTGGTGTGTATCATTATTGAACAAATGTCAACCATAGCAACATCTCACAGAGCTGTTTAGCCCTTGTATCTCCAAAAGCTAGTTACCATCCCTAATTGACCCGTCTACTGTTTAAACAGCATCCACCTTTTGTGTGTTATTGACAGCACTGCGTCCTACAGGGAGCCCTGACTATGCTGCTTAAATGGATTGAGGGGATTTCCATCCAATAATCATTTTTTGTTCGCCTCTCCCTGCAGTTCCCCTCTAATTCTGAATCATTGGCTGTGGAGAATTGTATTAAGCAGATGAAACACGCTGGGCATGAGACATGAGTGGCTATGATAAAGAGAGAGAGAGAGACACCATGAATTTGGGCTTGTTGCCAGCACTTGTGGGCCGCTGCGCTAGTGAGGCATTCAGAATCAGGGCTTGACAACAACAACAACACACACACATTTTAGTGGCTGAATTTTACTGTAGCATTGTGATGTTCTGCAGCCATGGGGAAACCTATGAGAAATGGCAAGTCTCTGAAGCTGGGATGTAAGGGGAGCTTCGTCTTACAGCTGAGCTGAAAAGGTGCAAAAGAAGTCTTCAATAAGTCATTACTGCTGCAAAAGACTTGACCTTCACTTGATTTTTTTTCTTCTTCCAGTTCCATTGCAACCACTAGAAAAGATTAAATTAGTGTTGCTTTGATTTGTGTAGCTGTATACCACATTAATTAGTAAATTAATTAGCGCTTCAGTCTCATTTCAGTTCAATCACTTGGCCAGATTTCATTATGTTACATGTCTTTCAACTGTCTTTGGCTGAAGCATCATTCAGTCTCTATATGTATTTGCATACAACATGTGTGGGTGTATTAATAACACAGTATGGTTATTATAGAATATCATAAAAAAACATTTGCAATACTGTGACTTAGTTACTTTGTTGTGAAATGAAATACAGCATACAACATTTTCAGTATCTGACTAATCAGTGTAAATGCTGCACGTGTTGCACACTGCACACACACTCCCTCGTCCTCATTGTATGCCTAAGCAGTCCACCCTCGTCTTTTCATCGTGGGTGGTAAGTAGTGGGCCCACCCCTCACCCAGGAAGGCGTCACTGTGTCACACATACACACTCACACACACACACAGGGACAAATGTACACACACATTTGGCTCAATCACTCCCTACGCCTCTAGGGCTGAATGTGAGAGCAGAGCAGGTCTGAACAGGTGGACAGGCAAAGCACGCCTGCAGTCACGGCTGAGAAACAACACACACACACACACACACACACACACGTCCTTCTTCTTTAAGTGTGTTGTGTCCATCACATAGCACATGACAGTATGCTGAGGTTTTTACCTTTCTCTTAAAATATTTAACAACCCCACATTTGATTGAAAATAATCCTGTCTGTCAACTATAAATACACTATCTATGGCTGCTAATATTGTCTATCTGTGAATTACAACATGGTGTATAGTTTCTGTAACCCTCACTGAAAGTAATTATCCAAAAATATCCCTATATAACACATTCCACTGTACCTGATGATACTTTATAATGTTAGTTTATATTCTGTTTAATATGGTTTCACATGACTACAATAATCCTATAATCCCTTCAGGTATAAGACTATACATATAATTTATTTTTTTTTGTAAAATTGTGTGTCCATTTACCACACTAATAATTCTAGGAATACCAATCTTGTGTCTTGGAGTCTTTATAGTCTATATTAGGGATGCACCGATATCGATACATTCATCGGATATCGGGCCGATACTGACTCAAACATAATGTATTTATTTGTTACATTTTGTCTTACAATGTTAGAAAATCATTGTTTATGTCAAGCCTGATGTTGCCTTACACATAAAAATATGATCCCAGCCACTTCCTGAGGCATACAGTTTATTAATTAAACACATCGGATCGGCCGATACCCAAATCCCAGGTATTTCTACTGATATCGGGACTGAAAAAGTTGGATCGGTGCATCCCTAGTCTATACAATGAGGAATTACAGAACATTTTCAGTTCATATGTATGATAACTTTTTGGAGATTTAAATTGTTCAACCAGGAGAAACAAAAACATCAGCTGATGTCCACCAGGCGTCGCCAGAAACCAATTTTTCCCAAAGGCCTGTTTTTCAGCTGGATGTAGTTACTGAGGTAATGAAAAGGATGTCAATATGCCTGTCAGCTGGGTATCACACGGTGAGACATACCAACCATACAATGATTCCAAGTCAGTTTAAGTTTGATAATAGAAGGTAAATAAAACCAAGCAAAACAACCAGAAATCTGATCAAACATTCATGTTGCTCAAACTTGGGTCACATCTCTAAAAAACGACGTCTTATTTTCATTGGAAATACTCAACAGCGTAGCTGATGATTTTGTGAATTGACGCCCGAATGTATTAAGTTTATGACTACTTTTATTAGCTTGTCTTTGTGAGCAGGTGAGATGACAGAAAACCTTTCAACAACCTCTCAGTTTAGTTTAGTTTGTGCGTGTCTCTTTTTTAACCAGTCGGTGTGAAGGTGTGAGGAGAGAAAAACCTGGCTGGTAACAACTCTCTCTCTCTCTCTCTCTCTCTCTCTCTCTCTCCCCCCCTCTCTCTCTCTCTCTCTCTCTCTCTCTCTCTCTCAGTCTTTATCAATCTGTCTCTATAGTTCGTGAGCGCGCTCCTCCGCGCAATTCTGATCTGCGCGCGGATGATGATGATGATGATGAGAGCGTGACCTCACCGCTTTCTGCACAGCTGCTGGAGAGAGAGAGAGAGGGGGGGGAGACACAGAGAGAGAAAGCGAGAAACAGAAACACGTTGAGGGAGACGCAGAGAGGAACGGAACAGCGGAGAACATTCACAACACCGGGGTGACTGCTCGGCGCGCAGGGGGATCTGTCTGGCTGCTTCCCGCCGGTCCGCCTCCCCAGCATGTTCTTTGCCCCCGGATCATTTCTACGGTACACGATCCAGTCGCCGCGGCGTCCCCGCAGACACTGAAGCCCAGAATGCTCACCCTCTCCGCCGACATGGACGAGTCCTCGTCTCTGCTGGATCTCCTGGAGTGCTCGGTGTGCCTGGAGCGCCTGGACACCACGGCCAAGGTGCTGCCGTGCCAGCACACCTTCTGCCGCCGCTGCCTGGAGAACATCGTCAGCTCCCGGAACGAGCTCCGCTGCCCGGAGTGCCGCATCCTGGTGGACTGCGGGGTGGACGACCTGCCGGCTAACATCCTCCTGGTTCGCCTCCTGGACGGCATTAAGCAGCGGCCCCAGCGAGGCAACGGAGGAGGAGGAGGAGGAGGAGGAGGAGCAGGCGGCAGGCAGTCCCTGGCCGGGGGCTCGCTGCAGGGGTACGCAGCCGGGATATCCGCTTCTCCCCCGGGCAGTGCGATCAGAGAGCTGCCCGTAGCCATCAGGAGCTCCCCTGTTAAGGTTGGTTACTTTCCCATCATCCATATGTGCCAGTGTCTCTCTCTGAAGACCACTAAGCACCCAAACAATGTTTAGATGTTTCACCATTATGAATCCTTGGTAATTCACTAAATCACACACTTCCTAAAACATTTTGCGAGTAGTCAGCAGCCCATTTTCAATTCGGCATAAACAAAAAACAATAACAACTTTAAGATTGCTTCCGCTGCTGCCCAGTAGCCTGTAGCAGCAGCAGCAGCAGCAGAGGATTTTGAGGACAATTGTTCAGACGAATTCCCCATTGTTTATATCTGATGTTTGCTGGAAATGGGGAACAGTGAGTTCAGCATGCTGCCTGCACAAATATCCAGCTGCTGTATGGTTATATGGATGCAAATTTATAGACTATGCTCTGATTATTCACGCAGTGATTGCAGCATAGATTGTTTGAGAACTAGGACCAGGAACATACTTGGAAGCAGCAGAGACCAAATTATGGGACATGGATACAGAGAAATAGAAGTGCACTGCTGTGGCTTTGTCATAGCTGATGACACATATATCTATTGACTGATGCATTGTTGTCTATTGATTGTTTTGCTGAGTTATCACCAGTTGTGTCTGTGATATTCCCTGATGTGACACTACTTCGGTATCATAATGAGGGTGTCTTTCCTGTGATGCCACTGAGGTGTAATAACTAAACTGAGAGAGGAAGAGAGACAGACTGAGAGGGTCACCTGTCTGTGATACTGTTGCTGCCAGAGTCCCGGTGAAGCCCAGTTGGCCACAGGCTGCAGCAGTGTGAGGTTTCATAAGGTAGAGGAATGGAGAGCCTTGTTTACTTGCTATGCAGAGCATTCCATGCTTTGTCTCGTGGCTGTGATGTGAGAGGTGTGGAGGAATGTGGCTGTAATGTGGCAATTAGACAGAAAATGTGATAGCATCAGCACTGTGCTGCATGAAATGTTGGTTGTCATTTTGCCTCCAATTGGAATGGATCTTACACAGCAATCTTGAAAACCGTCAGGCAGTTGTGGTGAGATAGAAATACCTAGTTTTATTGCACTTACATTTCCTAAAAGCTTCGGTATTATGAGGTGCAAAATTTAAGGCTGCAATTAACAACTTTTATTTTTAAATTAATTATTAAATACCTTTCAAATGTTTTTTTTCAGTGAATTAATTCATTTTCTTAATCTATCTAATGCCAAACTAAGTGTTGCGTTATGCACACCTATACAGGTGCTTAGACAGATGTTCCATATATAGGCATATTATATGAAATGTCAAACATTTAAATATTGTCTGATAGCAGCCAATAAATACCCAAATATTCAATACACAATCATATGAAACTGAGAAATGCAAGCAGCTCCTCACATTTTAGGAGTTGTCAATATAGATCATAAAGAAACAGGATTCATGTGGAAAAAAAAATGCATTGCAGAAGAAACGATAGTCATGACCTCACCTCACTGCCAGCTTTTCTTACTTGTTTTTCTTTAAAGAAAGACAAGATTTCCAGTCTCAATACGTCATGTTGTAACTTGTTAAGACGGATATACCGTATTTGTCTAAGCTGAGCTTGTGTTGTGTGCCGCGTATTCATAAATGCAGTGGGATTTCTCGGAGTTGGAGTGCATGAGGGTGGTCGTGGGCAGGTGGGTTCATGTTTCCCCTCAGCAGCTTTTTCTCTGAGTTTAGCGTTCCCGATAAGAAGGACGCAATGAACAATCAGGCTAACAAAGGCGCTGCCATCCGCTTTCACACCCCCCTACTCAGTACAACAAGACTTATCAGGCGAGCTAGCCATTGATTGAAGCAGTGGAGCACTTTGGTGTGATGAAGTGCAGCAGCAGTGAGCAGTCACTCATTCATGGCGATGAACAGGAATCCAAACCCTCAGTGACATTTCCACTAACACTTAACACTCCATTTCAATTCACTCAGTAAACTTTATCGGTCCCTATAGGGCAATTTTGATGCCTTGAAGAAAAAAAAGCGCACATACAAAAGAGACATGCTGCAATATAGGATTATTTTATTTTTCATTTTTAGACAAGTGCTTATCGTAGCTTCATATAGAGCCCATAGAAATAAAATAGGTAGAGCCTAAAGAATGTCTTAATTTGACCAACAGTTTAAGGGATTCACTTTATTGTCTCATGAATCAGAGAAAAGCAGCAACCAGAAAATGTTTGATATTTGAATTTTATATAACATAATGAAAAATTTGAAATTTCTGAAGTTGTGTGGCTTAAAGAAGTGTTAACCTAGGGACCACGTGCACAGTCACACACATACACACAAAAATATACACAGTACACACTATGCGTCTTTAGTGGTGGCCAGTCTGTGTTTGTTTTAACCCGAGGGAAGAGCACTTCACTGTGGACCTTGCCTTTATTGCCAGTGTGAGCACACACACACACACACACACACACACACACACACACACACACACACACACACACACACACACACACACACACACACACACACACACACACATACACACTCACACACTTATAACCCATTACCCTCTGCAATCCCCTGCAGTCACTTTGCCCAAGTCTCCTCGAGGCTCCCTTGGGACCAAGGCTTGGTGATGAAAGTGTGAATTAATCTGCTCTAACAGTGGGGTGTGTGTGTGTGTGTGTGTGTGTGTGTGTGTGTGTGTGTGCATTCGGAAGTGTATCCCCCTGCACACAAAGAGCAGGGGTCTTGCTAAGGGAGTTAAATCTGAGTTTGAGTGACACGCTAATGCAGTACCACACACACACAGTTATTAAAGGAGTCACGCAGGTCACACAGAACACTCTACGTCAGGTATTAAGGGTTGTAGATGAAAATGAATGTGTTGCTATGGAAATAGAAAAAGAGGCAGACATGCTGAGTCAGCTTTGTTCCTTGCTGTCTGCGCTCTTTGAGCCTCTGTTGCCGACTTTCTTCTCTGACCAATAAGAGTTTATCAGAGCTGATCATTTCTTTTTTTTCCACTGTGTGAAGTTGACTTCTCAGAAACAGACAGTTTACTGGTCAACTAAAATACCTGCCTGGGATAATCTTAACCCCAATAAATAGTTTACAGGAATATTCCACTATACCAGTGCTAGCTCAGGCACTGGGTCAAGCATTCAGGTACTTAATAACTTGCATCATATGGTAGATTTTTTTCATCTTGGGTTTTGCTCTTTTACCTCAATGGAGAAATGTTGAGCCTGTTAGCAGCTGATGACTGTGGCAGCCCCTTAACTAGTCCCTCAGCTGCAGTGTTGTACATCCGCCGTTGCAGTGATGACTCGCCACTTGTTCCTCCGTTCACAGACAGCAGTGTGAAGACACATACAGTATGCAAACAGAAGAGGTGTTTTAACAATGTTAACAGTGTCATGTAAACTGAATAATGGGACTGGATATTTGTGAGAAATGGAATGGTTTTGCTTTTTCGGATTGGGACAAGATGTTGATCAGGAACCAGTCTCAGTTTAGTCTGTCTATTAGTCATTCTAATGGTGCTCCTTGAACTCGTGATGAGACTCGGTCCTGGCACATTTTGGTATTATAATAATACTATCAATTATGATTCTGAATGCAATGATGCTGATCAATTCTGGTTTTATCCAATCTGATGCACCTATGTATTGTGATTCTTTTTTTTTTTACGATTTTGAAATAGTTTTTTTAATGCCACAATCAATATATTTGCTTCATTTGAGTCTACGCGGTGGTAGAAGGAAGTTACCGCTTTTAATGTTGTAGTCTGAGTAACATGACGTCGCATCCGTTCCGTATCCGTCAACCAAAACAAACCGCGGCCAGTCGCAGCCAGCCGAAACGAGAAAGTAGAAAACGGTGGAGGGTCCGCGTGGATACGACCTGCACCCTCCCATTTAAAATTCAAAGTGGTAAACACTACACATACACTAAAGTATGGAACCGTCTCATGTAGCTTTGGTGACTGTCCTTGTTACTTTTGCCAAGAAGGTCATGTTTTCAGTCCTGTTGGTCTGTTTGTTTGTTTGTTTGTTAGCTGGATATTTCCCAAAATATGTCATCAAATTTCAGCCTTGGTGGAGGTATGTACAGTATGTACTCTGCAACTGCTTTCTAGTACGCTTATGAGAAAAACACTTCAAAGTGAGTGTTCTTCCTGTTTTAATTGCAGCTCTGTCTTTGTGGCCCAGAATAAACCAAAAAAGACTCTTTATCTGTGAGTGCCGGTGATTTGTTTCTTCAGCTCTGTCTTTGTGCCATATGTCATCCAGCACATTTCTTGCCAAATCATAGCTTTGGAAAAATGGAACAAATACGGTGCAATACATTTGTATAAAACAGTTTACACCGGTATGGTCTCATTTTTCTACAGCATATGCCTTTTGCATTGATTTGTTTTTATTTGATCAGCTGTCAGAAAAGTGCAAAGTTTGAAAACAGACAAATATTCAAGACTGCACATAACTGAGGCATTAGAAGTGTTATTATATCCATACCTAGCGACGAAACTGGTGGATGACTCATACTGATTCATGAATTTTTACTGGTCTTTGCTGGTCGGCCTTGGCAGGATATGTCCTCTAGCAGTGTATTGTTCTTTGAGAGTTGGGGGCTTATGGATTATGTGGTCTCTCTTTCACACCTTAGTGACTAAACCAGGTTGCTGCTTGGTATTCATAAAGCTGATCTATTTATCTATTCAAGCATCTGTCAAGGACACTGTAGGTTTTTACAAGTGTCGGGGAAAGGATTCATTCTGCTCTGTGCTGAAACTATTAAACATCATGTATTTTGATTATTTTAATGTTCAAACAGGAACAAGAATCCAATATATTCTCCATGTTCTTGTCAGATACACACCACTATGATGAGACTCTAGAGAGCTCTGACTATCAAAATGTCATATGAAAATCAATGTTAGACACCCCAATGTGGTAATAATCATCAATTATGTAATATATGTAATAATAGTCAGAAACCTATCGCAATTTGCTGTTTATACCACCTGTCCAGTCCCCGTCAAAGCAGTGTCATCATGATCCCAACCCTTGATCTTCTCCCTTACCTGTATTTACCTGGGGTTGCTCTGGTGACGCCCGAGGTTACCACGGCAGCGTATAGCAGCAACGACGCCAGCTGCTTTCATCTCTGGAGTGAGACATTGCTTTGCCCTGTCATTCCCACGTGTAAGGATTACATGGGGGTTCCACAAAGGAAGTAGTCTGTTACCAATCCCTGTAATGATCCTTTGAACCAGAGTCTTTTGTTTTGTATTGTACTAAGGACACAAACACACACACACACACACACACACACACACACACACACACACACACACCCAACGCCTAACCTTAACCTAAACCTAATTCTAACCTCAACCCTAAAACCAAGTCTTTTAAGAACACCGTAGTACTAGTACTATTGACCAAAAAAAATCCTCACCATAAAATACAATTTGGTCTTCACAAACATAGAAATACAAAAGCATAAACACACACACACTCTCTCTCTCTCTCTCTCTCTCTCTCTCTCTCTCTCTCTCTCTCTCTCTCTCTCTCTCTCTCTCTCTCTCTCTCTCTCTCTCTCTCTCTCTCTCTCTCTCTCTCTCTCCCCCCCCCCGCTCTACAGCTCCATTCATAGTTGTAATCTTGCTGTAGTCTTGCTGTAATCTTGCTGTAATCTTGATATCTCCCACACCTTTACAATAATATTGTGTGAGGAAGCCTCATTTTTCTGCGTTTATTCTCACACACTGACACAAACGCTCACACACAGACGTGCATGCACATTCATTCACATTCATTAGTGTTATAAACCGCCGATCTGTGGCAGTAAACAACAAGACCTCAGTCATTACCTCCACATTACCCCCTCACTTCATAAATACTGAACGAAGGCCTGACGCTGTACATGCATATACACACACACAAACACACACAATTCATCTTCTTATGTCTGAGAACATCTCTCTGGACACATTTCTCTCTCTTTCCATGTGTGTGTGTGTGTGTGTGTGTGTGTGTGTGTGTGTGTGTGTGTGTGAGAGAAATATCTCTCTCTGCCTTCTCAACCTTATGCAACCCAGATTGTTAAATGAACACTCAAATGCACAAACACCTCTTTTTCCTCTGTCGCTCTTTACTCATTCTTTCACATCTTTTTCTCGCTTTTTCTCTGATGTTTGTGTGAAGCGAACTTAATTAATTTCAGTGTGACCACATAATGAAGCTTCCCTCCACACACGCATGCACGCGTTGCCATTTAAGAAGCAGTTAAAACCAGACGACTATGCCCTGCGCCTCATGGGATCTCTTGGGAATTATGCAGCTTTGTGCTTTATGTGTGCATGAGTTTGTGTATGCAATAGTATGCATTCATCTATTTCCATGCTTGTGTTGTTGTTTACCAGTTATATTTTTCCCCAGTAAACACAAGGCACAATTGGATTGTGAATGGTTTGCAATGAAGCTGCCCACAGCCAGCATTCAACATTTTGTAGTTTAAACCGTTTTCATGCCAAAATTCACTGTATTAATGTTTCCTCCAGAATTTTACTCTTATCTGCCTGGAAAGCCTCTGAAAGTGCATTTATTTTTACTCTCTATTGAAATACAGGGTGGTAGTAAAAATACTGTATAAACGGGAATAATTAAATAGTGTATTGTATGTGGTAAACAAAGGATGACGGCAACAGCTTGGCCAAATATGAAAAGACAGCTTTGGCTATGTATTGATAATATAATTAATGTGATGATGCAGCAATGCCAAAATGAGCGAGCCTCCTCCCCTTCGGCAGGAGAATATCAATCTTGTCCACTCAAAATCAGGCTAGTATGTCCCTAGTATGTACTTTCTTTACATATCAGTGTTGCTCTAACTACTTGAGTCCATGTTGCCCTGAATCTGGGTGATGTCATTTTGCATTAGTGTCATCCTTGGCCCCGCCATCATCCTGCTCATCCAGATATGGAGATGGAAGGAGGTGGGTCAGATGATGGATTGATGGATGGAGGCAGGGTGGCGGTCGAGGGCAGTTTATAGCTCGGGTGATGGTGTAATGAGATAGTGCATGTGTGTGTTGTTTAGTTTGGGGGGGTTGATGTGTAATGGGTGTTAAAGCCTAAACAAGCTTTGGAGCTTGACTGCCATTCCCACGGGTGTATGGGTGGAATCCCATCAATCCCATCCCCCAGTTGCACAAATACACACATGGGCACACACACATAGACACACATTAGGTTAAGGGTTAACCCCCTCGCTCCTGGTTGTATTGTTACTATGGAGATGAGGGTGAGATGTCACTGGCCACCGGTCAAGCCATCACATTTCAGACAGAGGAATGGTGGCATATTTTAAGGTTGAAATTGAAACATGGCACCATTAACATGCAATGGCAACATGTAGATATGTCATCACATTTTAGACATTTAAAGACACAGAAATTAAAATTCATCATATACAGTATATCCTTGACATTTGTTTTGACTTGTGTACTAGAGGAGAAATATGAGTTTTATATTTTTTATGCACCTACATTTGTGTTCTCCATGTGCCATGAATTTGACTGACAACATGTACTCGTAATATGATTGGTCACTAAAAGATATTCAAAATATTACTTGCATTTCAACAGAAGCGCAGGCAGTTAACCAGCTTGGGGTCGACGCTGTTAGCCGCTGCTACATAACATCTAGTGGGAATCAGTGCTAATGTTTGCTGCCAGCTAGCTTCCACTTTCTGAATGGAATACAAACAGCACAATAAGTCTTCCAAATGTATTTAATGGTACATATCCAACACTATGTGGACTTGTTGAAAAAAGGGGAAAAAACATCTTGTATCAATATTCATAGGCTATACAAGACTATGACTTTCTCCAGTTGGTGGGGCACTACACAAGCAGTGCGTCTTCTAGCAACTGTCAGTTAAACACTATTATGGGAACTGTCCACCCAGAAGCCTGACACCTCTTCCTAACATACAGTGACCGAGCGAAATCTGGCAAATGGAGCGAAAAAAATTGTCCACATATACTATGAGCGATGTCACTCTCTATTACATAGCAAGAGTAATATTGATTAACTGTCAATATTACCCTCGCTGCCAGGGCGAGCGGTTTTTCAAACAATCAACGCGTTGTTTTGCCTGTTCGTTGACTCACGGAGGAGGTTAGGACAACTTCATTGGGAAAAACTGAAACAATCTGGTGTTCGCTCGTTCGCATCGCGTCCAGTTAGGAAGAGGTGTTCTTACTTAGATTCTTATTCCACAAATATGTCGAAAACAGTTTATCCTCTTGGAAAAGTATGCAAAATAGCTACAGTATCATTAAGTGTATATTTCCTTACACAAAAAGAGAGGAGAATTCAAATTCACGCTTGACTTCAAGTGATTGAATGAGATTTTATAACAATTCTACACTCCTGGTTAATAGGGGTGTAAAAAAATATCGATACGCTTAAGTACTGGGATATTATGTTTTGTGATACTGTAACCTATTAACTAAAAATCGAAACATGCAAATATTTGAGGCAGACAGTGGCTCAGATCGCACAAAAAATAGTGCCTTGAATGATGTTGGATGTTATAGGGACTGTGATAAATGCAAATGCAGATCCCATTGTTCTGATTACATAAAAAAGTCAACTGTTTTTACTCAGATTTTATGCATATGGCGGTGTATTCTTTACTGTGACAGTTTTCCTAAAATGTATATATTTTTATATTGCGATTTTTTTAAATCGCAAAATATATTGCCTTGCTTACAGTATCGCAATATATTGAATCGTATCCCCTGTATCATGATACGTATCGTATCACCAGATTTTTGCCAATACACAGCCTTACTCATTAAGAGTAACTGGATGAGGTACAGCACTAGAATTAGCTCAACGTTGTACTGTAGGTCACCAGTGTTACCAACTAAAATTAATGTTTTTAAATATGCATTTTTTTAGACAACAGAGGAAGCAATGATGCGTGCCATGTTGTGAAAAGCAACAACTTCATAATTAGTGCACCATCTAGAATCCTGTCCGACGTGGGTGGGCATTCATGTGCCACTTCCTGGTGGGAAAGTCACAGCTCCTGCACTGGCATCACATTACATGTTTTCTGGCTAATGAAACCAGCACCATTCAGACCAAACCAGAGTTACCCCCCGCTGCCATCTGGGACTCTGCCATCTGGGTCAATGTGTAAAATTACCCCAAGCAGCTTTAAACAGTCTTCTACAATACAGGGAAAAGTGTTACGAGTCATAGTTTGTGACTCCAGGTAGTTTTACTTTGGTGTTGAGAGTCTGCTGACTCCTCTGGCAGCATGCGACGTAATGTGCGTGTCTGTTGTAATAACGGATGAGGTTCCACTGGTGATGTGCTTGAAGAAGTGGAACGGTTCTCTTGGGGGAAAGATTCGTGGAAACACACTGTGGTTTCTCCAGGTGTCAGGCAGTGCAGGTGTGTGTGTATGCCCGAGTGGTAATACGTTACAGTTCCTTCCTGTCTTGTTGCAGAAATGCCTCCTCAATCCTCCACCTCCACCTACTCCTCCTCATCTTTCTCTGTAATGGAGAGATGTTGAAATGCACCCACCACCCACTTTAGACTTGGCAGGAAACAGAGTCTTGGCTAGAGTAGAGAAGAGAGATCAGTGTAAATATACACACACTCAAAGACACATACACAGATACACACACATCTGAAGAGAATTTGGAAACATGGCAGCAAATACAGGTCTTCCTCTTCATCGACCTGCTGTTCATTCTCACAGCTCTCAACTTCAATTCATCACCAGCAGTGTTTATGGATCTTTGTGGAGTCATTATTTTCCCCTCTTTTTTACTTTGCCCGTAGGACTGAATGAACTTTCTAAGGTAGTTCAGTCCTCCTAAAGGATTTTTTCTGTAATAGTTTGCTCTCTGAAATGTGTTAATCGCACTTTTCAAACTACACTTATAAAGTATAGAGAAGGGCACCAAAGACTCCAAAACAAAATCCCAAAACAAAGCAAACTAAAAAAAATTTCACATGCAGTATTGAAAATTGAAATGAAATCTGGAAATAATATAACATGTATATTAGGGATGTCAAAGTTAACACGATAATAAAGCATAAGCACAAATTTGTTTCAACGCCACTAATTTCTTTAACGAAATCGATCTTCCGGAGGTTGTAGGGGGCTCAGTTTTAAAGCTAGAGTGAAGATACTGGCATCATATGAAACTAGAAAACCATGAGGAATCCATTGGTACGAGCTCGTCATGAAGATAAGATAAGAAGATAAGATAATAATGAATATATACTGTACATACATTTGTATAAAGCAAGCATATTTGCCCACTCCCCATGTTGATAAGAGTATTAAATACTTCACGTGATTATTTGCGATTAAATATTTTAATCGATTGACAGCCCTAATATATATATATATATATATATATATATATATATATATATATATATATATATATAAATATATATATATATATTCAATAAGAATATTATAAATCACATAGTCTGTTAGTCTAGGTGTTAAAATATTCTTAATATTATATCTTCACAAACATACCAAGCATATAACATCTATAATAGGAGCAGGAGCATGAACATTACAGGAATATTATTGCAGTACTCCTGGACTAATATGACCACCATAAACTCACTAATGAGTATGACTCAGAACAAATTGTGACTGCAGGAATATTGTTGTGGTATTGTATTTTTTTCCTCCACTGAGGATAAGTGCGACATTCTTCTGAAATGTGTGCTGCATGCATATGAATTTTTGGGGGTCAGATAAGAACATTTCAGGTTATTTCGGGACACGCTCTGATCCACAGTGTTCATGGCTGCAGTACAACTGTGATCAGCTTTCCACTCTGACGTCTGTGTCCAAACATCCACTGCTGGCTGTGTGTGTGTGTGTGTGTGCGTGTGTGTGTGTGTGTGTGTCTGTGTATTTTGTTTATGCATAAATGCTACGTGTGCATATTTGAATTGGCATATGCATATTGGCGTGGTGTTTGATGGCGGTTTGTATGTGTACTTAGAAATGAATGTGCTATGTGTGTTTATAACAGTATGTACAGTATGCGTATAAATCATCATGTGCATGTGTGTGTTGTTTGGCTGCTTCAAGTTTTTAAGAAGAATTTCTCAACATTTATAGTGCTGGACTTGAGGTTTTTAGAATGAGGATAGTGTGTGTGTTTGTAAGGGGTGTGTAGTGGGTCATGGTAGTATGTTAGAAGGAAAGGGAGTGTGCAGGGAAAATTGGAAGGAAAACGCAAAAGCCTAGAGGCAGTTATGTAGAGCATTTTTGGCTTAGGGTCTGGTGTGTGTATGCATTTGTGTGTATAAGAGGGATCTGGCAGTTTTCTCCCTCCAGGACAGGGATTATGTAAGCAGAGCAAAGTGAGGTCAAATACCACCCTTCGTCCGGCTGTGATTTTTTTTTTTTTACACTGGGAACAATGGAAACACTGGGACGATCAAACTCCTCTGCTCTTAAATGTGAAAAGCTTTACTCTCCAGAGACACTAAGACGACTGTCAATTTCTCAGGTACTTGATGTTATGAGCCACTAAATATCTGACCTATGACCTGTTCATTCTTGCTATTACTGTAAGTGTCACTTTAAGAAACGGAGAGAGAGAGGAAGATGGTGAGGGAGAAGATGATGAGACATATCAACAGAGACACGTTGCCATGGCAACATGCACAGACCAGTCTGGAGCTCAAATGTACATCACTACATAAATCTACTCTCTTGATGAAAAAAGAGGTACGGGGTTGATGTTTAGCAACATGTTTGTGTTTGTGCTTGCAGTCATTTGCGGCATTCTCAATTACGTACGTTTCAAGAGAAACATATTTTGTCACGAATTACGTTTGTCTTTGATGTATCACAAATATGTTTGTAATGACAGTCCGCGGAAGGCCCCAACAAGTGACGCAGTACAATGAGTGACGTGCAGAGTGGGTGACGTAGTATATATCGAGCAACCGTTAATGAAAGTTACGTGGCATAATGACGTCATTGAAAATTACGTAGTATAATAATGTTATTGAAAGTTATGTGGTATAATAACGAGTATAACAAGCGAGAAAGTCCACCACGGGCGGGTGGATTGGGTCACAGGACTTTCCCCCAGGAGGCCGCCGTTCGTGTCCCGTGTGAATCTAAATGTCAACGCTCACTGTTTTTTGTTGCCTATACCTAAATGATATAGTTTTGTTGCATTTTTTTTGTTTTGTTTCATTTTACAACGTTAACAACATTTCAGTTTAAAACTGTGACCGTAATCTGGGAGAAAATATGTTTCCCTCGAAACGTAATTGAGAATGCAGTTTAGTTGTATATGAAATGTAATTTTGTAGGAGACAGGGTTGTAGTGAAGGCTTCCTGACATCCTGTTTTCCAGATAATTTCTGAAAAAATCTACAAATGCTCCGCGTCGTGTCTGCAAACGTCCATTAGCTGTTGTAAAATCACTGTAAATTACGGCATGTCGTGGCTTATTGCTGAAGTAAAGGCTAGAATAGGCTGCCGGTGTCCTTGGTGATGGTCTTGTTTGTTTACAGTTATTGCAGTCAAATATCACACCTAATCCGGTGATGATTTGTATAGGTGCACAACACAATATTACTGCTGTAATCTTGAAAATTTGACCCACAAGACCCATGTCAGAAGTAATATACAGTAATACACTGAAGAAGCCAAAAGGCAATGAGGCCCAACACTTACATTTTGGGTAGACTGTGTGAATTTTTCTCTTGAAGAACATATTCACTCTTGCTGTGTAAGCAACTACTTTGTGCTCCAGTGAAAATATAACTATTTCAGTGCTATTCATGTGCTATTCATGTTCAGAAACAGCTTGCCACTTCCTTACTCAGGGAGCCTGTGAATGCCTACATGTACCAGTATGTGTGCGCTTCTCAATGGGGAACTCTGAAAAGAAGCCCAGTGTGAGGAGAAAGCATGTTTTGCTGGCTGTTAGTGTAAGGTGCTTATCACATCCACCCGCTGATAACACTTTATACTCAAATACGTTATGTGTAGGCGTCACGTGCCATTGCAATACACAACAACTACTGCCAATGGTGGCAAATGGAAGCAGTTATACAAACACTGTTGGCTGCTTATGCCTCACTTTTCATCAACCTGAACCTCTACTTCTCTTTCCTGCAATATCATCCAATATGGACTCATAGGACCGGGCAAAAATTCACTATGTTAACTGTTGGTGGAATTGTATCAAAATGCTATGATCATAACGTAGTGTGTTGTAGTATATAAGAGTTAAATACATTCAACATCGGCTTAAAAGTTTTTTTTTAAATGTAATTTTGTATTGTAAATATCCCATATTGTGATATACATCAAATACACACCGATATCAGAAAGATCTTGTCATTTATAGAGTAAATCAGATAATCAACAGAGCATTTGCAGGCATTTTGGACTTTATAAGTGTGCTACCACACGCCTAATATCAACAACTTTGTGATTTTCTGTGGATGAAAAAATGCCCCAACCTGACAACACACTTTACTTGGGAAGAAAAGAAAATTTACAGTCTCACTGTCAGGATACTTTGCAGTCCCATTTAGTGATTTAAAGTGGCAGTAGGCAGTATATTTTTGGCATCTCTGGGCAAAAATCCCATAATAACTTTTCAGCATAATGTAATTCAAATGCTCTGAGAGATAACTAGACTTCTGCACCTCCTCATGGCTCTGTTTTCAGGCTTTAGAAAATCTAGCCCGTGACGGGAGACTTTAGCCAATCACAGGTCATTTCAGAGAGAGAGAGCGTTCCTATTGAGCGTTCCTATTGGCTGGGCTCCGGCTTGTGGGCGGTGCTTGGTATTTCCTCGACTGATCTCAACATGGCTGCCGGGTCACAAACTTTCTCATTTTACAGCTAAACAGTACACTACAAGATGTTTCTGAAAACATTTGAGGAGGGAAATAGGCATTAGAGTAACATAATATTGATTCCTAGTTTGACCATTTGGTCGGACTTCGCGAGTGATTGACAGCCGGCTCTCATAGACGGCAGCTGGATGGCAGACTCCAGATCAACTGTTTTTTTTTCATATTTGCTCCATTTCTACCCACTGCAGCTTTAACCTGAGAAAATGGCAACAAAGGGTAACAACACACACCACTTTATCAACTCACTCAGGAGCTTTACTCCAATAATGTTTGTTTTAAGGGGCTTTTTTTGTACGGACAAAGTGTTGAGTCATGTTCAGCTTGGAGCAGCCCTGACTAAAATGACCTTTCTATTATGAGCAACTCTGTTGTTTGGTTTTATCTGTTTATCTGAAAGTATGTGTGTGTGGGGTGGTATTTGGGAATGTGTGTGTAGGTGACTCTATCCTTTATCGTGGGTGTGAGTGTGTGTGTGTCTGTGTCTGTGTCTGTGTCTGTGTCTGTGTGCTTGTCTGTGTCTGTGTCTGTGTCTGTGTCTGTGTGTTTGTCTGTGTCTGTGTCTGTGTCTGTGTGTGTGTGTCTGTGTGCGTGCGTGCGTGCTAGAGGGTGTGCATGTGCGTGCATGCATGCATGCAAGTGCACATGTGTTTGCGATGAAACTTTAGGTCCATCATCATCCACTCCACACCTCGTTTCCAGGGAGACAGAAAGCGATGTCACAGTTATTATTCTGTTGTAATTCCCAACTGGATTCAATCTCACACATTATTCTCCTCTCCATCATCTATCATTCTACTTTTTTCCTCTTTTGCCTCACAGCCTGACAACAAGAGTGACATACTGATCAAAAGGCTGTGCTTAACAATATCCTCAATATGCTGTATATAATATATAGAGAGGGTGTCATATATATATATATATATATATATATATATAAAGGATACTTTCCTCATGATAATGCTACCATGCACCATACAGTGATCTGTGATGCATCATGATGCCTGTGTAACTAGAGAGGAAAGCAGGACAATGAAAACGCATGCGCATATTTACTGCATTGTGAAATGTATCCTCATTTATATCTCAGACTACCCTAAACCAGCAAAACACTGCGCTGCAAAAAAGCAGAATTGTTCAAAGTACATTTTAATAAAAGGAAGGATGCACATAGTAACTTCATTTTTCAAATGTTCTAATGTACGTTCAATGGGGCATTAAGCAATTTAGTATGCACTATCATTAAGTTGATGATGTTGCAAGAGACATAATTAAAAAAAAAAAGAGTGGTCGAAATCGCAGCATCTTAACTAGTTCCAAGTCTGGGTCAAGCCCCCAAAACCATAGACTGTATATAATAAGTGGACATAGTCACCGTGACGTCACCCTATTGGTTTGTGGACTGCTGCTTTGAAGCCTCGAGTTCGGCATTTTGTCCGTCATTTTACAATGTCAAATCTATAATCTATACACATTAATCAACACAGGCGAACAACAGTAGAAGATGTGCATTGATAATGTTTCATCTCATTTAACTGGCACAAAAAGTTAGTATTCTGTCTGAATACTAACGCCCTCAGTGTCTTGCTCTGCCGCTGTGCATCACTGTCATCTCTTTCATGTTTCATTCTCTCCTTTCTCTGCTCCCTCTCTTTCATTACTCTCATCTCTGTCTTTGAGTGATGTTTGTCCTCTTGGAGAGAGACTTCTTGGGAATGATTGCAGCCACTTCTCCACTCAGCTCTCCATTCATTCTCTTCATCAGTCCTCAGACAGCTGGCCAAGGTCCAAACTCATCTCGAGCTTCCTTTGCCCAGTCCTGCCAGCTCTATTAAAACACTATTGGTCATCATGCTGTTGGCTGGCACAAGCTGCGTATCGCTGCCATCGGGAAACCTCATAGTATGTCCAATATCACTCTTTGGTTGAAACATGGCCATTATCTATTTTTGAAAAGTTTTGATATAAGGCACGAGACACGTGGTCCTGTACTTAAATAGTACTTCAGTTAAATAATGAGTGGAGTGGTATTTTTTCTGGCCTTGCCATCTGCACCTATACAAAGCATTGTTTGCAAAATATCTACTGTCGTCATCATCTTTTAATCATGATGACCACAATTATAACTCTTGACTTATTTTGTTCTCATTTTTGTTTTTCCTTTTGAAGCATTTTCTTTTGACGTACAGTATCACTCTTCTGCCTCGCTTTCATATAAGATATGTTTTTGTTTCCCCCTCTGCCTGTGCCTTTGTCATGTGGTTTAACGCAGTCTTTGTTAATGCAGCTTTTAGAGAAATTAGGAGCACTTTGTTGGAACCACCCTGCTAATGCAAATATGGCAGAATCGTGTTCATGTAAAAATCTGTTTGCATATAAACCAAAGTTGAACTTGGGACTTCGGGTTATTCTCCAGTATTGTCATGATATTATTATAATGGGAGTTCCTGGTGTCTTTCTCTCATATGAAACTGTATCCAGGCTATCTGTGACTGATAAGAGGAATCAAGTAGTATCAAATCCCTATGCAGGCACAGATAACAGCCAGACCTATAGGATCAGTGTATGTGTGTGAATGTGAGTAGGTTGTAAATATTTAATCTTGCATTCAGCATTTTCATACACCGGGAATTAAACCAATACTTATGCCTCCGGTTTCCATCATCATAGCCAGGAAGGAATCTTGGGTTGTACACTTTTCAAATAAATGTGCAAGTCGAAAGTTAAATTGCTGCTCATACAGAGTAATCAACCAACAACTTATGCATTGATACTTTTGAAATAAGTACGATATTGCAGCCTTAAAATCAAAGATTCAGTAATTGTGTCTTTCACAGCTTTCCATAAGAAACTATTATGTGCTGGGTTGGATTGGTTCCCGTTAGATTTAGACATATGCTGTCAATATTGGCTCTTGTTAAAGTGGCTAAAGATTTGTATCTGTTATCTGTCTTATCATTCACACACAGAGCTGCTAAAGAGGAAACTCTCCCATCCAGACAAAAATAAACCCGTTGTGTGATGTGAAGTGATGTATAAAAAGTTTGCGTCAACTAAAAATTGATGACACCATAAAACTGTCAGTGTACTGTAGTGCCTTCAGCTTTCAGAAAACCATTTTGTCCAACCATAAACTGAGTCAGTCACAGACCAACATGAGCAGCAGTTTGCTGTCATGGCCTAGTTCCACCATCATACCATCACGTCCCAGAACTGTTTGTCTCAGGCAATCAAGACTAAAACTAGGCTAAAACTGAGTGCAGCATTGGATCATCATAGTCATTTTTTTTTTCTCTTCAGTCTTCAAAGAGGCTGGCGATGGTTGTGATGGCAGCATTAATCAACTGGGTGGAAATGTGCTGGAGAGCCACAGGAGATACTGGCACAGTAGTAAAACTGGGACAGTGTCAGACCCTGCAGCCATGGCTTTCCCTTTTCCTCTCTGAAAACACATTCTTTCATATATTAACCCCATTTCTCTCTTCATCAACACACTCTGCCTCTCTATCTCGCCCTCCTCCACGCGTCCTCTTTGTCTTTTACCCCAGTCTTCCCAGTATCCCAGATCTGTTCAGTTCCATTTTGCTTCTTGGTAATGACAAGAAAGAAACAGCGTTAAAGTCATGTATAATTACAGGTAATATTAACAGATCCCTAGGAGTAAGAATCAATTTATATCAGTGCCATGATGAAACCAGTTTACTCACTGGAAGATACTGAACTACAATTAATGCATTGAGTTTTTTATGAAACTGACAGTGTCTTACAAAAAATAATAAAGAAATATATTTAAAAAATCAAATACGAAACTAAATGTATGCTGCTTATGATTGTGAGACAGTGAACTGTTATGGTATTGCAAAACATTTGAACACCTAACGTGTCCCCAACCTGAGCCTGTTATTGTGAGAGGAAAATAACGTTTTGGTCAGCCAGTTGTCATTTTCACGATTATATAAATGATCTTTATTTGTATTTTTACAAGGGTGACAAACTGTGAAAAAATGGGTTATGTCATCACTTGTGACTGTTCAGTATTTTGGTGACTCACTTGACTAAGTAGCTTCAGAAGCACCCAGTTAAAATGTGTAATTACACAGAAAAATAACCCAGTTTTCTCAGTTTTATTATGGCAATGTTGCAAAGAAGGCAGAGTTAAGAGTAATGTTTCAATCTTTCCAGTTATTGTCACACACAACAGCTTGAAGGCTTTCCTTGTCAGCTGAAGGCAGCAGGCATGTGTTTATCTAAAGTCACTAATTTGAGTGGTTTACATTGTCAAAGTTATGCAAGCCAGATCCACTGTGGTTCCTTTGATCAAATCTTGCAGCACCAGGCTGTTGAAAAATAACCACAAAACGTCTGTGTTCTTGTGCAAATCATAGGTCGTTTTTTGACAAAGTCTGCCAGCATTGAATCATCAGGACCACTGGAGTCAGACAGTATACTCTTTCTTCATTTTCATCCAGCGCCATCAGGTTATTGGGGCAACAGCTCTGTGTGTTTGTTTCTTTCCAATAGCTCTGACAAGGTTAGTGCCTGAAGCACTGCATGCATAATTGCAGTAGAGATTTACCTGTAGACTGGAAACAATAATTCAAGAATTCCTTAACGAAAATCCATTATTATTTTAGGAGCAACTCATGATAATTGCAGGAATTGTCAGTTTATGCAACCATGCAAGCATAGAAAGAGACTATTCTTTCGTTCCCATTTTGGCAATACTGACATAATACTGCACGTAGATAAATCATCAAATCATATAAGCAAATACAAGCTTTTATGTTGATTTTATTTATTGTACCAAAGTGTTATAGCAGATGAGGTTATTATTGGGGCTGTCAAAGTTAACGAGATAATAAAATTTCTTTAACGCATTAATGCAACTTGTGATTTTTAGGTTGTAGCGAGCACACTTTTAAAGCTAGAGTGAAGATACTGACATCATATGACACTAAACCTAAGGAATCCATTGGTACCAACCATGTCATATAGCTTGTCGCGAAGGAGGCTAAATAACGCTTCAAAGTTACGCAAAATTTTAGCGAGGAAAAACTGTCATGGCCATTTTCAAAGGGGTCCCTTGACCTCTGACCTCAAGATATGTGAATGAAAATGTGTTCTATGGGTACCCACAAGTCTCCCCATTACAGACATGCCCACTTTATGATAATCACATGCAGTTTTGGGGCAAGTCAAAGTCAAGTCAGCACACTGACACACTGACAGCTGTTGCTGCCTGTTGGGCTTCAGTTTGCCATTTTATGATTTGAGCATATTTTGTTATGCTAAATGCAGTACCTGTGAGGGTTTCTGGACAATATTTGTCATTGTTTTGTGTTGTTAATTGATTTCCAATAATAAATATATACGTACATTTACAAAAAGCAAGCATATTTGTCCACTCCCATGTTGTAACGAGTATTAAATACTTGACAAACCATCCTTTAAGGTACATTTTGTGCGAAAAAATGTGTGATTAATTTGCGATTAATCGTGATTAACTATTTTAATTTGATTGACAGCCCTAGTTATTATAGATTCCAAATTGCTGATCATTACTTATGGAAATCATGGGGACCTCTGGACTTTTAATAAGTCTAGAACTGTGAACAAAAAGAGACATCCTTTATCCTTGGCAGCACATTTGCACTGCTCTATATTTCAACTTGCAACACTGCACTTCCCGGACAAGTTTCCTCTCAAGAGTAGCTGCTCTCCACTCTCCATTACCAAACTGTCAGTACATCATGGTGGGAGAGCACTGCTTTTACAGGGAATGAGAAAAGCCGATGTGGTTGTTACCATGATGACCTAACACCAGCCCCCAACACACACACACTGAGAATGTTTGATAATTTTTCTCACATTGCACACCTGCAGCAACGATGATACCAAAAGTATCAACATCCCCACCATGCCCCTCAGATGTCATAGCTTCTTACCAAAATGACTTCTCAGAGCAGTCCTCTGTTTCAGCTGCATTACCATACAACAACATAACTCTGACAAAAATAAACCCTTTGGCTGTAGTGCACTGTTTTGCTTTGAAACTGTAACCGAGTGATGCTGCAAGCTCCTGTAAAAGCATGAAATAGTGTTTGTGAAAACTGTTGTGCCTACACAAACTTCTGGGCAGAAAATCAGCATTTTTTCTCTACATATAAATATAATAGATATTCTCAGTATACACTTTGAAGAGTGACTACTTGGGCAAAGAAAAATGACAATATTTTAGGGGATTTAACAGGAGCATCAGTCTTGGATTCCCGATACTCTCATTGTTAGTGTTTACATATCTTTGTGAAGCTGGCAAGTTTTCAGTGTCTCACACTCAAGGGAAGAGAGACTCTGCTTTGTCTCTCCGAGGCTTGTTTTTTTTTTTTATTTTGAGTACAGGATGTTTTGCTGTGGTGGTCTAAATTTAAGTTGTGATGCATCGCTGCAGCAGAGTTTAAAGAAGGTATGGAAAATATTCTTAT
The DNA here is from genome assembly GCA_916701645.2 of Sebastolobus alascanus. Classification (NCBI taxonomy): domain Eukaryota; kingdom Metazoa; phylum Chordata; class Actinopteri; order Perciformes; family Sebastidae; genus Sebastolobus; species Sebastolobus alascanus. The sequence goes on from CAKAOJ020000180.1 coordinate 980,364, forward strand.
CGCCTACAGTGGCCAATAGGTTTAACAGCCTCACTGCCACTCACACAATTTACTAGCAATTAGTCAGTGGACCATGTTGATGACCATCCTGACTGGAAACTGTACATTGACCCTTGGGTGTGGGTCTTGATGTCCAGGGGTTTTCCCTGCCCATTGTCCAAGGCATGATGGGAAAGGCTCCAATCCTCTATGGTCCTCGTACTACATGTAGCACTCGTGGCTGCGTCCAAAACAGTGGGCGTTTAGCCTTTGATAGCTGATGATGGTCAAAGCTGCTGTGACGTCACTGGTTGGGGTGTGGTCAGAGGTGCAACATGCTTGAAAGTTTCTCCATGAGAGAGCAGTAGGGATGTGACGGTGAGGAAATTTTCCCACCGGTTGATAAACTTGTGACAACACTGGTGTTGCCGATTACCGGACATTTTATAAGAAAAGATGACGGTCAATATGTGTAGCATGCTTACTTTGATTTTTACCGTCGGATGGCGGTGTGTCTGGCCTCTCCGGTAGAGCTTTCCCTACGAGGCTGCAGGTTTCCACCCGGCGCCGCTCTGTCGCGCACACCGGCTGTGACCTCCCTGCGATTACCTCATTAATGTTATGGTTCCTTGATAGCATTGGCTTTAAATCTGAAATATTGCCAAATAGGTGCTTTTGCTTTTTGCTTCGACACCAAATCCTTCGCCATCGTCTTGTCTGTCGACTCTCTCTCGTCCTGTGTGTGAAATTTGACTCCTGCTACTCTGTGCTGAGACTCCATATGGAGCAGACACTTTCACTTTCAGTTTGTAGCGTCCATCGTCCGACTATGTATTGATAACACAACGCTGATGAATTTTATTTCTGTAAAAAAAAAAGCAAAACGATGGTGGGGGCAGTGGGCAAATAATGTTATCTGTGTGTGCCCGACCACCGTGTAACACCGACTACCGCGGCATCAGTCCAACAGCAGGTGTGATGCCTTTTATGATTCAGTGCAGTGATGCAGAAGTTGAAGTACACTTCAAGATGACTGCTAGGAGAAAACTAAAGAAAAATATACCCTATGTGTATAAGTGGTAAAAAAGTAAACACTGTACAATAGCAGCTTCCCTCTTCAATTGACTAATGTCCACTCTCCAGCTCTGCTGTTGCCCCGTTGTTATATTTCCTCTTTGTTCTCTGTACTCTCTTTTCTCTCCCTCTGGTTTTGAGTGACACTACAGTGCTCCTTTATATCTGCTGAATTCAGCTGCTGCAGCTTTAGACACACACATTCTCACACACTTTTCAAGACATAAAACAATATCAGCAGGAAGGCTTTTCCTGGCGGCCTGTTCTTCTGTGCATTGTATGATCTTGGCTGTATTAAAGGGAAACCTCTGCAGTCACACCTATTCAGTCACGCTCTCGCTCCCTCTTCTATCGCCACCAGAAAATTGAATTTCTACCGCTGTTGTTCCCTGTGATGTCCCTGTCCCAGATAAGTCACTCATGTCCCTCTATGCATGCATATAGACACACACTCGTGCACATACAGCAATACCCAGCTGATGTGGGCTTTTTAAGGCCAACACTATTGTTTTGTTGACAATTGCTAATACTGTGCTGGTCTTTCTGCTCATATTTAATGACTTCCAGATTGTCTGTTTTCATGCCAAAAAGAAGTAGTTAGTCTTCTCCCACATTTGTATTCTTGTCAGGGTTGAAAACCATCTGAATACAGAATTAGCTTTAGGGCATAAGACACTGAAACTGAAATCCAAGATAATACCATCACTATACAACTACTACACATACTTATATAATACCGAAATACATTTAATTCAGACATTTCTTTATGGCATTAATGGTGTTATTGAATGTTAGACAGTAGAAACAGACAGGAAATGAGGGGAGAGAGAGAGAGAGAGATGGGGAATGATATGCAACAAAGGTTGCCAGCCACTTTCCAACAGGGGACATTGCCATTACGTGGTCAGCACCTCAAACCCCTAGGACACCAAGGTGCCCTAATTTACACATTAAATTGAACAAAATCAAGTTAAAGTCTTCTTATACAAACCAGCAACCCAGTTGCCAGAACAAAATGTTGGCATTGGACGTTTCTGCAAACCACGGATATGTTGAATGGCGACTTTTCTGAACCATAAATATGTTTCAGCCTCGTATCATGCTTGCAGAAATGCAATGCCACGTGGTTAACGTTGTGAAATGATTGGTTAGGCTTAGGCAACTAAACTACTTGGTTAAGGTAAGAAAAAAGATCCTGGTTTGTGTTCAAACCAGATGATACAAACAGATAGTAATAAACAACAATTTTGATGACCTTTTATTCAGCAAATTAAAAACATTGCTTTGGGCTCTAGGAGATTGTGATTGATTGATGGCATTTTTCACAATTTGAACGACCAAAGGAGTAATCAAATCAATTTGAAAAATAGTCGACAGAGCTGAAACAATTATTCTGTGAATTGATTAGTCAATTGATTATTTTCATAATCAATGAATTGTCTCAGTCATTTTCCAAGCAAAAATGTCAAACATTTTCTGGTTCTAACTTCCAATATGCAGATTTGATGCTTTTCTTTGTCAAATATGATAGTAAATTGAATATTTTTAGGTTTTGGACTGTTGGATAAAATAAGTAATTTTAATGACACCAAATTATAACGGTCTTTTTTTCACTACTGTTAAACATGATTAATCAAGAAAGTAATCAACAGTGTTGCAGCCCTAATCAATAGATTCATCAATATAATAATTGTTTGTTTTAGTCCCAATTCTGTTGTGTGTAATCAAACAAGCTGCATCACAGCCATCAGAGTTGAATGAATGAATGAATGACTGAATGTAACATCCTGCTTTAACCAGCTAAACTGTGAATGATGCAAACTGTAGTACAGTGTGACTTTGCGGTGCCTCTAGCATTGAGCTCTCTTACGATGAGCGTAAACTTATTACATAATCTTGACTCATAGTAGTGTGTGAAACTTGGCCCAGCCAAAATATGTCACTAGCCATCACATTCATCAAAGAGAATACAATACTGAATACAGTAGCAGAATAGATGAGTGTGTGTGAAGGTAACACCATGAAGAGGGAGGTTATAGATTACATCACTGCTATATTTTTAGTGCCCTTGTTTGATGAAGAGAATCAAGACAAACCTTTATCTATTTATTTTATTATTGATTGATTTAGAGGTCTTTTTGTTGGGATCCTAACATTTCGCTCCAGCTGTATGTGCTGTCAGTTCTACATAGTTAAATCCATAAAAAACTCGGACACAAAAAAAAATAAAACCCATTGATTTATAAGTAAATGTCATCCATTATCACTCTGCTCCTTGCAGGGTGGAAATCCTTCCAGGAATCCTCCCATAACTGTCACAGTGCGTCTATTTTTTAGAGAGCTTATGGTTTAATGTTTCCCTCTTTTTACATAGTTTTATATTTTTTTCCCATATGGTGGAGACAGTAATCAGCTTGATTGTGTGTGTAAGTATAGTTCTGCATTTTCTCACTATGATAAAGCAAAGAATTTCTGCTGACTGACATTCCTGTTCGCAGACAGGCTACATTCCCAGCCACAAGCTGCACATACTCTCAGAAACCACACACACTTTCTCTCTCTAACACACACACACACACATGCACATTCAGAGGACAATGGTTTATGTCTAACAGGAAGATATGTGGCATTCGCGACACACTCACACACACCGGGCTCGGGCTGATTGAGCAGTCTGTAACAACAGATGGCTCTGAACCCTGCAGATGTTTGTGTGTTGCTGTTGTCAATTGTGAATAAAGATTTCTTGTTTTCCATAATTGAATCTTATGACTGGCGTTTGGCTCATGAGGCACAAACACACACACACACACACACACACACGCAGAAGAAGATTGTTTTTGTTTTGATTTTCCAATAGTCTTCTTTTGCTTTGGCAGACACCAAAGGACACTGATCCATTAGCTACTGGTGGTCCATAAGTGGACAGGTGGGGTAGTCTGGTGTCCCACTGGTGGTCTACAGACATGTGTGTGTGTATGTGTGTGTGTGAGAGACATTTGGAGCCAGTCTGGTTTGTGCTTGCAGGACTGAGGCTTCCCTGTATGTGGTATGTACGCTGCCAGTGTGTGTGTGTGTGTGTGTGTGTGTGTGTGTGTGTGTGTGTGTGTGTGTGTGTGTGTGTGTGTGTGTGTGTGTGTGTGTGTGTGTGTGTGTGTGTGTGTGTGTGTGTGTGTGTCTTCTTGACCACGTCTGTTTGACTTGCCAGTGAAATATAATGAACCAAACCAATTTAATATCAGATAATGATACAGTCCTCTATTGATCCCTGTGGGGAACTTTTTAGTTTCTGAAGGTTAAGGACTGAGCAGCATCGTGTGTGTTTTAACCCAGTGAGTGGAATAATCTATATCAGGCTTTGGCTTCATGGGCATTGCTGGTTTTGGTGTTTTCATGGGGTTCACTGATACCAGACTTCTCTTTATGCCTCACGCTGCTCAAATAACATGAAAATAAAAGAAGTTAAATCAACTGAATTTATCTGAAATTAAACAGGACTAACTTGTTTTGCCTGATACAAGTAAACAGCATAAACCCTGTGTAGTTGCACCAGTGCTGCAACTAACAATTTTCCTTATCAATTAGTCTGTTAATTTTCTTTTTTTGATTAATTGATTTATCCTTTAATCTGTATAATGTAGGGCTGCAACTAATGATTATTTTCATTATAGATTAATCTGCCAATCATTTTCCCGATTAATCATTTGGTCTACGAAATATGTTTTTGACAAAGTAGTGAAAAATGCACATCACAACTTCCCAGAGCCCAAAGTGACGTCCTTAAACTGCTTGGTTTGTTCATCCAACAGTCCAAAACCAAAACATATCATATCATTTATTATCAAATTATATGATGAAGTAAAGCAGCAAATCCACATATATGAAAAGCTGGAACCAACAAATATTTGGCAATTTTGCATTAAAGAAGACTGATTAATTGATGATCAAAATAGTTTTCTTTCAATCCACTAATCAAATAATCGACTAATGGTTTCAGCTCTAATATAATGTCACAAAAAAGTGACAAATGTCCACAAGTTCTCAGAGCCGAAGGTGACGTTTTCAAATCTGTCCAACCAACAAACCCCAAAGAAATCCAGGGTTTCCCCCAGGATATTGCTTAGTGGAAGTGATGTGCAAAAAGTTTATTAATTTCTTCTGATGTTAGCAGACGCACTCTTTACTTCGAGGCGTTTCGCCTCCACTATAATATGCGGTGGGAAACTCTGATATTCAGTTTAATGATACTTCCACCAATCTTTTATGTTCTTGATAAATGACTTAAACCACTGTTTGATTATTAAAATAGTTGGCTATTAATTTTCTGCTAGTCGACAAAGTCCATTAGCTAATTAATAGTTTCAGCATTAGTCTGAACTAAAGTCAATTTTGTTTCATTTCACCTGTCCTCAACTCACTTCACTTCTTCACTTCACCTCACTTTACTTCACTACAGTTGAGATTAAACTCGCGAATTAGTGAATGGAGCAAATTGGAAGAGAAAGGAAAGACGTTGAGCTGATGTGCCTCTCTTATATGAATCCGTTTCAAACCATTAAAATTTGATTACCAGTAATTCCACTAAAATTCATGCCAGTGCAGTAAAGCTGGGTTCAATTCAGTATAATCTGATTCAGTCTGTTTTAATTCACTGCCATTTATTCCTACTCACACCGCTAAAGTCTTAATGTGTCTAGTACAATCCAGTTCCGTATAATCCACTAATTCAGCATAATCAATTTTAGAACCTCCTGATCCAGTCAAGTTCAATACAATCCCATTTCAGTCCAGTATAATCTGGTTCAGACCAGCTCAGTTCACATGGTGAGGATGTGAATGTGTTTTTAGTCCCAGCGGGGAGACAGATGCTCTCAGTGTCTCTCTCTCTTTCTCTGCGTGAATCAGGTTATGATTGACCCGCTAAGTAGACAGATGGAGGAAGGTGTGTGTGTCTGCATGTGTCCGTCTGTATCAGCAGTAGCTTCCCTTGCCTGGCTTTGTGGTTTTGGCCACACTTTGACACACACACACACACACACACACACACACACACACACACACACACACACACACACACACACACACACACACACACACACACACACACACACACACACACACACACACACCTTTCTTAGCTACACTCTACTTGGATCACAAGTGTGTCTGGCCACAGTCTGTCTCTGTGCATGATGCTCTGTGCACGTGTGCATGTATAGTAAATATACAGCATGTTGTATAGTGTGTGTGTATGTGTGTGTGTGAGAGAGAGAGTAAAAAGTAATCCTTGTTGGTTGAGTTCACCTCAGACTGACTGAGCCACAATTATGGCTACAATCTTCTCTCCACACTGTATTTTTGGCAGCATGTGTGTGAGGCCCCAAAGATAAACTCTTCATAGTTTGTGTTACTGTTTGTTCAGGAAAAGGTTGTGGGTGCTACAGGGAGACACACTGGGACTGGGAGAGGAATACACAGAGAAAGGTAGAGAGACTTAGAGGTTTGGTTCAATGACCTAAGCTCCCCTCTCTCTCTCCCTCTCTCTATGGGGTCTTGCAGCTGCTCTAAGCTGTCCTGTGGTAATGATGTCAACAAGCAGCTGCAACCTAGTGATGACATCGACAACTCACCCGACACACATACCCACTCACATGCGCTGATGTGTACCTGTTCTGTCAGCTTTCTTAATTGCAACACTTGAGCTAAAGTCAGTTTTAGCTGACGTTATCGGAATTATTTGGACATTAGGTTGTCACACTGTTGTTTCCACACAGCTTCACCTATTTCAAAACATTTCCTTAACCATGTAGCTTTTTCTTCATTCAAGTGTCATTTATATTTATACATACACTGTGTATATATATATATATATATATATATATATATATATATATATATATAGTCACACATTGATACTTAAGTGTTTAAACTCTCTCAAATCTGATAAAGATAAAGCAACTGTTCGCTTTTAGAAGAAACATGTAAAGAAGAGTCACAAAGCGACAAAAACAGAAACAGCCAACTCTTATGTGGGAGAAGCGGGGTTCCTTTTCCATGTCTAAGCGTAGGAGCCCACCCTCTCCTGATCTGAGTCATTATGGTACCACTGGCAGTTTCCAGTGATGATATCTGAAGATCTTAGCAACATACTGTCATACTCTGGTTTCTAAAAGCAAAGATAAGGCATCAACAGTCAACTTACTTTTTTTTTTGCATTTATTTATAATTGAAAGGTGCCAATTAACCTAACCTTCATGTTTTGGGACTGTGGAAGGAACCTGGAGCACCCAGAGTAAACCCACGCATGCACGAGAAGAACATGCAAACTCTACACAGAAAGGTTGTGAGGTGAAAGCGCTAACCACTGCACCAATGTGCCCTGTATTTACATTAGGTGAAGATGACATCCACCTAGACCTTAGACCCTCAGTGGGGACAAGATGCCTCCATTTGAGGGCAAGAGGGAAGAAACCTTGGGAGGGTGAGATCCCCCTCCAGGACGATCAGTTGATGGGGGTCCAGAGTGGGCTGGTGGTTGGTTGTTTAGCGTATCCCCTCTGTCCATCAGCATGCAGTGAAGACTTTGCTGTCACGCACCACTCACGCACCTTTGTGAAGCAGGTTTCTCCTTTATGTCAGCCACAAAAACTAATTTCAGAATAAAGTGGATGTAGGAAACACCATCCCATAATGACTATGCAGAAAAAAGCCCAAATTTCTCAGTAAGGGATGAGTTTATTATTTTTATTTCTAATTGTAATATTTGGTATTCGAGACAGTGTAATTCCAACACTGGACCACACCAAGTATCACTGATGAGTGTGGTTTAACAGACACTACACTTTCATCCAGAGAGGGCAGTGACACACTGTTGTTCAGCCTTAACTTATCTTTTTTTTTTAACGTTCTAATAAATTACAAGGTTAAATCTTTTAAAAATATCTTGGTGACACATAAAAGACTGAAAATGAAGGACAACTTTGATGATACAAATGTAAAATAAAACACACAAGCTTGAAACTAAAATTGATGTCAGTAATTCAGGTCGCGCTCTTACCCACAGCGTCCTAACAGAAGTACCATTGTGCTCAAGATTACTTTGGCTGTTAGTGGGAGTTAGTTAACATAATGGTTTATGGTAAGAGGAGGGTGTACTGTAACCTTTAGGCCACCCTTTAGAGAGGATGTGTGTGTTTTTGATTGTAAGGATTTCTCTGGATTTAGTGTTTGAGGGTTCACCCCTATCACCAGGCTGATTGGAAACGCATCCTCCAACCATCTGCCTGCTCCATCTGACACCACAGCCTGCTCCTTCCCTTCCCTTTCCTTCCTTATACACGTTATTCCTCACTTGTGTATTTCCCTCCCCACCCTCCTACTCTCTCATCATGAAATCTTCCTCCTCTATTGCGCCTGCAGTGTTCTCTATAGGATGCCTCCACATTATCCTGCAATTGAAATACAGTACATTAGGGTGTTGTGTGATTTTCATTCCATCCCAGATGAACATATGCTTGGTTTCCCACGGAGGGAAAGAACAACATTTTCTCATTAGCACATTTTTGACCATTACTGAGGTAATGGAGAATGAAAGAGGTCCTGAACCCCAGTGCATTCCCTTGTGTGAAATGGTTCAGATAAACTCCATCTACATTACCCTCTCTCTAGGTTACTGTTGCTCTAATGTGGCCTTTTTGTCTGTTAATACAGCATATTTTTAGAGTCCATTAAGATTTTTTGTCAAACCACTGAATCCACTGGTAAATTCAAAATGTGAGTTACCCTCCAAGTAGCATGTATCTCCATAAAATATCAACTTAAAGCTGGCTACAAGCTCCAGAAATACACTTATGTAGTCTGTTTTTAATATAGGCTAAAAAAGAGAATAAATATACACAAAAAAATGTTGATTTGACCTTAATTTAAATGTTTTTCACACACTAGAGAAGGGTGAAACAAAGTCACGTAAGGGTTGGATATAGCATGCAAAATGCAAGCAAAATCTTGTTTTTGTGTAAAAAAATATGAGTTATTTGGTGGATCATTGTCATGCACATGCCAGTGGACAGCAATTCAGAAACGTGTTTTCTTCATTGTCCATAATGTACACACATTTGCCAATAAACAAAGCAATATTAAATTGCCAGATGTTTTAGCTTGCTTTGATGTTCACTCACATATGACAGATGCCCTGTGTCGCAGTATCACCACTTTAATCCTCTTCTTCCTTTATCATTCATGAATGCCTCTTATCTAGTTCTTTTTAAATTGCGAGTCCTATCAAATTCATTTTTTCTTCTTTATAACTAATCATGCTCCTTTATTACAAACTCTTATCAAGTTTTTTCATTAACCGTGACTCTTATCAAGTTCCTAGTCTAGTGGAGTGTTTCCAAGGAAATTGAAAGATACAGTCTATCACAGATCTGCAGCCTTCAGCCCTTGAAGCTTGAGCCCTGCTATAATGCCCCTTCCTGTGTGCATCAGTCAGTCTGTTGTACCTGCCCAGTATAATAGAGGACCGGCTGTAGTTGACCAGGAATTATCCTGCACCGGCAGTCACTCTCATCAGTGATAGTTGGACCCCCAGGGCTACAGAGAGCAGAGAACTGTGTCAAATTTGAAAATAGAGTGAGTCTTGACTGAGTATGAACATGTTGAACTGAATATGAAAAGCTTTTGCTGGCTCTAAATATCAATTTAAATTAATTGTAATAAGCTGTACATCTTAATAGACGGTGTTTAGCCACGCTAGCAGTGTGACTCTTAGGAAGGCATAGTCAGTCAGTCAGTCCATCTGCCACTTCTGTCCACACTGAGTTATCTTGACAACTATTGGATGGATTGCAGTTAAATTTGCTACACACACCCATGATCCCAATGACATGAATTATAATAACCTTGGTGAACCCCGAACTTTTCATCTAGCGCCATCATCAATTTGCGATGCATTTTGTCCAATACTTTGGTTTATGACGAAATACCTGGAACACTATTGACATTCCCATCAGCCTCAGCTCTAATTTGTGTTTAGTGCTAATTGGCAAATTTTAGCATTCTAACATGTTGAACATTATACCTGCTAATCATCCGCATGTTAGCATTATAATTGTGAGTATGATAGCATGCTGACATTAGCTCAAAGCAGTTTGAAGTACAGCTTCAAAGAGCCACCCGACTTTAAACTGTTGTTTTTTTATTCTCCATACAGTATCCATGTTTGAGCGTCTTCATTTTTACAATAAGAAATATGGCCAATGATCCACCGCTTGATGTTAAGACTTTTCAAAATAAATGAATGAAGGAAGTTTTTCTTTTGCATTTTTTTTTTTTTTGCTGCACCCAAAATGTACCAAACCATGAATTTTGTGTACCATTACACCAATAATATACAGTGTGATTTCCTGTTGATGGAGGGGTTGTATATTGCTGAGCTGCCGTAGACAGACGGAGGGAGAGCTGCTGCCAGCTGCACTCTTGACTGCAAGACTCAGTGGCTCCATGAGAGAGAGAGCTTGACACACACAGACAAACACAGAGAGAGAGAGAGAGAAAGAGTATCAGCGGATCAGATTTCTTTCTGTCTCTCTCTCCATCAGTGAAGTGTTATCTGACCCACTGTTAGTCTGTTACATCTGTCCTACTTGCCTCCCTATCTTTCTATCTATGTCCAATGTCTCCCTTTCCCTCTCTGTTCTACACAGTAGGCGACTTCCCTCCATCCCTCTCATCTGGCCGACATCCCAATCACACTCCCCTACAGCGCATGAGTGTGTTGGTGCGTGTGTGTGCATGTGTGTGTATGTAAGAAGGATCATTTCTGAGTAAAATGTTTGCCAAAATAAAGGTTTAATCTCCTTTAAAAAGAATTATAACCTATGCACACACACACACACACACACACACACACACACACACACACACACACACACACACAAGCATACACAGAGTTAATCTGTTTCTTATCTTCACCAAATCCATCTATTTTGGGAGGAATAAATCCACTATTCATTGGGGCAATTTCAACAGGGCTGGACAAAAAAACAGCCACATCTTATAGAATATTGTGATTCTTCACAAATGGTATGTTCTTATTTTAGATCTGTTGGATTGGATTGACATATTGTAATACTGTAGGTTCCCATTATTTCACCCACCCGTGTTTCTTGGCTGGAGATCCAAAGAGATCAAGCAGATCTGTTTGTCTGACATGAGATGGGGTTGGATGACAAATGTGTGCATATGTGTGTCTGCGTGTATATAACAGCTTACAACGGTATAACACCAGTCGGAAGCTCCCTCATCCTCTTTTCACCAGATTTTAATTTGCCATCAGTCTGCTCTGTCGTTAAAGTTATATATCTCAGGCAATAAAAGCATCATGTTTTTGCTTTAAGTTAAATTACAAAGCTTAATATACACACAACCAAACCAACTGACACTAATTAATCTCAACAAAAAGTCCAATAACACTGAGAATAAATTCATAAAGAAGGGATGTAATGCGACGTGCAGGAATGTAATTTAAAAATTAATTCATTGGTAGAAGAAAAAAAAAGATCAACCTTGATCTCTATTTTTCACATCTTGTACTGTTTCCCCGTGAAACCAAAACCCCATGTTAGATCTTGTCTTTTTCCCCCCTCTGTCACATTGAGCCAATCCAGAGAAAGTCTACATCTAGATCCCGTTCTTGAAAAACGCAAATACTGTAAATATTTGATGATCGATATATATAATTCAAATCCCTATGTGATGAATTATGCATTGTCTGGTGGGATTTGATGAATATTTGTCTTTGCTACTGATATCTCTGTCTCCCATCTCCAGCCACAGAGCAACCTCCTGTAAGTGTGTATGTGGAGGGGAATGATAAAAAAAAAAAAACATTCAATACAGACAGAATATGAGAGTTTATGATCTCAGTACTCATTTCAAAAGTAATAGAATTACTTATCACTCCCTAGAGCAGCAATTTGTACACTGCATACACATTAAATATGAATAATAAGCAGATTCTAATTATTACATTTCTTTTTTATCAAAATCAGCTATTTTATCTTCTAAAATCAAAATGTATGTTTTCTCTCTAGTGAAACATCAGGAAATCAAACAAGTTTAATGTTGTTGATCTACTACAGAAGATAATACTGAGAACAAAAGAAAAGAACAAAGTCAACTTCTTCATCTGTTCTACATGGATAACAAATTCAGTTTCAGCCTGTTATTTACTGTAGGTGATGGCAAAAGTAATGTCCACTACAGCGTTTGCATTTGTCATGATGCTTTGTGCTTTTTTCTCAGAAGAAAAGTGACATGCAATTGGACCGGTTAATGAACAGCTAAATAAAATGCAATGGCAGCAAGTCACACAATGCCCTGTAGAGATCTGAAGTGACACAGATAGAGCTGTGAAGACACTGTAGAGGAGTCAGCTCAGTCAAACAGCTGAACACTGGGGAGGGTTGAATGAGCTGAGCAGCTGAGGATACGAGTGTACGTGCCGCTCACACACACACACGCACACACGTACAGTCTGCTAATGGGTGGTAGGGGTTATTGTCAGGTCAAGATGAGTCAGGAGAAGGTCAGGGAGGTAACCACATTTTTGCTATGCAAGATTATCTGAACAGGCAGTGTATGTCTGTCTTTGTGAGTGCTTGAATGAGTTGCATGTGTTTCTTGCTGTCTCTGTCAGTTGCTATACATTACTGTATATGGTATATATGTGAATATTGTCTGTGTTATTCCTATCTATCTGTGTGTGGTGTGTGATCACAGCAGACTGGTGGTCCACACACCCAATGTGCCACCTGATCCAGCCCACCCCTCGGCCCCCAAAGTCATTACACGCTGCTACCCAATCCCTCCTCGTCTCCCAGTCAGCTCTCTGGGGTCTCAGACACATGTGAGACACCTCGCACACACACACACACACACACACACACACACACACACATGTCAGGGTGGTTCTTTTTGCCTAAATTAGCTCAAGTACCAGTGGCCTATTATTTTTAAGATTATTAGTAATAGTGTGGTGGTGGTAGGTTTTTATCTTTTCAAAAATAAAATTATTTATTATTTCTGTAGATATTTGTGGTTGATCTATGTTCTGCAACTGCAAACTTGCCGCCTTTAAGCGAAAATTGCTGCTTTGAAAGAAAAATATGGCGCCCTTGTGTAGGGCTGCACGACTATGGCCAAAATGATAATCATGATTATTTTGATCAATATTGATATCACGATTATTCATTTATTTTAGGGATGTCACAGTGAGGGAATTTTCCCACCGGTTAATAATCTCGTGACAACACCGATACACCGGACATTTTACAAGAAAGGATGACGTTCAGTATATGTAGAGCCCTTACTTTGATGTTTAACATTGGAGGGCTGTGTGTCTGGCCTCTCCGGTCAAGCTTTTCGCTGCGGGGCCGTCCTCTACACGGCTTCATAACAAAAGTTTACAGATTCCCTCATTAATGTTATGGTTCCCTAATAGCATTGGGTTCTGAAATATTGCCAAATGGGCGCTTTTGCTTTTTGCTGTGACACCAAATCCTCCGCCGTCGTCTTGTCTGTCAACTCTCGTACAGAGCAGACACTTTCACTTTCAGTTCATAGTTGTAGCGTCCATCGTCTGACTATGTATTGATAGTCCACCTGGGCAGACACATTGCACAGGCAGGACCCTACTTGATCTGATGTTTATAATGAAACGGTTTTCGGTTGCTGTTGAAACGTTGCTGTTTATCTGAGCTTCAGTAACATAACCTCCAAATTGAGCTTAACTAGTGTAGCTTTGTTGACCCAGCAGCAGCTAGATAATAGTTAATAATAATAATATAATATATAATAATAGTTATATGATATATAATACTAGTTAGTATGTAGTTATATTATAATTTGTGCATGATCAGACCATCAGGTTGGACCCAATGAGATCCAGTCTGGGCACATTGGTGCTGACAGTCAGCAGGATATAAAACCATTACAGTATCTTCCCATCTTTCTCGTAAAGATTATTTTACTACTGGGTCAAGACAAAAACATTCAGTGAATGTTTGTGGAAATATTGTGTGAGGTGTCTCGTCTTTGTAGGTTTCGATACTCTCAAGGTCTGATCTGAGTTTTACACACAGCGAAAAAAAAGATCAGTCAAGACGGCGTTCCTCTCTTGTGCATAAGAGCACATCACACTTCATTAGCTGCTTGCCGTTTCATATCTAGTTCCTGAAACTAAAACAAACAAAGAGTGATTAGCCTAAGATGTCTCCTATGACAGGGTATAATTATTAGAGCAATTTTATTTGGTTTGGGCAGAACTCTTTCAGAAGGCTCATTAAAACATCCGGCTTTATTTCACTACTCCATTGTTCATAGCTGCACACATGCTCCTGTGAAATCTGTTTAAATCCCAACTTCTGCATAGGAAGTGGAGTATACATCTTTCAAAACTCCTTCTTTTTGCACATGCAGCGTTTGTAAATGAGCTCCCAGATGTATAATGTGGCAATTCTCATTGTTTTGTGCCTACATTTAGGCTCATTACTTCAGTGCTGTTGCATTGCATTTCTCGGAGATCACTTGGCAATCAAATTTCATTTTGGCATTCTTAGTATTTCTTCCCCTAAGGACACACATTCTGGAGATAAACCACCATGTTTTCCCAACTGCTACATCTATCTTTCTTCCCTTCTTTTCCTATTCACTGTCATCTCCCGTAGAGCTCTCCATTCATCCGGCTGCCAGGAGAGATCCCTAACACTTACCCACACATAGTCCTGAATAGACTTGAAACCGAAAGTATAAATGTTAATACAAAGAAGTCATCTTTTACACAGTGAGGTTAAAATGAGAGATGAAAAACCATCAGACCATCTACTTTAGGACAAACCTGAAGAATAACATGGCCATACAGGAGGAGGACAAGTTAATCTACCTGAAAGGACATATTTCCTGTCGCTATTTCAGTGTTCTTTCCTTCCCTCTACCCCCCCTCTTTTATTCATCCTTTCTTTTTTGTCTTTATAAAGTTTCACATCAAGTTATTACGCTTATCACCACTTTATATTGCAGGCCCTAACAACTGGTCCCCCCCATCGCTGCCCCGTCGCTTTTCAAAGGTCAATCCCCGCCCCTTGTTAAATGTGAAAGCACCAATCAGAACAGTTTGTGCCGCATGATTAATGAACCCTACATAGGTCATGACCTTTTCCTAAGTAACTGCAGAGATAAAAGCAGTGTGGATGTGTGCGTGTGAGAGATGTATAGGCCTAGGTGTAATAGCCAGAGAGGCGGCAGAGTGCATGACTTGATATATGAAGAGTAATGGCTGGTAGAACGCTCTCCTTCCTAGTACATCAAGATAGATATGGAGCATTGCGTGTGTGTGTGTGTGTGTGTGTGTGTGTGTGTGTGTGTGTGTGTGAGAGAGAGAGAGAGAGAGAGAGAGTGTTTCTCAGAGATTTGGGATTGTGTGTGTGTGTGCGTGCGTGTACGAGTGTGTGTGTGTCTGTGTGACAAATGAGGGCAAATGGGACAGATGAGAGCTGAAGATGTCATTCAGTCAACAGCAAAGCTATACAAACCAGTCACACTACCACACATGCTCTTTCTCTCTCTCTCTCTCGCTCTCTCTCTCTCTCTCTCTCTCTCTCTCTCACACACACACACACACACACACACACACACACACACACATGCATACACGCACGCACACACACACCCAGCAAGCATGAACCACAGCCATCATTAGCATTTCAAAGTAACAAGGTGCAAGGGGGCACAAAATTATGCATTTTGTGCACTTTGAAATGGAGATTTGCTTAAAGACTGGAAAAATACTGTTTACTTTTCCACAAGAGAGAGGATTTAAATTGGTCGCGATCATTTCCACTCTATCGTCAATGCCGACACACTCGCTCACTCACTTATTTACTCACTCACTCACTCACTCACTCACTCACTGACAACATCACGGGTTAGGTCATCTACAATAGTTTGACACATGACTTTACACTCACACATTCTAGTTGCTTTTTACCTCTGCAGAAGAATTGGGAAGAGGATGTTCTATCTGTTTTCTTTGTTGACTTCCTAGCAGACTAGTGGTCTAAGTCTTATTCATTCACTGGAAAAAAAAGTAACGAACAGATTTGGCTGGGGACAGATTCAGTGTTGGTGGGGATCCAAGTTGGCTATTCGATCATTTTTATTTTTTATTTTAGCCATAACTCATGCTGCATGCATTGTTGTTGGAAAGGTCTAACACCCAGGACTTTCAAGTCAGCTGGAAAACAGTGTCACACTTGCATGCTACTTTGACAGAAATCAAGCCAGGAAAAGAAGCAGTAAATAAACAAAAGTCGTTGCTGAGGCTGCAGCTGTGTAATTTTGAGAATTGCTCAGCGTTGGTGAATGTTTTTCCTTCTTATAGAGCGCTCTCTGTGAGAAGTCAAACTTCTCTTCTTTCAGTTGTTTTTAGATGTATTTTCAATAAGCTACTTCGGGGGTTTTCAATATCTGACACTGTGGGTCCCCCCTCAGACAAAACTGAGACAACTGCTTACATTTGGGCTAATTGGCAGCATCAACAGTACGCCGAATTAGGTATCAGCAGTTCCTGTTTGCAATGTACCCCTGGACGTACAGACAACTGTCACTGGATTACTTTGATGCTGAAGAAAACTTTAAAAACAGACACTTGTTCTTAGAGCAGCATCCTTTTCTTTGTTTTCTAAGCTGATTTATGGACATTTATCCGAAATGGACAAAGGAGATAATGTCATGCAAGTGTAAGCCACATTGAACAGAAATATATGCATATCAAACCTCTGAGCTACAGTATGCTATATTTAACTTTACCCTTTTTGGTAATTAGATACTATTTATACTGTTGATAATGACCATATTCATAATTAGTTATATTGTCTTTTTTGTTCAGAAATACAAAGCCAACCCTTACTCTAACCTATCCTAAAGATAGTAGTAAAAGAGTACACAAACACGTTTTAGTATAGTACATTTTAAGGTACATTTTAGTATAAGTTTTGTCAGGGAACTTCTTTTTCTCTTCTCCTTTGCAGCCTTGTTACATTTGCCCTTCACTCTTTTGTTTTTAAGGGACTGTGAGAATATTCTTAACCGCTGAAAAAGTGTTAGACAAGGTTTCGTAATCACCTATCATGAAGTGAGATTTTTATGAAAGTGTGTCCAGGACAAGAACCAGAATAAAACTGATTCTTCTAAATTCTTTGGTGTAAGTTTATTGTAATCTCAGTGACAGTATTTTTATTATATATGAAAAAAACTGACAAAGAACTGGTCTTAAAAGCTACCTTTAATGCTGTTTAGTTTATCATACATGAAGAACGTTTTTGGTGGTAGGTTTGAATGAATCATTTGAGCCTGATAGAGAAACCCCTTCTGTGTTGTGTAACAAAGGATCTGCTGTGATCCAAGCCAAGAATGAAAGATGTATTGGGACACTTTTTCTCAGGTATCTCTCTGATGCTTGTCCTAGGGGGGCTGTTTTTTTGTTTTTGTTTGCTTTTTTCACTTGAGATTTTTGTTTTTTGAAGGCATCTTGGATGACAATTATGGGCTTTGTATTTTGGATGGTAAAAGCCTTGATCTCCTTTCTATCCTTCTATTCATACAGATCAGTGCTTCTGGTACATCTAAGATACCTTTTAAGCAGCCAATGATGCTATAAGCGCTATCTCTATACAATAATGTGCAATTTAATGCAACTAAACCGTTTTTCATTTGCTGGGTAAGAAACCATCTGCTGGCATAAATGTATCCATTGACGTGTCAGAGAAAAATATGTAAGGCAGTCTTTCAGAGAATGGACTTCATTAAAATCAATAATATGTTCACATTATAAAAGAGATTTGGTATAATGACACCTGCGTGTCTAACCTCAGCCAGTCTCTCTGCGACTTAGAGGTGTTTTTTTTTTTTCAAAGAGCAATATCAGAGTATCTCCATATATGAAGCTGTGCTTTGTAAAACACTTGACATCTCTGTCTCCATAGAGTAAATATGGAGATAAAGCGTTCCCATTGGCTGCATTAATTACCAGATTCTCTCAGCTGAGAGTTTTTCCCTGTAGTTCTAACAAGCTGTAATGAAGTGTTAAATTAACGACTGCAGGCAACCTATACAGTACAAGCTATCAATTAATCACACACACAGTACACGGGAGGTGTGTTTTTATGTGAGATGGAGAGAAATAGACCTTTCTTACATTAATAATGGCTCCGTTCCATATAGGTGCCCCATATGCCAGCATGCAGAATAAGAGGACACAGCCCTTTTTCGCAGCAGGCAGCTTAACTTGTCACCGTAGGAAAAGCACAGGTGTTACAAATAGCATTAACAGTGTTATTCTACCGTGAAAAGGCCTAAATCAAATGCAGCCATTATTAATTTTATTAGTTAAACATGTGTTTGATAAATCGAAACAGATTCTATAGAGGTGAAGTAAGGACTTTTGTTCTGATGCCTTTCTTTATTGAAAGTGTATAGCAGTAAATAATGGACATGAATAATTTGAATAATAAAGTTTTTGGGGAACATTTGTCTGTGCAGTACGCTACACTTCACAGAATCAGACTTGGCTCATTTACTCAGTAGAAAACGTTCCATCTGGAAGATTTTAGTCTTTTATGCATTTGATAAATCTGTGGTGGCAACTTGTGGTCATATTCATTTTCAAAATACATGTCCCAGAGTTCCATTAAAAATGTAATTTCTAGTATTGACTTGGGAAGCAGCGATGTGTCCTGCGGCATCTAGTCTGCTGGAAATTTATTGGAAGAATACATATACAAGTCAGCATGGCTTACTACGTAGCATGGGGCACATCTACAGTTATTTAAAACATATAGTCTCTGGTGGTAAAGGGAAATGAAAATCAGTCGAGGGCAAGAAAAATGGGTAATTTCTCTGTGGGTCCTTTCCATAATGTTGTCAGATACTTATAATACCTGTCAGTGGCAAAAACAAGCACTTTTAGTGACGTAAACTGATGGTAATAGGTTGCCCCAAATTATTACATTACAGCCTGTTTAGCGGCTGGTGGCTGCAGCGTTCTCCCTCAATACTGGACCAATTTCAAAAAGTGTTGTCCCCATTAGTCACTTGGACACAAAAACATGGGAAAATAGGGTCCAGGTTGAAAAATACCAAATTTATCCTTTAATACTGAATTATTTGGGCTACATTCGGCAACAACCCAAGCTACAGCTGACATAGTGGTAGAAGAAGAGTAGCTAATGGCATGAAGAAATCTACTTAGCTGGACTGTCTTCAAAATGAAACAGTCTAAGCCGGATCAATTTGCTTCTACTGTACATTAAACACCTGATGTGCTGAACTGCATCTTCACTAAATGGCTTTAGTATTTGTGAGGACCTTAATGGTTGTGTATATACAAAAGGTAGATTTTTGACAGATCAAATATGTTGAATTTACACCCAAACAATTGAAAAGAAAATGTCAGGTGTTATTTTCAGAGGTGGTATTTTACCAATAAGCGAGGCAGAAATGTAATTGTCTGACTTTTGCAGTGGACCGTGGCAGGGTTGTATGAATATCAACAGGAAGGAAAGACTGATGTGAATGGTTATGAATATGTTTACTTATTAAGGAAAATTATGTTGGGTGGTGCCAATGTGAATTTTGATGTATTGTACCACCTACACTACAGAGTGGTGTTTTTATGAAAACAGTGATTAGTTTTTGCTTGTTGCTGAGGGTTTATCTCTATAGATTTAACTGTCAGCCCCATTTACCTGTTTTAACATTTTGTTCTTACGCTATTGGATTCTGTGTTACTCATACCTTTAGGCTGTCCATGTGCTTGTCAATCAAGACTGGTTTATCAGAGGCATGTGATTGTGTGCACTGGCGCTGAGTGAGGTTGCACTGTTGCATACAAATTCACATTTACTTAAATGAACTCTCACTGAGTGGATATGACTACATAGATGTGGTTTTCCCTAACCACAGTGTATTTAACTCTCACAGTTACATAAGTTAGTAAGGTAATTATAGGTTTAAGGTTTAAAGAGGTCTGGAAAACAAATGAGGTGATAGTACTGTAGAGGAAGCGAGGGTATACAGTAATGACACCAGGGAAAAAATGAAACAAATTGTTACTCAGTGTCGAGAGTATTTTCAGTCTCTCTCTCTCTCTCTCTGCCGTGTTCCAGGTGATGTAAGACTCCCAAGTCAACAGTTAAATCTCAGTAAATGTCTACCTCTGTGCTGCTGGGCTAAATTTACACCCCCCTGCATGGCCTTTCAGTCCATATAATACCTAAGCAGTCTCAAAGTACTTCACTACAACTAATCAGGCATGTTAGGGAGAGTAGAAAGAGGACTTAAGTTTAGCTCCACTTTCAGTAATTGATCATTTATTGTAGCGCAGCTGTTTTTGTATCAAATCTGTCAATAACAGGAAGCAGACAGCACTTTTGAAAGTCGGCATGATAAAGAAAAATATTCATACTCTGTGCACTTTGATCAAAAAGTGCAGCCTGAGGGCTTTTCTGTGGCCAGCCAGTGTAGCAGTGACTCGTTCTAGAGTATCATAAAATGCATCATATCCATCACATTAGAGGTGAAAAACACAAGCACTGTATCAGTCATCGCTGTATGATTATTATTTGACCCGACATTACTGTGTCATAGTTGTTGATTCTGGCTGTATTTGCATTCACTTTCTTATTAAATGCCTTTGTTTGTGTTGTCAATAAAACAGCTTTAAAATGAAGTGAGACTGAAAATTGAGAAACAACCGGAGACAAATCAGAGAAAAAACACCCCGGAGCAACAGGATGAAACCGAGCAGGAAGGAAGGAAGATAGGCAGAGGGAGACAGGAAGAGTGAGAGATGTGACATGTGATAGAGAGGGAAATATGCCAGGTGGAGTTAGACGGAGGTGGTGGATGTATTGATAGAGAGACACAGGGAGGAGGTGTTGGGAAGAGGAAGGAAGATAGAAAAGATAGACACTGCCGTCATTGCATGTGCCTATTGGTCATTGCCAACAGCTTCCCCCTCCAATCATCTTTGTTGTCAATGCAAGCGTGTGTGTGTGTGTGTGTGTGTGTGTGTGTGTGTAACATTGGGTGTACTGTGTGAAGGACTGACATCATGGTGGAGGAATCTCCTTTTCAACAAGTACTCAGTGGAGAGCCTCTGGGAAGAACCTCAGTTTGTGTTCCCTTTGACTACAGGGCTCATGCATGTGTGCACATGCTTTTGAGTGGTCTGTGTGTGCATTGTTGTGTGGGTGTGGGTGTGTGTGTGCCCGTCCAGACTAAAACACAACCCCGGAGTTTTCAAACTTAAACGGCGTCAGTAGCAGCGTTTTCAAACATCTCCGTTTTAGGGGGTCCCTTGACCTCTGACCTCAAGATATGTGAATGAAAATGGGTTCTATGGGTACCCACGAGTCTCCCCTTTACAGACATGCCCACTTTATGATAATCACATGCAGTTTTGGACAAGTCATAGTCAAGTCAGCACACTGACACACTGACAGCTGTTGTTGCCTGTTGGGCTTCAGTTTGCCATGTTATGATTTGAGCATATTTTGTTATGCTAAATGCAGTACCTGTGAGGGTTTCTGGACAATATTTGTCATTGTTTTGTGTTGTTAATTGATTTCCAATAATAAATATATACAAACATTTGCATGAAGCAAGCATAAAGTAAATGCCCACTCCCATGTTGATAAGAGTTTTAAATACTTGACAAATCTCCCATTAAGGTACATTTTGAACAGATAAAAAATGTTTTAATCAATTGACAGCCCTAGTTTTAAAATGAAAACGTATTAGTGTGGATGTGGCCTGAGACAGTGAGACTCTTGGTTAACATCTTTCTCTCTACAATTTTGTCCGAACAGACTAGTGTGGTGTAGCTCAGGATGTAGCACTCAAGGTTAGACTTTTACATTAGACTGTAGAGTTAGTATTCAGGATCAGGCCATGTTCATCTGTTATATCTGTCTGTGTTCTTTCATTTTAAACCATCTCTGTCAGATGTCCAGACTGTTCAATGGACAGAGAGTTCAGTCTACTTTAACCTCATCTGAATGGTCAGATGTGTCACTATCACTTATGTCTCTCTATCTCTGTGGCCTAGCGAGGAGTTCTCGGGAAAAGAAGTAACAGAAAGAGAGAAATCACAGAAGGGCAACATCCTTGAGCAGTGTTCAGTATTCATATTATCCACATTCCAGTGCAGACTGTGTCGTTTAATATGATCACATCACACACTGTGTTAATGTAATACTAATTTGCTTTGCCACATTTATCTTGGAGGAAACATGTTTTTTTTTACAATCCAATTAAATATATTGACAGTGAACATTTTGCAGATACATTCCGTGTTTTGCGTTGGCAGTAGGGCTGCGAGATAATTTAAAATGATTGTTTATCGACTCTCAGTGGAATTATATCATGATGATGTGATCATATCATGTTGTTCTATACAAATGTCTGTCCAAATAGATAGATAGATAGATAGATAGTAACTTTATTGATCCCGAGGGAAATTCAAGTTTCCAGCATCACAGTTCCATAGTGCAAACATATTAGTAAAAAGGCACAAGTAAGTAGTACAAAGTATATATAAAAAAAGCACGAAAAGACGCAAACAACATCGGAGCAGCTGGAAAGGCTGCCATTCGCTCCGGCGCCGGAAGTCTGAGCAAATTGTAGTTAAAACCTGACGAAATTATTCTAGTTTTACACATGGGAGGAATTTGGTATGCATAACTGTGGAATTCATTTCATTGATTCAAACATCAGTTTGATTATTTTTTTATAGGATTTTGCTTGGATTTGCCATATTGTGATAAAAAAGTATCAAAAAATATCATTATTAAAGAGGAACTCCACTGATTTAACATATCAAAATCTGTTTACAGGTTGTATATGTGATTAAAAAGTTGTATAAGTACAAAGTTAGAAAGAAGTGAGCTTACCAGACCTCATCTTTGCTTGAGGGTACATTAGCTAATACAAGCATAACACAACCAAATCTCAGACTCAACTGTTGGCAGTCGAGTTGCATTTTGTGGGTAATGAGGGCGCCAGGTTTTGATGAGGTAAAAGAATGTGTGGAATACAAAAGACAATGCTAACATTGTTAGCAATTGGTGCCTTCAAATGGGGTCGTGTTTACCGTGTTCATGAGAAGAGTCCATAATGAACGCCCCCCCTCTTGTGGTATTCACAACCTCGTAAGTGGAAAGTTTCTGAAAGCTCCGACTTCACGAGTTGTGACGTGTTTGTTGACGTTGTCAGAAATGGCGAAGGCCATGGAAGTTAATTCTTCGGTGCATAATAAGTTAATATATTGTAATTTTAGTCGTATATATGATTTTCTTCGTAATTTTATAATATATCTGAAATGTTGATATTCCCAACGTCCTCATCTTTTTCCTCTGTAATTATGCCTTTGCATTTAACATTACTGCATTATGTTACCCACTTGCTAACTTGCTAAATTGTTTGCCTCTGTGGCTTCTAGACGCCGACAGTAACGTTAATATTGCCTTTGCTTAGCAGTGGTTTTCTCACGATGTAACCACTTGAACGCCAAGCATATGTGTACAAAACTTCCCATGTTGTAAACACAAGCTCACAAGTTTCATTCGAAGGCACCAATAGTCCTCTAACAATGTTAGGAGTGCAATACTAAACTGGTGGAGTACTCTTTTAGTATCATGATAGCAGTTTAAACCCAGTGAACAGTTTGCAAATTGGTTCAATGTGCACGTTCGATCTTTATCCATGTTATCCATGTATATAATGCTAATTAGTTACTTTTTTTAGGAGACAGGGTGGCACAATACTAGAGCACGGTTTTAAAATTGCCTCCTACGATACATTTACTGTAAGTCTGTTTCATAAAAAAATATACAAAATAAGTTTCTTAAGCTGCTTTGATGAACTGTAACAGTATCTTATATACCTGTGATGAATAAATCAGAATTTGCAGGGTACTGAAGCCTATCCCAGCATGCATTTAGTGAGAAATGTCACACATGAAACAAGTTCTTTTAACTCTTGCAAGTGACATAAATACCTTCTAATGAATCCCTTTTGCAGAACACGTGAAATCGTACATACTTTACTTACTTAAAACCTTGAGACTATGTCAAATGTATTTAGGTCCATATCCTACCCTTAAACTCGATGTGGTTTGTGTTTCTTTTGGCCATGCGTATATCCTTTAAGCTCTTTATATCTGTGACTGTGATTGACACATTTAGTACTCTTAACAACCGCCGACACGCCTCAGCAACCATCTGTCACTCAAGGCCCCCCGTCGCCACAGTAACAGGGGTCTAAAGAGGGGAGGGGACCAATAGAAAGGGCACATCCATGACAACCTGTCACCCCTAGCAACCACACCTGCCCCATGCATCTCTTTCTCTCCTCATAGTTAATTTTCATCTATTACTCTTTCCCAAGGGCTGAATTTATGCTGTTAGAAATCTTCTACAAACCTTAAGCCCTGCACACACGCATTTAAACGTTGTAGCTGTGAGTAATTGAGTCAGTTCTCGAGCATTTGCAGTATGTGGGCAGTTACTTATATCACAGCGAGAGGCTTCAGAAAAGAGCAGCTTCGTTATGAAAGCGCAGTGGGAGCCCTGGGTGGTAATGACAGAGGAGACTAACAAGGTTTACCACCCCTTCCTGCCAACCTCTGACCCCGAGACAAGAAACGCACTCTGTTATGTTGAAGGTCAGAGTTATGAAATGAGATGGACAGGTCTGAAGTGTTTTTTTTCTCTTCACTTTCACTTGCATGAAGCATATTCTGAGCACCGCTTGTCACAACAAGACCACACACCACATAACAGCAATACAGAGTGTCATCTTGCATTAGAGCTTCAGAACACAGCAACTTTTAGATGCGAGAGGACATCAGTTGCAGATTTTCAACTTTTATAAACCACAACATTCACAAATTCAAATCAAGTTTGCAACACACCAACAGGCTGATATCAGCACAGAGATCACCATGAAAGGACAAAAATTCCACTGTGTTGCCCCAAAAAACTCATACTTTAAAGCAAAGCTTTGTAAAATAGCACGTTTAAAACAACAAATCTATGAAGCCTCTGATGTCCTAAACGCAGGGATGTAACTGAATGTGAACAGATAATGAGCTCTGAACAATGAATCCATTTTTTTCAGCTTGGTTTATCCTCAATATCTTCTCAAATAATAGTCAGGATGTTTCATTGAGGACCAAACAGCCTGACAGTTTATTGAAAACATAAATATTGCCCATTTTATTTCTAGTGTTGCTGTCAGAGAAATATGAGTTATGGGAAAAAAAAGCATTTCCAGAATACTATGATACTATTTTTCTGTATACGGTTCAGATAAATTGCGGTGTTTGGTACAGATTCATTGTCACGGCGACATTTTTGACTTATTTTGACACTTCCTTCAGTGCGTATAGCTCACGATGATGCCATAAGATTTGTGTTATTGTAACATCATTATTTCATCTATGTCATCATTATGTCATCTTCCCCTGTCGTTTTATTGTTTTCATCAAAATGACAAATTCTGAATTTCAAACTGCTGCCTGTTTCACATAAAAATGCCTCGGCCATTAAAAGACATAATATGTTGAAAAAACATGTTAAACTGCATGTATTGCAGCCACACGTAAGATGAAAATTAGCCCATGAGGTGGCATGTCATGTTTCATGTTGGTTATTGCATCATTTAATCAGCTGCCGGATTTGTTTAATGATGTAATAGCATCGGTATAGCTTAACGTGATAAGATATTGAATACTATCTCTCTGTGTAATTCACTGTAAGAGTTCTCCAATTGTGTAACTTTATGTTTGTATTACAGGCCTTTATCACATTTTTCTCAGTTATTATAATATATGCAGTCACCATGTAGTCATTGCAACGTGTGCTGTTATGTAGTTGTACTTGTTACAGTTAAAACATTATAAGTTACATTCAATTTTAGGACTTATTAAGGATTCATTTTGTCAGTATATTAATTCTCCTCTCTCCTTCTTTCCTCCATCCCTGCCTTCCTTGCTGCCTCCTGCATCGACACTTTGGATACTCGATCAGGTAAGACATCCATCCTTTTCACAACTCCACTGGCACTGAACAGCTTGCATATTTAACAAGCTCTGCTGTATGTGTATGTGTTGTTTTCTTTTTTTTTTCTACATCGCCACGCATTCTCTCACAGCTCAGATGGAAATGAGTCTTATGAATATGCATGCGATCCCCGAGCTTTCTGTACTAAAGCTTGCTGTCGTTACTCCTTCCCATCTTGCGCCCTCTTTCTCTCTTTCTGTCATTGCCTCTGTCTCAGTCGTTCACTCAGTCAAATACACTCAATGCAGGCAGCCTGACGTTAAGTCATGAGAGTACATCATGGATGATATTCACAAAGAATATTCAATGTGAAGATGAAAGTTTATATGACATTGTACAAACGTCTAAGGGCAGATTAAAGATAACTCTGCGTTTGCGTGTGTGCATGTGCTCGAACAATTATAATTCAATTTGACAGGTTGCCTCAGCTCTCGGAGGGTGCAGCAGTTATTCTGTGTTCCTTTGCGGTTCTTTGTAGGATCAGATGCACGTTTTCATAATTTAAAAACATACCCTGTTATGTAATGTGTATATGTGTCAATCTGTACTGTAGATACTTTATGTGAGTATCTGCGAAAAGGATTTTTGTCACGTAAAATCAGATGCACACAGCAGTATATACACAGTATAGGGATGTTACAGTACAGTATAGTGTGCTGTGAATTACAGGGTAACAAAGCTGAACCTATTGATGGTGTCAAAGTACAGGCATGCAGGAACAAATTTAGCTCAATTATTTTTGGGGTGGAATGTAAGAATTATTTGATATCTCCAATATAAATAATACATTTTCTAATATAATTATTCCTATGAGAGTTCAGGGGGAAAAACCTTCTTACCAAGCTACGGGAGGTATTAATAGGATTAGTATTGTAATAATCATATTAGACTTGTACATTTCTATGAACAAATCCACGATGTTGGACTCCTCAAGTACAAAACTGGTGTTGTGAGTGCAGATCTGACTTTGTGCATTTGTCGATCTTTATTTGAATAAGTAAAGATGTTTGACTTTCGGTACTAAACAGGCTCTAAAGAGGATCTATTAAGCTCATTTTCAGGTGCATACATGTATTTTGGGTTTCTACTCGAACTTGTTTATATGCTTTAATGTTCAAAAATGCTTTATTTTTCTCATACCGGCTGTGCTGCAGCACCTCTTTTCATCCTCTGTGATAGCACCGGTGTTACAGATTACACTGAACATTTTACAAGAAAAGATGATGCTCAATATATGCAGAGCGCTTACTTTGATCTTTAACGTTGGATGGCTGTGTGTCTGGCCTCTCCGTTCGAGCCTTCGCTGTGGGGCTGCATGTTTCCACTTGGCGCCGCTGCGCCATGCACACCGCTCGGTCCCCCACGCGGTGATTGCCTCATTAATGCTATGGTTCTCTTATAGCATTGGGTTTAAATCTGAAATATTGCCAAGAGTAACTCCCGTTGGCGTGGACTTTGGGCTTTGTAACTCTGCATACCTTTTACATGCACAAAAAACTATGTAACACACTAAAGGAAAGGGAAAACACAAATGCATAATAGGTCCTCTTTGATACTCAGTGCTCCAGACACAATTTTGTCTGTATTCAGAGTACTGAGGGTTGATTCCCAGCCCGATCTATGAGTGAGGTATCACAAGAGGAAGTATCACAATATATTGCCATGTTGTTCATGTATCCCACCGCAACACAGTATAACACACTACCCTACCCTCACTAAAACTTTCCAACTGTGAGCAAGAGCAACAACACACACATGATTTACACTGATTGCTGAGTTCAGTGTTCACGCTGCTTCACTGACCCAGTAATTTCAATGAAAACAAACACACCCTGTGAAGAGGCTTTTGCCATATGGTACTAAAAGAGAAAGTGTGTCAGTGTGCTGCTGATATGTCAAACTGTGAGTGATTTTTAATTAATAGTTGTTATTATGCTGTTGTTGACTGTAGCTCTGAAGTAGCTGTTTGTTTCATCAGGAGAAATTAACAATAATATCCACATGTAGGAGTGCATTTATGTGTTTCATGTTAATTTACACAGTGTATTGGTCATATCTTCATTAATTTTTACTGACTCTCCAGCCCAGTCTCACAGCAAAGTATATAACAGACCCGCTTGTCCACCGGAAGAAAGCCCGTCAGTGTCACGTTTTGTGTCGCCAAGACGTGAATATTACACGCCTGCATGAAGGTGCAGTGTTTTGTAGTGACGGTTGTCACGTGACGGTTTGTAACGGAAGTCTAACCTCAGAGCAAGTTAAGTAGTATATAAAGTGAGAAAGACCACTTTTGGAGGGTGGGTGGGGAGGTGGATGGGTCAAACAAACACAGGACTTTCAAGCAGGAGACCGGTGTTTTGTTTTGCAGGTTACGTTAGTGACGTTAGTGACGTTTGTGACGTGTTTTGTAGTGATGGTTGACACGTGACGTTTGTCGCGTGTTTTCCGTACTGACATTACGTTGTTTCCGTATAGGTTATACTTATTTTACGTTCTTATTTT
The DNA here is from genome assembly GCA_916701645.2 of Sebastolobus alascanus. Classification (NCBI taxonomy): domain Eukaryota; kingdom Metazoa; phylum Chordata; class Actinopteri; order Perciformes; family Sebastidae; genus Sebastolobus; species Sebastolobus alascanus. The sequence goes on from CAKAOJ020000180.1 coordinate 1,009,100, forward strand.
AAGCCAAACTATGACGTTTTTCCATTACGCTAACTAAGTGGTTTTCTTGCCTAACCCTAAATGAGTGGCTTTGTTGGCGTGTAATCATGTCTCTGCAAGGCAAAATGTGACACGGGCGCGCTATCCTCTGGTGGACAGGCAGGTCTATTACATGCTCTGGCTTGATATCAGGTTTGACTTTCCTTCTGTCTCACCAGTCATATTTGTTTATTAGTAGGTTTATATCTGCCAGCCCATCAGTCTGTCTGTCTGTCTGTTTGCTCCAGAGGTATTTCAATATCTACCGGACACATTGCAAAACATTTAGTATAATCTTTATACGTTTCTTTAAATATCAGCATCTAAAAGGCAGATTTCCGTGATATTTTACTGCGCGCCTTCCCGAAGGATTAACCTGTTTTCATTTTGGACACTCCACAAGCTTTCCTTTAGATCAAGAAGAGGAAGGGAGGGAAAAGAGGAGGATGAGTGAGAGAAGAGGAGGGAGGTAGCGTGGCACCATCGCTAAGGTAGAGTGATGTTCTGAGAGAGTGAAGAAAGAGAGGAGACATGGAGGAGGAGGAACGAGGGAGTGATGGAGAGGTGAAGACAAGGTTGAGATGAATGAACTCCTGGTAGCCCCCGGCTAGACTTGTGTATGTGTGTACTGGTGAGTGTGTGTGTCTAAGTTTATACACAGTGAGTGGTGTTGTGTTTCTCGGCCTCCTACTTCTCAGAAACTGCCAGCGTGTGTGTATGTGTGTTTCCACTTCACCTGAGGTGTGTGTTGTATCATGAATTATAGATGGAAAGTGAATCAATAGTGCACCGAATTACTGCCAGACAGTGTGTGTGCGTGCGTGCGTGCGTGCGTGCGTGCGTGCGTGCGTGCGTGCGTGCGTGCGTGCGTGCGTGCGTGCGTGCGTGTGTGCTGATGTTTGCATGAGTGTGGTTGCATGTTGACATATTTATAACATATATATAACATTTTGTATGTTCAAATGAAAACAGTATATTTTTATTTACTGATTCTCCCACAACAACTCTGGGAAGTGAGTTTGTGTATGATCTTCTTTCTTCAGTTTAACTTAAATTATTTAATAAAAACACGGTACATTAACATCATCTTAACATACAGGTAATATCTTTCGATCTGTGCATGAATGTGTGTGTGTGTGTTTGTGTTGTACTTGAGTGTCTGCTCCAATAAAACAGCAGAGCAAGATCGAATGCCGCTCTCACAGCAGAGTGGAAAAAGACCTCTGCAGATTTACTATGCTATTACCACACACACATACACAAACTCTCTCACTCTCACACACACACTCCTTGAGGAAAAAAGTTGTAATGGCCCAGTGCCCCTCCAAGGACGGGTGAGCGAGAGAGGAGCGAGCAGAGTAATCACAGTTAAAGAGAGAGAGTGTGTGTGTATCTGCAGGGAGGTGAATAGATGGACTACAGGGGACAGAAAATGGTTCGGTGCTGGAGAAATGGATGGGGATATGAGCGGAGTGGAACATCCTGTTCCATCTACCATCCCTCACACACACGCTGGCCTGCCGTGGGAATGTTAGTGTTGCCGAGCAATAGAGTTGACAGATGAGTGAATCCAGGATACTGAATGTGTTCCAGTACTCCAAACAAGACCATTTAGTCCCTTTAATTCCTTCAATTTCCTTCAAAGCTCACTTAACCTGAAGCTCCTGCACATCCTCTACACAGTATGCAAATGTTGCCTTTGAAGTGAAACCTCAAAAATTGAGTCTCAACAGACTGTTCACACATTACTGTAATGCCCAAATAGTGTATTGGAATTAGGGTGAATATTTCTCTGCTGTTTTTAGGGCTGTCCTCGACCAAAGAAATTCTTAGTCGACTAACACTCAAGTTTGTCGACTAATTGATTAATTGATTTAGTTGGTTTCTCCACAAAGAATCACACAAAAGCACCACTTTAATTATTGTGTTTACCAGAGATGTGCACATAAATTTCTTAGAAATAAGTCATTCAGCATGAAAAAAGCATAAAATATTACTAATCGATTAAAGAAATCTTAGTCGACTGAGACCAAAACGACTGATTAATCATCTAATCGACTAATGGTGCAACGCAAGGCGTTTTGTTGTCTGTGTAGGCAGATGAGATGATTAACATAGAAGCGTTTCAGTGAAATAAACACTAGTTAATTTTGCTCAATAACAATTTGTCTTCTTGATGTCCAGGGCTAAACAATGTTTGTTCCAGAAGCTATGTAGGAAACAATGTGGTGCACGCTTCACGCTCGAGGAACAGCCAGTTTATCTGGTTCACTGCAGCAGCTTCATCCACCGTCAGATCTGTGTCTCCTTCCCTCTGAGGAGCAACACCAGCGACGAGGCTGTTTCCAGTTATAGCAGTCAGACACTTGTTAAGGGCAGGGAGCTCCAATGACTCCTGACCCCACCAGAGGAAACTACAGTGCAGTGTGCCAATACAAAGCATCGTTCTTTATGGCATCAATTTTGATTTGAAAACCACCTTATCCCGTTTTTCCAAATAGCTCAGCTCTCTATTTTTATTACTTTATTTTTTCAATTAGCAAAACAACTGCACACTAAATAATGACTTGAGATACATACAAAGACTGAACACAAAGAAATAGACTACGAACAAAATGAAGGGCTTGGTCTGAGTCAGGAGTATTTATTTACTGTGGCTGGGATGTGCCACTCAACAAATTTTCTCTTATTGGTCACACCAGTGCTATGGCCACCAAGCAATAAAGCCTCAATCTTCTCCAATATAGCCTCAGCCTCAACAACAGCCACCTCCATTTCACACTCCATGAAGTTTCTCCTTTTGATTCACAGTGTTCTCCATTCTCCCTTACAGATAAATAAATAGATTTATATGCATATCTGTGTTGTTCACAGCAGCCATTTTATTAACCATGTATGGTTGTAACATAGATGGTGTATAAAGCAGTTTGAGCATAAGCAGATTTCTCTTTTTGAGAATCTGTGCACACTTTCATGAATGTAACCTCTGGTCCAGACACTTGCTCTTGTGACCTTTGGAACAGCTGAAGTGACACGGCCTGAAGGCAACGTAATATCAAGTGTTTAGTGGAAGTGTTTAGTGTTTTGGTGGAGGTCAAGGGAAAGGCATTAACCTAGTCGTCATTGTTGCATTTCGGCCGGTTGTACATTTGATGGACCAGCTCTCCCAAGTGTGTTTCCTTTAGGGCTGCACGATATATATCGTTTCAGCACCAACATTGCGATGTGCGCATGCGTAATAGTGACATCACAGGACGGGCAATATCAGCAAACTACATCAAACATGCTACAACTTTGTTGCTGCTTGTTACATAAGGAAAACTCACACAGTTTTCATTTTCCATGACTAATCCAATGTTTCCTATTAAATAGCCTACAGTCTAGGTCGGCCCGCCGCAGTGTCATAATGAACGTATATATTTTTACACTTCTCGGCCCGGGGTGAAGGTGGCTGCGACCGTGAGTTTTACAGCACCCCTCACCCGAACTTCACAGTAAGCTGAAGTTATTACCCTCCAAGTCCACGAGTACGCTGGGGTCCGTGTGATGTAAATTTCGTCCTCAGAGAGTGTATGCATACAGTACGCTCTGTGCGGACGTCCGTGTACCGGCAATTTTTTCGTGACCGCATGGACCTGTGTGTGCCGCCACGAAGCAGTAGGGATCTGCTGCGCATTCGTGGAGCGTGTTCTCCGAGCGGACACTATAAACAGAACTGCTATGCGTCCGTGTGCGCGTCCATTCGAGAGTATAAACGAGGCTTATCAGTTTTTTCCAATATCGTGCAGCCCTATTACTGCTGCCGTGTCAGAGTTGCCACGTTTTGAACCCAGAGCCTTGGTCTCTAAATTATAATGTGCAGAACATGGAATTGACACGTTTGCTGTGGATGAGGTCACATGCAGTGTGGTATGGTGTTCTCCAGTTTATATGCTGTACTTAAGCTATATGCACAATGGATATAGTTAAGCTATTTCACACACTATGGCTATTGATGGCCATTGATGTTGCAATGCAGCCACACCCCTGAGGGAAATGCTTTCAGAAAGGGAGATCAGACAATTCTCGTGAGGCTTTCAGCCCATCAGGTTCATGAGGCGAACTTTGACAAACATCAGATATAAGACATTCTTTAGTTTCCCACTTATAATATGAGCGCCATTTACCCTCATATCAGCCATGTACAGTAACATACAGTAAATTTGGGAATATTTTACTTATTCATGTCAATATCCAGTTAGATTTTGTGCAGTTTATATCAATTTAGAAGCTAAAGCATCATCCTGCTTTAAAGAGCTATCGCATTGAATATTTTTTTAAAATGTGTATCAGTAACATGTTTTAATAAGACTAAGCATCTACAGCCATGCTAGCTGCTCTTTGAGGTTGTACTTAAATTCAGCAGGATTCATCCTCTGGGCACCGTGGGTATCTGTTCCAAGTTTCATGGCAGTGCATCCAGTAGTTGTTGAGATATTTCCGTCTGGAAAAGTGGTGTAAAGACTGACAGGCTGATTGACAGACTGCTAGTGTGGCTAAAAATATCAGCTTGTTAGCTTTTGTTGCCAGATAACTAAGAAAAATATGGGTGCAGGCACAACAGCCTACAGTATATTTGTAGCCTATATTTGAAAACAACACTAAGATAAGTGAATGGAGCGACATTATTCAAGCACATGTGTTTTAACCTGGTTGTGATATACTGTAATTAGTCCTTCCTTCGGTAGTCATATTAATATTTTGTGGAATACGGCTTTGAATACTGTCTCTAAGTAATATTAGGTAAATAAAATCCATCTATAAAAGCTTTTGTCTTTATAATGGGGGCCACAGGGGATATGCAGTAGCTACATAAAGGCTCTCATGGGTGACATTATTAACTCTTAGTTCCCAAAGTGCAGTGCAACACCAGCAATTGTCTCAGCTAAGGAGGGAGTTGTCAAGTTAACTTAATGTCCTTATTAGACCTAACGCTGTGTTATTAAATTCAGTGCTATAGTTACTTAGGAGAATTCAGCTAAATTTATTCAAATATAATATTTGAAAGAATCCTCAAGAGAACCTTAATATGTAGATGAAGTTTTGTGCTCTACACTGCTGAAGATGACATGACATTTAACAACAGCAAATAAAAAGATAAAATTACTAAAACAAGAGAGGGTAGGCCGCTGTACACTGTAAAAGGCTGTTTAAAATGTAAATGGTTAATTCAAAAGAAATGAGTCTACTTGACAACTGCTATCTTACAGTAGGCACAAAGTGTCTTTTTATATTAAATTGTATTATACGTAGTATAGGCTAATTTGGGATTTTCAGTTCACTTTATTTATTCAGTATCTTAAAGTGGCATTCGTCTGTAGTAATGATACAAAAATAAAGTGAATATACTGTATGGGGAGGTTGTTACAGTGGCAAAGCAAACTTTTACATTTTTGTACATCTAGTTATGACATTATTTTACATTTGAGAGGTAAAAATCTCCCAATTCTTACTTTCTTTTTTTAATAGGAAAGGCTTTTCAGTTTTACATGTGTTTAAGCTAACACTGTAATTTCACTTAACACTTTTCATAATGTAGCTATCAACTACCAATAACCCTAACTACTTCAAAACGTGATTCAGTTTTGAATGGTCAAAGTCTGAACTGTGTGTGTCAGAGGCTTTTCTATAATAAAGATAAACCTTTCAGTCTGAAATACTATCAATATTGCCCTCAAGGAGCTTATACTGGTGCACCACTATAGCAGCATCAGTTGAAAAGTCAACACTAGTAATACACATGTACTCTTGGGTTTCCTGTTTCTTCTGACAGTCTGATATAATAGATGAATACACAAAGTAAATGGTGTCACTGTCACGGTAGATCGACAAGGATAAGAGATGTGGATGTTGCAGCGAGTTGTTCCAGCAGAAGAAACTGCTTGTCGTTGACTCTCACGTACACAGAGCCGATGGTGACTGTTAATTATTGATTTAATAAGCCTAGCGTGGGTGTGAGTGTGTGGCATACAGACTCTAATCCTATTATAAGGGTGTGTGTGCGTGTATATGCGCCTGAAATCTGTATTATCTTGTTACGGGTTCCATAAAAACAGAGCTTTTACCAGCTCCTTGTGTGTGTATCTGTTGGGTGACGTGTCCTCTGAGTCTATGTTGATGTTTCGCTGTCATGTAACCAGGAGAAACCAAAGTAAATTCCAATTTTGTCTCTATTTTATCTACTCTCTTAGTTCATAAGTCATTGTGGTGCCTAATGTCATTAACACTTTTGCCCAAGTATCAGAAAAACACCTATGCTATATGCGTCAACCTAAAATGACAAAGACAGTTCACTGTCTGTTTTAACACTCCCATATACAGTACATACATAAGTGAGAAACCATTTACAGGTGTTAGAGGTGTTCTGGAGAACAATGTGACAATACAGATGATGCAGTTTTAATTATAGCTCAAGATATGATGAAAGGTGAGAACATATCATTAATACTTTGAATTTTTAATTTAGGCTGATATGATTATAGACAGAGATCCTTGATAATTGATGGTTGCATCACGACATTTTGCTTGGTGTGAAATAAAGATAAGTTAAGAATGAATGAGTCTAGTTTCAGGAGGTTACAGACCCCAACTTACTGTACCAAGAAGGAAAAAAAACAATGTAACATTCAAAAACATTGGCCTTCTTTGTTAAAAACATGGTTATATTCCTCAAGTTATCCAAAAAGTATCCGTTTTGGGCTGTCCTCAACCAAAGAGGACAACTAACACTTGACTATAATTATTGATGCATTAATGTATACATCACTTCAATGTTGCAGCAGGTAAATATGGAATATATATATAGAATTTATGTATTGCTGGGTATTAATCTGAATCTGCAAAATAACTTGTAACTAAAGCTGTTATATAAATATAGTGAAGTACAATATTTGCCTCTGAAATGTAGTGAAGTAGAAGTATAAAGTAGCATAAAATGGAAATTCTCAAGTAAAGTACAAGTACTGCAAAATTGTACTTAAGTACAGTACTTTGAGTAAATGTACTTAGTTACATTTCTCCACTGGTACTGAAACTCGGATTATTTGAAATACCCAGTCGTTTTCAGATGCCCACAGCGACCAACTCGTCGATCCATCAACCACACATGGTCAACCCTTGTGTGTGTGTGTGTGTGTGTCTGTGTGTATGTGTCATAGGGGCCTTGTTGAATGGAGCAGTCAGTCCCATGTTGGACAAGTCACCTCCCTGTACCTTATGGCTGCAGCAGACACACACACACACTGAGAGACATGAACAGATGGGAGTCTCAGTCGTGGTTGATGGAGGAACTCGTGTGTTTGTGTGTGTATCCCTAAGGGCAGAGGACATACACACTCTGTCACACAGACACACACACACACTCCTTCTGTCCATTACAGAAACCCACAAACACTAATTACTGCACCACAGGGGTGAGAGAGCACTCTGAATAAGTGTGTGTGCGTGCGTGCGTGCGTGCATGCCCGATGCGTGTGTGTGTGTGTGTGTGTGTGTGTGTGTGTGTGTGTGTGTGTGTGTGTGTGTGTGTGTGTGTGTGTGTGTGTGTGTGTGTGTGTGTGTGTGTGTGTGTGTGTGTTTTGGCTGCTGATAATATTGTGCCACTGACAGGTACAACACCAAAAAACCCCTTTCACACATGTAGGATACAACAATCCTGGCTTGGTTTTTGCCATTCACACAATTTCCACTTTTTTCACACATGAAATGACTGGTCTGGATAGATTCGCTTCTCTTCTCACTATGGTGGCAACCCAGCAGGAAGACATTGGTGAGTTTGAAAGTAATGACACCAACAAAGAAGAGTGTTATCTCACAGCCTGCTCCAGTGATGGATTTAAAACTTGCAGGCAAATGGCTGATTATTGCCTCAGCACCCCAACTACATATCCAATCTGTGTCTACACAATGCGACGATTAATTGTCTCCTCAATCATTCATTTATGAATTATGTTGCCTATTTGATACAGCCTGACATACAGCGCCACAGTTCAAATTAACAATACGTAGATAAGTTTCGGCTTTCATTTTAATTCCTAATATACCCACATGCTGTTGATTCTGAAGGTAAAGCAGTTTTTTTCTGGATTGTCATGCTGCACAAAGTTAGATGAAAGCTGAAAACTTTGATTGTGTCGTTGTATATGTAGAAAGCAATTTTCTACGGCGGATTTCCGAGGAGATTTTTTTACCCTGCTCCGCAACGAAAAGAAAATATTCAAGGATAAGACAGCTTTAGAAAATATCTCTTTTACAAAATTGCAGCTGGAATTGGTTTATCCACAGTGTTTCATTTATAGAACGGTTTATTTAATGGATTTTCTTTCCATGTGCATATAAATGATGATTAAATGTTAAATGTATTACACTGCTGTCTGAAGAAGGTGGCACAAGATGCACAACTATATCTATACAGTATACAAATATATAATTATGTATAAAGACGAAGGCAATCCAGGCACTCCAAAATATAAGAACAAGTGGCAACGAGGAAGGAAATATTTAAAAGCCTTTATTATAGTGGATAAATCAGTAAAAAAAAGCCGACATGTTTCGATCATTGTAGTGCCCTAACGAAGACCTACAAAAAATCCATATTTTTCCCCGTTTTCCAAGAGCACCTGACACGTTTTTGCTCTACGGTTGAGTAAACAGAGCAACCAATTGTCTCTCTTTCCTAATATAATTGTGTAGGTGTATATGTATGTACATTCATATGTTAAAATGTCTACACCATTACAACCTTACATGTGCAGTATCTGTTAATGTTGGTGTTTTTTGTCCTCACTTTATCCGTGAAGGAAAAGTTACAGAAATGTTACCAGCTCCTGGCAAATTATCAGAGTGAATTTTACAGTGACTCTGGGTCATTTCCAAGCATGATGCCAATAAGTAAAACTGCCAGAACATTTACGGAGTAAAGTGCATGTGTTAAAGGGCCTTTACAATGCTATTAAAGACACTAATCAAAGCACCAACACTGCCATAGTCACTCAAGTAGCTGGAACAAAAAAGGGAGAGAAGAGAAGAGTGAGGGTGAAGAGAAAGGAAAGTGGAAAGGTACATTCTTCGTTCTAGCACATCTTTGAAGTCTTACAGTGTCTTTTTTTCCTGACATTCAAGGTCTAATAGTGTCTTGTATTATTTTATTTGAAGAGCCGACACCCCACTAAGGTGTCAGTACTGCTTTTAGGAATAATTCACATTTTAACCTAGAACAAGAAGAATGTTTCCATTTGCAACTTGAAAGCTGAAGGCATCTAACGATTGTCATAAAGTAAACGAGTATGTACTTTGGGGAGTGATACCAGTGGAGGTGTTTTTCCTGTTGGAAAAATAAATGAGAGTTAGAGGAAAACTTTCTTGCAGTGACTGATGTTCAGACTACGTTACGGTGCGTTTCAGATGCTTCCAAGACAGATCTCTTGTGATGGATTTTGTATCCCCAGGAATATCTGGAATAATACAACATCAAACAACGGAATTGGCCCATTGTTTAGATTCAGGTGGGATCTTTTCATTTTAAAAATGTAGGCCTCCTTCGTGCAGCTTGACCCTCCTGCCCCAGGCTCAGTGAAGAGAGAGACAGCAGCTTGCCCCTAGCATTAGCTGATGCCCTCGGCAGAGAGCTCAGCGACCTCCTTCCTCCCAGCGCCGAGCAGCAAACCCAGCAGTTGCCTGATGAGGCCCTCCAGCAGCCTCCAGGAGGTCATTCCAGCCTGTTGGCCTAGGGGAAGAGAAACAAAGAGGGATTAAAAGTGAGAGGGAAGACAAGCAGCTATCCACCCCGACACCCTCCCATCGACCTCGGTGTTGTACAAAAATATAGCACTATCTTCACTTACAAAACATGGTTCCTGTGAACATAATCCAGGCAGCAATTATGTGTCTTACCCATAGACTGCATATAAGAAGTGGACGTAGTCACCGTGATGTCACCCATTGGTTTGTGGTTGACTGCCATTTTTAAGCCTCGAGTTCTGCATTTTGGCTGTCGCCATCTTGTTTTTTGGCCGTCTGCCTCTTGTTTTTTTGCAACCAGAAGTTGTAAGACAAAAACCTGGACAACTCCCAGACCAGACAACATTGCGGTAGCAACCTGTCAATCACAAGGTAGCCACGACCTAAAACATACCCTGCTTTATGGTCTATTTGATTCTAAATGGGACCATAATTTACCAAATGAACATCATGCTGTATTGAAAAAGACTTGAAACTAGCGATTGAGACCATAAACTCATGTTTACAATGTTTATTGAGGAAATAAATCAAGTGAGAAGTAGGGTCATTTTCTCAGAGACTTCTATACAATCGGACTTCTTTTTGCAACCAGAGGAGTCGCCCCCTGCTGGCCATTTAGAGAGAATGCAAGTTTAAGGCACTCCTTGCCCAAAACACTACATCATACATTTCCCATAATGCAACTCATTAGTAATTTGCGTTAGACCTTCCCTGCCTAGTAGCTCAGGTCTTTCAAACTCCACACCACCAGTTCATAACACACCCTGATGATTCACTTTTCAGACCGGGAGGTAGCCCTCTGGTCTTACCACAATGTAATTGGGATAACAAATTTGTAGTATATAAACGTAATTAATATGAAACAGGGTTGCCAGGGATCGAACCGCAGACCATGCAGTCAAGTTTGCTTCTCTCCTGTCTGTCTGTCTGTCTGTCTGTCTGTCTGTCTGTCTGTCTGTTCTCTCTCTTCATCTCCTCTGATGTATATTTTGTCATTCTCTTTCTTCTTTACTCCTTCATTTCTGTTTTTCCTTCTCCTCTCCTCTTTTTGCTGTCTTTCTTTCTTTCTCTGGGGTGTTCATGTCCATATACAAGCGTAGACTTTGTACTGCTCACTCAGCTTCAACTAATTGCCAAAAAGCTTTGATATAAATGCGTTAACATCACAGTGTTTTATACACTGTATAGTTATACTTACAAATATAAGTATATAGTTATTATACACTAGCCAAAAGTATCTGGACACACCTGTTCATATATTTTTGTGTATTTTTGGCCCAAGGCTGTTTCTCATGGTTTGGGCTAGGCCTCTTAGTTTTAATTAAGGCAAATCTTAATGTTATACAACTTTGTGGCAACAGTTTGTGGAAAGCCCTTTGTTTCAATATGACAATGACCCCATGCGCAAAGTCAGGTCCATAAAGAAATGGCTTTCCAAGTGAAGTGCAGAAGAACTTGACTGCACAAAGCCCTGACCTGTACCCCAACACCTCTGGGATGATTTGGAACAATGCCTACGGCCGTATTGCCCAACATCAGTGCCTGACCTCACACTTGTGGACGAATGGGAGCAAATCCCTGCAGCAAGGTGTCAAAATCTTGTGGAAAGCCTGCAGCCAGGAGAATGGAGGCCATTATAGCAGCAGATGAGATGCTCAACAATGACCCTATTTACTCTTAGTCACTTCATGTGTCTTAGACGAATCAGAGAACTATATGATCTCAAAAAAGTGTAAATGCATCCAAGACATATTGAAATCAAATTCCTCAAACCACCTTGGGAGGTACTTTTGAGGTGGCTTGTGACTCACTCTAGCCAGATGTTGAAAAGGTGGAAATGCCTCTGTCTCTCCACGACACGTACGTAATCTTGACTTCTCCTCAGTGTAACTACGTCAGGGAAGGTAGTCTGTGGAAGGAGCACTGTTGAGAGAGCATTGATCTGTATGGGTGAGGGAGCGAAGTTAGAGCCAACGACGACGATAAAACTTTTGTCTTGCTTATAGTCGATATATAGGAGTCTCTGAGGTGTTTGTGTTAGTTTATGGATGATTTTTCACGTGTTAGCTTATATTGCTAACTGTTAATTGTTGTCACCATACTGTGAAAGTGCAAAAGTTATTCTCTGGCATATTTGGCGGTTTCCAAACAGCTCCAGGTACATTACCACCGCCCGCTGGACTGGTGGAAGGCTGACAACGGAGACACTTATACTGTTTGTGGCTTAGTGTATTGAATGCATCTAGATTTTATCTAGATACGAGACAAAATGACAAGTGTGTGTTTCCTCGTATTGCGTCACCACTGATCTCACTACAGTCATGCAGTGGAGCCTCTGGCTGTTCTCTTCAGCGTAGCGTCTGGGGAGAATCAGCCTGTAAGTGAGCGTATAAAAAGAGTGTGTGTGTGTGTGTGTATGTGTGTATTGTTGTTATTGTAAACACTTTCTCTGGGAAGAAAAGAAGTTGTTTTTCTTTCATGCATTCTTCTGTTACACGCCGCTGTTTGTTTACCTGGATCTTCTTTAAGATAAACTCCCTTTTAATACTTGTCTCCTTCAAGAACATGTTCAGTATATTAAGTGTGTGCTGAACGCTGCAGTGTTTGTTTGGGTGTTTGTGGTGGAGAATGTGAATATAGGTGTGTGTGATGATGAATGTCTATGTGTCACTGGTTGTATAGAAATGTAGCTTTTGTGTCATCTGCAGGTTAAAAACTATATTAGCTTGACGAATTGGGGCTTTTATTTGAAAACATCTTCTCTCACCACATCTAATATGATGAACTTGATCCACTTTAACTCTTAATTGACGCCCCAATCCCCTCAGTTACTGTTGCTATGCTGGAGTGTGAACTTTAAACTTTAAATCCAATGAAAAGCAGGACAGAGTTGCTAACGATTAAAAAAATCATACAAATGATGTGCTAGTCACAAACAGTTTTATTATGTAACTCGTAACCCCACAAACTAATGTACCATAGTTAGTTAATGATCTGCTCTTTAGTCTGCTGGTTGCTAAAGTAGGATCTAAGCTAGTTAGCTGGACATGCTAACAATTGCAGTTACTTACTAGATCCCCATGCATACTGCTTCTACATGTGGATATATACAGTACAAAGCTTGACAGGCCTGCTGTGCCTTACGGTCGCTAAGCTATGATTGGACAGTTGCTGTTCAGGGAGGGATTTAGCGAACAGTCGAGTTCAATGAAACCCCCAGGAAGAGCGCTGGGCTTTTGAAGTAAATTTTTGTCGTGGCCAAACGGTGGTACTACAACTTCCGTGTACATCACGTGATGCCATTGGGCCCAAAAATACTTTTTCCCACAGACTTACACTGGGAAAGGGACATCTGTAACTCAGTGGATACTTTTTCTTGAGGTATATCAACTTACCTGTATGAACACTTAAATAGCCCTTGTTTAAATAATTAGGTCCTAAAAGTTGTAAAATGCACTAATAGCTGAATCCAGAGTTATTTTCCTTCCTCCGTTCGTTTGAATGAGCCGCAGACCGAGGCTGGAGCTGAACTCTCATAGGAATGAAAGGGAGCCCTCCTCCGACGCTGTATCCAGTTCTCTTTATACATCCATGAGTTCAATGCAACATCGCAATCATTTTCTAGGCATATATGTCATCACAAAAAGCATCACTTTGTGCAGGGTAAATGGGTCAGTGTGCATCTGTCCTTCACATGTGATAAGCGAGACACCACAGAGCAGACTTTGATGAAAGTCCAGGGAGTGATGCATCACACTGCTCTGGCATTTTCAAAATTACTGTGTTTGGCCCAAGGTGGGAGCAGCAATTACCTGGCAAACATTTTAATAACCAGTCATATCTCACATACTGCTGGGGGGGGATAAAATGAAACTTGGAGCACATACCCAACTATCCGTGCTCTACAAATTTGTCTCCAGGGTCAACAGTTTGCACCATATTGGATTTTCCACTGTTTTGAGTTGCTTCAGAACCAGTTTGCCCTCCTGGCTTTCTTTTTCTTCTCTAAATTAATTTACTGATCGCTGCAGGTGTCATTGCCTCATTGTACCGTCCTTCAGGGCACCGCAATTGTAAAAATGAGAAGAAAAGAGAACAATGCAGATAGACCCAACATATTTTTTATTGTTACATAACAGACTTGAAACTGATTTGTTCCAGACATGGCACAAAAGGCACAGCTGCTGTTCACGGTAAATTCAGGAAATTGACAATCCCAAGGTTTGCGAGGTATCTGGCATCATTTCAACACAGTGGCACTACTACTTGACAGCAGTGCTTTTAATCCTCTGCAGAGGCCTCAACATGCCTACACTTAATGCTGCTCTGTGCAAGATTTTTGTGTAAAAATACACCTGTCACCTAACCTTTTATGTTAATCGCTATGTGGGAGTGAACTACAGAAGAGCATCCTATTCTCACTGAGACCCTGTTTTCTGGTGTAGGGTAAGATAACTGGCAGGTAATCTGTGTCTAAAACAGCAGCATGTGATTGCTCTAACCTCGTGGTTTCTAACCTTTTGGGCTTGTGTTGTGACCCCTAATCACACAGGTTATTGCGGATATGAGACTCACACAGTTTATGGTCTTAGTGCAGATATGAGAATGATTTTTTATGTCTCAGATCGTTTCATTTTAGGGATTTTAAGAGCCCCGAAGAGATACAAACATCCAGTATATAGAAAAAGCAGAAGAAAATATATAAAATATCCTGAAAAGTCATAAAAAAATATTGAATTTTGTGGAACAGAAATGTTTTTGTTTTCTTTTTTATCCTTTCGAGCATCTTGTGACCACTCTGATTTATCTTGGGTCACCAGGATTAAAGATTGTAAGATTTCAGATGTATCAGATAGATCAAGATTGTTCAAAATTCAGACCTGAATCTCTCCGTCACTTTAGGTCAGACAAAAAAACAGAAGCAAATGTTTGCACTAAATGGAACAACATGTTGCTCCGCAACATCGTCGGGAACATAAGGACATATTTACTGCTGTGTTTTGATGCCTGTCAGTGCTTTGTTTGTACAGTAAGTGTATGTTTGTAATGTGTGTCTTTTTCAGAATATCCCAGCGCTGCCTTGCGGTAAAGCCCTCTACTCCTACGAAGGAAAAGAACCGGGCGATCTCCAATTTTCAAAGGGCGACATCATCATCCTGCGACGCAAGGTGGACGACAACTGGTACCACGGCGAGCTCAACGGTTGTCATGGTTTCTTGCCCGCTAGTTACATCCAGTTGCTGCGTCCCCTGAGCCAAACTCCACCCCAGGGCAAAGCACTGTACGACTTTGAGGTCAAAGATAAAGACCAGGATAAAGACTGTCTGGCCTTCAGCAAGGTAACACACACACACACACACACACACACACACACACATGTAAGACACGTGCTCTACATACACAAACTCAACTGAGGACACTGTTTTTATATCAGACACAGAACAAATGTAATAATGCGTAATAGGGGCAGGCTGCATGGGTGAATCAGTGGAGAGAGATTAGAGGGATGGCTGAATTTACAGCAGCATAAATACCGTAGTAGAAGAAAGCACTTATCTGTAGTGTTAAACCCGGTCGGTTCTTTGTAGGACACTAATAATTTATCACTGCTGACTCTTCAGATTGGTTCTCCGAATGTAAACCAGAGCAACTTCAAACAGGATCAAAAGTGCATGCTCTGCATGGGGCCTTCTTCTCAAAGGAAATGCAGTTTTCACCTTTTACTCCATATTTTGATTGTCCTCCATTTTTTCTACAGTATTTTGTAAATTAAATAATGTGATCAGCTTTCATATCCAAAGAAATGAGAGTTAAAAACTGAAACTTACCAAATCTGTTGGTATAAAAAAGCACCACTTTTCACTGACAATGTCATTTGTGTGGTTGTTTGTGGTTATGTATGTCTTATTGACAAGTGCTTCTATATTGTTGCATGAACACGAGCTTCGTCAGACAGTCCTGTGGTCAGCTAAAATACTTTTAAGTGGCTAAAATCCCTAAAATGGTCATCAGCTCTATAATAATAATAATAATAATAATGATCTTTATTTAAAGAGCACTTTTCAAAATCCAAGTTACAAAGTGCTTCACCAAAACAGCAAAAATAAATCATCATGTTTTAGAAGAAAACAGATAAAAACTAATATAGAGTCGAAAAAGGTAAGAGTAGGAAAGTCAGTGGGTCTGATATGAGTTATTTCAAGGAAGAAGATGAGATACAGTAGCAGCTGCTGCCTGCAAAGGCTATTCCGACCATGAGGATTTGACAGAAGACATTTTTACAACTTACACTAATATTTTTGGAATGAAGGTGCTGGCAACTGATATTTTGTGCTAGATTTCAAATTCATCCATTTATTTGCCAAGAAGTTGGAAGAAGAAACAAGCTTTTTTTAGATGGAAAAGTCCCTTAAACAGCATTTAACACCTAGAAACTCAAAAGCCACACAGTTCAATGACTGTTCCATACTTGCAATATTATAGCTCCTTAAGGCAGGGTGAGAATCCTCTGAGTATAATGCTTTCTCACACTAGAAGGATACATGCTGCTCTTTGTCCATCTAGGAATATTGTGATTATTATTACTTATAGTGTAATACATTACGTCTGCCTGCTGTTTATGTTGTGCCACTGACTGTGTACTGGCCATTAAAGTGAAGTGAAGTGAAGTGATAATTTCTCTGGTGGGATAGCTGATATCAGAGTAATAATAATAATAATAGGGCGGCTCGTCAGATTTTTAAAAGGTTAATTAAAAATCGCAAGTTGCGTTAATGAAGTTAATGGCATTAAAACAAATTTGCGTTAATACGTTATTAACGCGTTAACTTTGAGAGCCCTAAATAATATATTTTCATGTAGTCAGGGTGGAACCTCCATCTAGATGTCTTAATGTGTCCTCTTGGTTCCTAGTGAGTAAGACCTCAACCCAGAACCCAAGTTGTTATATTTAATTATATTAAATCTAATTGTGTAGGGTAGGGTCTTGTAGGGTTGGGGATCCCAGTTCTGTGTGCTAACATGTCTAATACTGGCAGGGATCTTAGCAAAGTGTAGTGCGTCTTCATCACTGCAGGAGAAAAATTAGGTTTTTGACAGGAGATGTAAAGCATGAAATGGGAAGTGCAAGAAAGATGGCATGTATGTCTGCTCTTTCTGACCAGCTTGTTAATTAGTAGAGCCTCATGCTCCTGCCAGTACTGATGTCTATATTTGGATATGTTATAGTTGATCGCATTTAGGATTTGGACTAATTATCCTCGAGTCTGACTGTCTTCAGGTCCCTTCTGGACTGGGTTTCTTTCTGTTTTTGACAATGAGGCCATACAATTCGAATTTGGGTATTCTATGGGTCATTTCAGAGTGGGTCCAAAATCATCCCCTTTTGTCAAAGTATCACTAAAGTACTTTGAAAGGGACAGACAAGATGAGAGAAGACACTCAGTCCTTCAGAAGTGTGTATCCAGGTCAGGTTCGGTATAAACAGTCATTTGTATTCTGCGTATTGTTCTGTTCCTCAAAGCTTATCATTTTGTTCCTGCTGTTACACAGACTCATTTGTACGAGGACTGAACGCTCGGCACATCCACTCTGTCTCTGCATTGTAATTGTGTGTCTGTGGAGAGAGAAAGATTATTAAATTACGCTGTACTGTACACTTCACTGTAGGTGTTTCACGACTGATCACAGCGATGCAAAGCATACTCATACAGGAGCTACCTCGTCTCGAACACACTGCGCTCTACATCCGGATTAACAGATAATGACGAGACATTCAAAGTTCACATTGTTTTGCGTTTTAGGGCTAAACTAATCAACAGATTAATGATTGAAGATTACACAAAGCCATGCACTCACACAGAGACGCGTGCCCCTGTGGCGCGCTGTATGCGTGTTGTCATGCAGAAACCAGAATTTGTGATATTGTTTTCTCATGTGAGAGGTAATTACTCAGTATGACTAATACACAACAGTCATTTACCAGCATTATCACTGCCGTCCCTAATGGTCTAACCAAGACCTTTGTATTCATATGAGGAGAGGAGCAACAGAGGGAAAAACACTTTCACGAAGAAGTCTGTGGGTGTGTGTGGGGTGGGAATATGTTTCCATGTGTGTCGGATATAATATTGCTGAGAATATTATACGATAAAAATGAAGGCAACTGAAATGAAGTGAAACCAGTAGCTGCCTATCAATCTAAAAGTGCTTGTACGCACAATTTGTAGTCAATGGGCTACAACATATAAGAACACTAGTTTTTTTATCATTCCTTGGTTGAGCAATCCAACAGAAGCACATAAAAATGATGAAGAAACTTTTAGCCTGACATCGTAAGGGTTCAGTTGATCATTTCAGAGGAGATCTATACATCCAGGTACCAGGTAGCAGAAAAAACTACACTGTAAACCCCAATAAGGTAACAGAACTCCAAAAAATCAAGGCAACTGATTGCCTTAAATTTTATAAGTTAATGAACATAAAAGTGAAATGTATTCAAAGCCAAAATATTTGGATTACATGCTACTTGTACCTATTGTTTGCAGGTAAAATAAAATGCTTACTAAGTTAACTAAAATATTTTCAGATACACAAACACACTTTTTTTTTTAACTGAACTCAACATGTATTAGTCTCTATTGTCATTTATTTATTTTTTTACATTACTCAAATCAAATGCATTGTCTTATTAAACTCAAAATCATGTAACTCAAAACTTAAAAAATGGCCAAAATAGCCCAAGACTCATAAGGGTCAAGTGGTGATTACTTAATCTGCAAAATAGTTCAAGTTAATCAAAAATGATCCGTTTAGTTAACTCAAAAAGAAAGAAGATGTCACAGTAACTCAAAATAATTTAATTAATTTAAGTTTACACTTCTCAATCTATTTAATTACTTTGAGCATTTGGGTTTGCAGTGATCTTGGATCCCAAACATCCACTCCCAAAGCGTTTGAGATACTTTATTTTGGCCAGTTTCAGATCGATAGCTTGAGTTTTTTTAGCTGGGAAAAACAGAAGACACACATTTCTTTGTTCATTTATCCTTTCCTTACTATAATTTTTTTTTAAATCACACAGTGATACCAAAATAACTAAATAGCTATTATTTGGACACACGTGGTGTACCTACATTATGTGTAGTCTCACTCATTTCCTCTCTCTCCAGGATGAGGTACTGACTGTAATCAGGCGAGTGGACGAGAACTGGGCAGAAGGCATGCTGGGAGACAAGATTGGCATCTTCCCCATTCTATATGTGGAGGTAAACCCACAGACATTACACAGATACACACAAAACACTCACAATATCAGGTTATTACAGAAATAGCTGTAAAAGCAACAGCGATGTTGCAGCAGAACACCTGTATTACAGTGTTGTTGTTAATCTGTTGAGAGAAGAGACTGAAAACCTTTTCTTTCTCTTGGTGAAAGTATATCCAGCATTGACAAGAAATAACGTAAATGTTTTGCTTCTATGGGTGAAAACATTCCCAGTACTTTGGTGATAGCCATTGAAAATATGACAAAAACTTGGGATATCAGTGCTGTTTGGTTTCCTCGTCATTCACAGATTTTTTTAGAGAAGATCGGATTAATCAAAAAAGTATATAAAAAAGTAATATCCTAATGGCCAACTAATCAATAAATGCTCCCTGGATTCAAGTATACTTAAAATAAATGCTATTCTGAGTCAGTTTTACATGTTATATTGCTACCAAAAGTACTGCTTCTGAGAAAACATAGCACTTGTCTAAATTCATTGGCAGTGGTAACTAGTGATGTATTATTTATGTTTTCTTGGTAATAGCCTCCATGCCACCTGTGCTGAGAAGAGGGACACATTGAGCATTCTGAAGTCAGGATGTAACAGAGGAGATGGTTATAATGATCAGATCATTTTAGATAGATAACAACGTGTTTAAGTCCTTCAGTGTCATCAGAAGTACTGTATGTAAGACCAACCAGACCAGTGAGTACTCAACCTGCTATCCAACCTGCTTTTAAAATCCTCCTGGGTAACTGTCCTGGGTTGAGCAGAGGTTGGACTCTGTCTGTCTTTGATATGAAAGGTTGAACACACATTTAATGTAAGACATTGCAGTTGCGTTCAAATAACAGTTAATTATTCTCTGTGAAATATACAGTATGTTAATCTGCATTTAGGTGTTTCCGTAACAGGATGTGATATTATCTGTTTCTGTAGGAAAGCACAACCAAAACAGTCAAATTGCCCCAGAAATATAAATTGCATTATCTATGCTGTTTGAAAATCGGCAGAGGTGGAGTTTTCTTTAAGAGATTTCCTCTCAGTAAAAGGATAAAACCCTCAACACCCCAAACATTTTACTGTCTTTCATAGTGCCATGCCTGTCAAGGGTGAAATATAGTTTACTTTAATCCTTGTGCAACCGAAAAAAAGCAGGCACAATTTGCTCTGCATCACATTTAAGGCTTTTAAGCCGTGGTAAAAAAGAAGCCGGAAGGACGTATGTTTCCTTCTTTCTTGCTGTTGATAAGGCTTCTCTTCTCTTTCCATCACCACAAATTTGTGAATACGTTGATTCTCTCATGGCCCTGTCGAAAACAAATGATGAAACCTTCAAAACCGACAGGAGGTTCGCTCAAACTGCTGCCACGTATGCGTGTTTGTCAAGACAATAAGACTCATAAGGTCCATATCCAGTGTACATGTGTGGTGCATTGTGTATTCATGTAGTGTATCTTAGAGAAATCCATTAACGTAGAGATTAGAGAGACTAATGAGATGACTCCTCCTTCATGCTGCAAACATACTGCTTTTGATATCCGCATCCGCACAAATAAAATAAATCACTCTTTGCTGCTTTGCCATCCTATAATCACACTGCCCTCTCCAAACGTACTCTTTCTCTCTGGGTTTGCAGCCTGCGCGGGCTTGTACTCTTGGCTACCCAATCACATCCCTGAAATTAGCTGTTTGACCAAACGACTCTCTTAGGTGATGGTGATTAAGCCGTAGGCCGAGAGAAGCCGGGACAAACACACACAGACACACAGGGGTTGCCATTAGATAGAGATGCATCAATAATTTAGAGCTCTCCATCACTCTGACACAGCGGGGGTACAGGGGCATGTCGAGTGTGTGTGTATGTGTGTGTGCTGTGTGTGTATGCAGTGGGAGCTTAATGAGGAGGGCCCAGCTGGACTTCTGCTGATCTGTGTATGTGTGTGTGTCTTGCTGGATATAAAGTACCTCTTCTAGCTGTTGTCTGTTGAATGCAGACTACTTGGGTTAATATCTGTATACACAGATTGGTGATGAGGGGTTTGCAGATGATAGGGATGCCAACGAAATAGTCAAAATTGCATGTGTGAAGTTATTGGCAGTCACTACATTTGAAGCGGGTGCTACTGTGTGTCTCCGTAGCGCAGCGTACTGAAAATAGTGCTGGGTTAAAAAAATACAAGGGGCTCTGTTGGTGGGTGCATGCTGCTAAAGGTAGTAGAGGATGAAATACAAACCAAGGTGTCCAGTTTGATAAATGCATCTGTGAGTTTGAAGTCTTATCAGAGTACATAATACTATGAGGAAGATTTTACAACTCTGAAAAGTTGTTACATTGACATCACTTTACCTTTTGTTTTGGTAATCAGGAAGTAAAAATTACAAGTAATCTGCCAGAAATAGGCATTTACACATATTTGATTGGCCATTACCTTGCATTGCTGGTTGACATTGCACTGAGTTGTGTCAAAAGTTTCCACCACCAAGTCCAACTTTTTTGCCGGTGAGGTTTTTTTTGTTGGAGCCCTCTGCACCGGGACTCCTGCTGTGCTAACGCAGTGGTCTCATTGAAGTGAAAGACGCCGGTATTTGACACAATGCTGTCAGTCGCAATGTCAGTCTGAGCACCTAGGTCGGGCTGTGCTCTTAGAAATGTGATAAAACACACAAAGCTTGCAGAGTTGGTCTAACTTTTTCATACAGATACATACCTGCATTCTGATACTATTGTCAAAATAATGAATTAATTAGATAACTTCCTTTACTGAATACAAACACATTTCTTTACAAAAACTTTTTTTTTTCAAAATATTCACATTTAAGAAGCTGCAATCAGAGAATTTTGACTTTTTTTTCTTTAAAAGATTACTCAAACCGATTGACCGATTCATCAACATAGTTTGCGATGAATTTAATAGTTGACAACTAATTGATTACACAAGTTAACTTACATACGTAACTTAAAATAAGTCAATGTTGAGTTTTGGTTTCACACGGGACATAAACAGCGGTCTCCAGGGTGAAAGTTCTGTGTTTGTTTGACCTATCCATCCACCCCGTACTCCTCCCTATGAGGACAGAGTGAACGGACGGCTGGAGCAGTTGCTCTGAGCGTCTAATATTGCCGCTGATGGGTTTACATTGGAGTTACTTGAAAGCCCGGTGCGTCTCATACAGAAGCTAAAGGGTGACTTGTGGGTCGCTATCAGACGCCGAGGGGTTTGACAAAGCGTTGGTATTTTACGACCTGGGAATGAGACCGGGCTGGGCAGACTGAGGCAAGAGTTTTGCATCATCATGTCTCTATTTTCTGATGGTTATCTTTACTTTACATAATGATGATGATATGAAACTACCATTCATTAATTACACTAGCTGACTGCAAACAATGAGGTATTGAATGTGAGTTTAGTTGTGGGTGGGTGTGGGTGTCCTTGGAGTTGGTTTCCTTTGGGTTCTGGTAGGTGTGGGTATTTGTATCTCGATGAGGAAAATGTTTGGGCGGTTTGTTGAGTTCATATGCACCTGGAGTGGATACATGTTGTTATAAATATACTATACCAGACTTTGGGTGGGTGTGCTGAGTGGGTTGGAGTGTGTTGTATAAGTATAGGAGCGCTGTTGTGCGTTCAGGTGGATGTGATGTCAGCTTAGATGAGTCTGTATTGAGTGTGGATGGGTTTGGGCACATCTGAGGTTGATTCATGCAAATAGGAGAACAGGTGGACGGGTTTAGCATGAATTAGGGTCAAACATTATAACCCATGTCAAGGACACCTCTGTCTCTTTCTTTCTTTTTTTTTTCTTTCGCTCCCTGTTTCACTTTACGCATCCTGCTGTCTCTGCTGCAGGAGAGAGTTGGCACACACCTGCCACAGGGTATGTGTGTGTGTGTGTGCATGAGCATGCATGTATCCTGCTGGCTTACCCTTTTCGCAGTGCAGATATCAGCTCATCAGCTCGGGTCTCAGTATTACCTGGAGAGAGCGCCCACCCTCCAAAAGACACAGAGTACAGAGAGTACAGTTAGCTCAACACATAATAATAGATGACCTTGGAGATTTCATTCAGCCAAAAGCACCAAGTGAAGAATCGTCTATATCAACAACATCTCTCTCTCGCTCTCGCTCTCTCTCTCTCTCTCTCACACACACACACACACACACACGCTCCCTTATCTCTTTTACTGCAGCATGACCGGGCACTATAGCAGTGGTAGGTAAAAAGAAACTGACAAAGCTGTCATTGGTGTGATTGTGTGTGTGTGACTGGTAACTACTGTATATATGTGGAGGCACAAACTTCTATGGATGGGTAAAAGTTACTTGATTGGTTGCAATATAGTATGTTTTTGAGTGTGTTGCCTCGCTGACCTTCTGTGTGTGTGTGTGTGTGTGTGTGTGTGTGTGTGTGTGTGTGTGTGTGTGTGTGTGTGTGTGTGTGTGTGTGTGTGTGTGTGTGTGTGTGTGTTCTCTAGTCCGTCTCATGAGAGCAAACTGAGTTGTATCTGCAGCATCAATCCATCATGCTTATTAGCATATGATTTGGCTTTGATTAGCATATCTATTAATATGGAAATGCAACATCACCAACACTGAGCCCAGACGAGTCGGTCTTGTACACTCTCTCTCTCTCTCTCTCTCTCTCTCTCTCTCACACACACACACACACAGGGAGAGAGAGAGAGAGACAGAAATGCTCGAGTTTTTGTCTCCAGGGATTGTTCGGGAGTTTGGGGTTACGCTAAGCAGACATGATTGCGATGTAAATTTGTTAGAGGGCTGAAGCTGAAGATGTTGTCTGTTAAAGTGTCAGTTTATGTGTCCCTGTTTTCACATTGGCGTGTGCGTATGTGTGCGTGTGCATGCGCGTGCGTGTGTGCATGCCTGTTCAGAAGACCAAGTTCAATGACCCACAATATATTGGAAACCATGCCCTTTAAGATCTCACCGAGATTGCACCAAGAATGAACGGTCATTAAACACATGTACTGTGGGTGTTTGCTTCACATGTTTGCCTTTACTCTGTAGAGACAAGTGTTGAACACTGCCCACAGTTGCATAGACTGTATATAAGAAGTGGACATAGTCACCATGACGTCACCCATTGGTTTGTGGACTGCCGTTTTGAAGATTCGAGGTCAGCATTTTGGCCGTTGTCATCTTGGCTATTTGCAACCAGAAGTGACACAAGAGGGTGGAGCTAAGTACAACGGAACATTGAATAAGACCTTTTTTGATGTCTAAAAAGGTTATAATTAACTTTCATGAACTGAAAACACACTGTGAAAGGGTTAAAGTTGTAAGACGAAAATGCGGACAACTCCCAGACCGGACAACGCCAACGTAGAGACCTGTCAATCACAAGGTAGCCCGCCCTAGAGTAGACCCTGCTTTATGGTCTATTTGACTCAAAATGGGACCATAATTTACTAAATGAACATCATGCTGTATTGAGGAAGACTTGAAACTAGCGATTGAGACCATAAACTCATGTTTACAATGTTTACTAAGGGAATAAATCAAGTGAGAAGTAGAGTCATTTTCTCATAGACTTCTGTACAATCAGACTTTTTTTTGCAACCAGAGGAGTCTCCCCCTGCTGGCTGTTAGAAAGAATGCAAGTTTAAGGCACTTCAGCATTGGCTTCACTTTTCAGACCCCAGAGTTGCCCCACTGGCACAGTGCGTAGAAGTAATGATAGATAGCATCGTCTGCATATACGTAGATAGTCATAGACTTTCTGAGAAATATCTTTCCCTCTGATGTTCATGTTGTCTGCATATAGCATCTATGTAACACGTTGCAGGATTTTACCACTTAATGTTTTATATTTGCATGTAATGTCTGTCATAAAAGTTGACCTCAGCCATAATATCACTTAAGTTAAAACACTCATGTCAAGCATTTAACTATTTCTTTTAACAATTAATTTCAATTTGGTGTCTTCACTCTGCCGAAATGATGCTCTGGAACAAATCTGAGCAACTTCGGACAAACTATTAAACTATTCTATTACTGAGCTCACAAACCTCTCAGCAGAGCCTGAGATATACAACATGGATGAACATGAGCAGATAAAAGAAAAGAAATCTTGGATCCACACCAAATGGCACTGCTGAATGAGGCAGGGAAGGTGGAGGGAGTTAAATTGCAAGCAGCAGGTAGTTCGGGAACATTGAGAAGCAGTGTGAGTGTTGGAGTGAGCAGAATTAATGAGCGGCAGCCTGCTTCTGTGCCTACCTAAACTACCGCGAAGCTCTATAATTGTCAAACACACCAACTGTTTTCCCATTTACAACCAAGATGTGCTTACAGCCACGGGGCAGAAAACACTTTGGCACAATATCATGATAGCTCATATATGGGCTCTCTCAGCATTTATAAAATATTGCAACATGCTGCTTAACTATGTCTATGGAACATCCATCCTCACAGTTTCCACAACTTTTTTCATGCCACTCATGCCAAACAAGTGTCAGCTCTAGCTAGCTAAAATGACGAATGGAATTGCAGTGTGTATAGCAGCTAGTAGCAGTGATGGAACTGACCTGGACTACTCTAGTAACACATTTCTTGTTGCAGGTGGTGAGAAACGAGCTGACCTTCAGCGTCACAGATTAAGAACACAGAGGTCCCCTCACCCTCTATGCAGTATGCCATATGACACTAGACACATTTTAGATGATGGTGCTCATAAAATTTGAGGACTCACTCATATGAGACTGCGTCAATACTAGATTTGATAAGTAAAATGATTAGGGCTGCCCCCTCTTAGTCGATTAGTCGACAAATCGGTTGTTTTGGTCTTTTGGTCGACTAAGATTTCTTTTATCGATTAGTCATTTTTTATGCTTTTTTCATGCGGAATGATTTATTTCAAAGAAACTCACGAAATAAATACAGTTGCGCTTTTATGTGATTCTTTGTGGAGAAACTCAGTTTTACAGATCTGACAATTTAATCAGCTAATCAATTAGTCGAAAAAATCTTTTGAGTGTTAGTTGACTAAGAATTTCTTTGGTGGAGGACAGCCCTAAAAATATTTATCTAATCCTGGAGAACACAAAAAGAGACTCTGACTAATGACTGACTACCTTTCTTTTGTTCTTTTTTCAACTAATTGCACACTGAAACTCCAAATTACAAGAGATAAACTTGCACTGATCAGCAAAGCTTTGTTAGGGCCTGACAAACTTTGCTTTTCTCATTAAAAACCGCCAGAAACATGCAGTGACAGAGTGCACTGTGGTACTTTAAACCAGGTGTTTATTCCTCAGCAGTTTCTGAAAAAAAAAAACATCCACCACATTATTAAAACCCAGAGCTGTGACCAGACCAGTCGATTCAAACAGCTAATTGTGTACTCTGTGCTAGAAGGAATGTTTACTTCTCACATTTATTTGTTAATACTAAAAGTAAATCACTCCGTCCTGACATGCAATTAGAATTGTTTATAAAAACACAATAAAGCTGAAAGCTTATTATCCATTGTGGGCCTCATTAGAAAAGGGTAAGATGACGGATCTTCAAGTCTACCGCCCATTACTTTCGTGGGATGTGCAGTGTATTGCACAAATCCTCATCTTGTTGCTCGCTCCTTAAGCTCTGTCATTGTATTTTGAATTGTGCATCATTGTCTGTGTGTAGATGTGCAGTCATTCACAAATCCATCCATATACTAAGTTTACAGAAATCTGAAACATTGCAATCAATAAAATGAAAGTGCAAAAATGGATGTTAAGTTTGCTGTAGCTGACGCTTTCATCCAAAGCGACTTAAAATGTGTAGTGTTTCTGCTGTCCTGATGTCAGTTGGGAGTTTGGACAGCAAACAGTCATGACTTTGCAGAGTGGTAGCCGAGCCCCCTTCGTAGTGAGAGAGTAGCAGTCCGATTGGCAGTAGCAGAGTGCAGTGGATGGGCTGAGGGTTATGGCTTGACCATGTCCCGGATGTAGGATGGGCCTGAGCCATTCACAGCACGGTACCTACTGTAGGCATGTACCAGTGTCTTGAATTGGATTCGAGCAGCCAGGAGCCAGCACGCGGTGCAGAGGAGCATCCAGTGTCACACTGGTTCCTTGCAGTCCAAGTCAGGGACACCACAAAGTTCTCAATGGTGGTGGGAAATTATTATTATTATTATTCCTGAAAGCATCATGGAACTGAAAAGAACTGGAAAAAGAAAGCTTGGAGGAGTGTGTGTGTGTGTATGTCAAGGATGTTTTGGATTAATTGAATTGATCATTTAGGGATTTGGTGATTACATTTGGCATAAAATTGAGTTGATTTTGAGTCTCTTACAGGGAAACCAGCACAGAACCATCAAACACTACTCTGTCCTGATTATGAGAAAAAGTTAACTTGGAATTATGTCACATCTTAAATAAATAACTGAATCAGATTTTACAGAATGAAGTGAAATGAAACCAAGGTGATGAGAGAAAGAACAATCCTGGCAAGTGAAAGGGATGCTCACGTTTGGGTTATGTTCTGTGTTGGAGTGTGTGTGTGTGTTTGACAGACAATGAGAGTGTGTGTTACACAAAGGGAGTCTCACTGGACCAGCTGTTGTAAGTGATGATTGTTATGCTGCTGGTTTTTGAAAAGCTGCCAACAAGAACAAGTGAGGAAAGGCCACACAAACACACTTCTTGTGTGTGCTCATGTGAACCGCAGAGGACTGTAATCTAACACCTGAACTTCTCCTCTCTTCTCTCTTGTCCTCCGCTCTCCTTCCTTCTTTTGATCTGTCAACCACCTGCTTCTCCTCCTCTTCTCCTCTCAGTTAAACGAAACAGCCAAGCAGTTGATGGAGATCGACAAGCCCACGCCGACTAACGTTCCAGGTCCGAGCTCCGAGCCAGCCCCGTTGGACCCCTGCTCTCCTGGTCCCTCCCCCAGCGCTTCCCCGTCCAATGGAAACGGCTCTGGCCATCGCAGAGGCGAAGGGAAGAAAAACGCCAAGAAGAGGCATTCGTTCTCGGCGCTGTCTGTCAGCCAGAGGGCCGCCCAGCTCAACAATAGACACAGTATGGAGATCTCCCACCCGGTCCTCATCAGCTCCTCTGACCCCAGAGCTGCTGCACGCATCCAGGTACACACACAAACACATACATACACACTGTAATGTGTAATATGTAGCAGTGGTGGTAATTAGTAAAAATACTTCATTACAAGTAAAGGTTGTGCATTCACACTTTATGTACAGAAGTATTATAGTACTTGTTATGAAGCGTGACTCCTTTTGTAATTGCATTATTTTGTTATTGTTGCCAAGCAACATTTTACCATTGTTTAGTGGTGATGGAGCTGATTTTAACTGTTTTATGTTGAATCTTTAACAATTTATCATACTTTATAAGATGATCATATGTTTTATGTGTAAAATTTTAATCTGAAAAGCAGATTATGAAAATACTCAAGTCAAGTCGCTACCTCAAATCTGTACTTAAATGTAGCATATGAATAAATTTACTTAATTACTTTCCTCTCCTAGTATTTACAGAATAAATTGGGTTTACATTGACCTATTAATCCAGGGTCATCCGGTTCTGTTATGCTGATAATGATGCATTTACATATTGCTTATTTGTTGTAGAATGTGTCAACCTAGCATGTTGGCATGTTGTCAAAATGCTTTTTAACTTGATGAGAACAAACAGTGGATATTTAAAACAAATATAACATTTAAAACAGGCCAGCAGTTACAGTGAAGAAGTATTGATAGTACTAAAAATAACTCTATTTCTATCATTCATAGCCCCAGCAATATTGGATCAATATTTTAGAGTCTAAAACAGGCAGTGTAAGAAATGTAATCGTTGTTTTTAAGCAGCCTCAAACATGTCCTGCAATTTCTTGTTACCTACCAGCCAACATATATACACTGATACAGATGATCTGCAATAAACTAATATTAGCCAATATATCAGCCCAGCATATTTCTTGTTCGGGCTCTTAGCATACTTTTACACTGCAGTACACATGCACGTACATTTCACAAGCTGAAATTCGCTTTGGTTACTCCTCTTCACTAGAGATTTTATTAACTTATTCCCCAATCACCTACTCTGACAGTTCCATGTGACTAACATCCCTCTTTTTGATAGCTGTAGACTGGAGACACATTGATTTTACATTTATTGCCTCTGGTTGCATTCACACCTGGGTTAAATGTGTTTTTGAACAATACCCAGGACGCATACTGAAAAGCTGGAAATGCTGCTGGCGCATATTGCAAGTAATGTTTTACTTTAAATGGAAACCACTCGATTTGTATGTGTGCATGTTTCTGTGTGTCCGTAGGATGCATCCCACCCGGGTCCCTCTCCCTCGTCGGCAGGGGTACTGGTGCCCCCCAAAGTGGCATCCATAACCTCTGAGCTGCTGGCCCATGCCAAGGTGCAGCTGCCACTCAACATGTGAGTACACCTCAGGGTGCTGTCAGCTCACCCACTTGCAACGACCAGGTTTTTTAGTCCCTCCTTCCTTCCAACAGAGCGGATATGTGCCTGAGATCCAAGCTTGATTTCAGATCCCGCCTCCTGGCAACGTTAAAAATATTTCCTCTTTTGTGCCCGTAGTTATTGGCCATGTTCCACCACCTCTGCAAACCACATTTACTCCTCCACTGGTCAAGGATCAAATCCCCCTCAGAAAGGAAAAAATACAGTCACACACCATTCTCTGTTATGTGATGCTTACATCAGTGTTTCATAACAAGCCTTTCAACAGCACCGCCATCGCATACACTATGCATTTTATTGTACAGCCTGTTATGTGTTTTCATAGAGATGAGCATTGGGAAGCAAAGTTCTACACCTATTGTTATCACTATTTTCTTCAGAAATGAACAATACAATTCAAGTTTATTTATTTCTAAAGCACATTTAAAAAACAACCAGAGTTGACCAAAGGGCTGTACAATAAAATAACATCAAATAACACATCGTAACATGGTAACAGCAAAAGTCAGTAGTGGTAACATAAACAAAACTATCCCATACACAAATAAATAAAGGAACAGGTAGAGAATATAATGCACAAAACAGTAAAAAGTGAAACATAAAACCTTAAGGGCAGAGAAAACATGTAAGTCTTGATCTTAAAAGTGTCTACAGAGGGGGAACACTTAATTGAAAATGGTAAACTCCTCCAAAGCTTTGGGGCGGCTACTGCGAACACATGATCGAGCCTTGAGCAGCTGGTCTGAGGATCTGAGAGATCTGGGGTTGGAAAGAGAGCAGAGAAGCTCAGAGATGTACTGGGGCGCCAGGCCATGTAAAGCTTTAAAAACAAATAATAGAACCTTAAACTCAGTCCTAAATTTGACTGGCAGCCAATGCAGAGACCCCAGTACAGGTGTGATGCTGTCTCTCTTCCTAGTACCGGTTAGCTGTATCGCTGTGATTATGCTCCAGCTGCAGGCGAGTCAAGGATGAGCGGCTGATTCCCAAATAAAGAGCATTGCAGCAATCCAGCCGAGAGGAAATTAAGGCATTTGTGACAATCTTCAGGTCATTAAATGAGAGAAATGGTTTGATTTTAGCTGTATTTCTCAGTTGGAAACAGCAACCTTTCAGAACAGAGTTAATTTGCTTGTCAAATTACAAGGCTGGATTGAAGATGACACCAATATTTCTAAGGTGCTTAGTTGGATATATATTTAGTTCAGAATATGTGCAGCTAACATGCTTTCATGTTTCAGCTTTTTATGGATTTTTTTCTTTATTTTATGGTGGACAGACAGTTAAGGGAAATGAGGGGAACGAGAGATGGGGATGAAATGCAAAAAACTTGCGGATGTTGTGATTACATGATCAGTATCTTAAACCCCCCCAGGCTCCCATGGAACTCCAGCAATAATTAATTTATCTGTCCAAATTTTCACATTCAGACACTACATATACAAATATTACAATAGATGGGTAATATGACTCAGTATGAGTAGTCAAGACAAACAAAGTAGGCTTACATACTGTAGGCTGCAGATGGAAGCTTTGCTATTGATTTAAATTACTTCACAGGTTTATCATTTCTTGAATGGATTTAGAGCCAAAACCCACCTGACACACTCTCACAAACACAATTAAATTCTTGTGGAAATGTAACCTCACTAGTCACATCCAGATGGCTGGTGAGGCGCCAACGCTGAGCAAGACTGTTCTATAATTTACCTCGTAATTAATCTACCAGGTAACTGCCAGAAAGACACGGGTATCTTCAAGGTGAGTGTGTGTTTGTGCTCATGTACTTCTATCTTTGAGCGGACCACTTTGAGTTTTAGACCTTGAGAGGGCATTTTTGGTTATCTTTGGAAAGTGAGGACATTTGGTCACTAATCACTTCTTCCAAAGTTAGAATTAGGTTTATAATTTAAGTAAGGGGCCAGTGTGTGTATGTGTGGATGTGAGTCAAATACAGCAACAGTGTCAGCTTTAATGATATCACCTTCCAAGTAGCGCTAGGTACACACACACACACACACACACACACACACACACACACACACACACACACACATACACTTAATACACACGCACACACATACGTCCGGAGTAGGTTTGTTCTTCTGATGAGGTCGGACGTTTCAATCTTGACCTGGCAACTATTCCTGTTGCCATGGGGAGACGGGAGACGGTCCCCACATCTGTTACCATGGCAACGAGGAGGCAGCGCATATAGGGCTTGTTTACTCTGTGGTCTTATCGTCTTCGTCTTCGGAGTCTGGCACTACATACTACGGATGTCTCCCAGCGACAGGACCAGAAACTTATTTATATGTTAACGCAGATGCAATACACAATACTCGACACATGAACACAGTCACACATAATAAGATACTAAGTACTACATTTATCAGCTTACCTGTTAGGCAGGTAAACAAATACATATTGATTACCCATTCACAGGATGAGACCATTTGGGAGGGAGAAACCATTCAGACAGGCTCTGGTGGTCACATTACGACCTCAGAGAGAAATGACTTGAATTCTCCTGAAGAATTTAATAATTTCCAGACTACACTGCAACATTAAAGCAGTCATACATCTTGGATTTGATATGAGTCAGCCTCTTCTGATTCTGATCTTTTCTTCTTCTCTTTTTTACAATGATTTTTGCAATAGTTTGTGTTATAGTTCACAGTTTACTGCAAACAGTTTTTCTCCAAAAGCCCATGATTTTGGTGAAAGGACCAGTGTGTAACAATTAGGGGATCTAAATGAAGGCAAACAAATTGCTAAGTTTTGTATTTTTTCCTGAGTAACTTTATCTCAACTATATGTGGAAATATCCTATCAAATTAGGTTATCAGCAGTAAAACTCTCTGTGTAAGTGAATTCAGTAAAGTTGTTAAGGTAAAACGTTTGAGTGCCTTTAAGAAGAATGGTTTATTTAGTCTACTGTTCCACCTGATTTACTCAAATAACCTTGTCTTAGGATCTCTAAGATCCTATTGTCCTATTGTGCAGGCTCTTATCCTTTGGTCCTCTGCACTGTACATCTCAGTCAAACAACTAAAAATTAGATGTGTAAAAATTGCTCTTCTGAGGGGTCTTAACTTATTATTCATTTTGTTAAAAAATAAATGGTGGAAAAATCTTGAAATCCCATAAGATGATTTAAACGTGTTTCTGAGAACTAAAAAAGGAAAGTGTCATGAATATTCTTGAGTCTTTTTCTTGGAGTTATTTGCCCTTTGATTCAAGTAACAGAGCATTGAAATTTGGTCTCTCCTCCCTTCTGAACACACTGACAGAAATTTCTACTTGTTTTTTAAAGGATTGATTTGCTCATGTTCATTCATCTGTTTATTCATTCATTTATTTGCATTTGTAATGGCTTTGTTTTTACTTTGCATAATGCATATTAGGGGTAATCCACATGGGAGATAATTGGTGTTTGGTGAACAGTTTCTCGAGTTTTCCTGCTGACTTCTAATGATTTTATAATTTTACTCACTTTTACATTTTGTTTGTTGCCTTTGTTCCACAGATATCTGGCTTTATACGCCTACAAGCCCCAGAAGGCTGACGAGCTTGAACTTAGGAAAGGGGAGATGTATCGGGTGACAGAGAAGTGTCAAGATGGGTGGTTCAAAGGCACCTCGCTGAGAACCGCTGCCTCTGGTGTCTTCCCGGGAAACTACGTCACCCCTGTGTCCAGGTCAGTGAGCTCAGGCTTCATGGGGAGGGTGGAGGGTATTGTAGTGGTACAGCTTCCCAGGGAACTATGTCATCCCAGCATCCAGATAAAAGTTTCGCTTTCGCTCTTTAAACTACGTCACTACAGCACTTTTCCTGAGCTTTTACTGTTGCTGCGGATGAGTTTACATTGTAGTTAATGGAAAGCCCGGTGCGTCTCATACCGCCGCTAAAGTGTGCCTTGTGCAGCAGCATCAAACACCGACGTCCATGACAAAACATTGGTATTTGACGCTCTAGAAATGAGAACGGGCTGGTCATTTTTCACATGCAGTTTTAAACAACTGGTATTTCAAACCTTCCACTTATCATTCAGTTCATTTGGTTTGATCATGTGAACCTAGCAGCAGAGCACAATCAGACTAAGGCCCCTAATTTTGTCCTCACACAAAGGCAGTGGTAGTGCAGTCATTGTAATTTGCATTGTACATTTTCATGGTAATTTCCTGGCTCCAACTGAACCCGAATACACATCAGGCTGAGCAGTGCAATTTTGCTACTTGTTATGGCATGCAATTGTACTTGTGTTTCCGTGTACTCACAATGCCTCTTGTCACAAAGGCACGCCAGAAAAGCAATGTTTTTGGGTCTGAGTTGGCAGAGGTACCATCTGAGGACACTGTATTCTTCCTCCTTCAGCCTCTGCTGCTCCACACTGTGCACTGTCAGGATTTCACCTCTGGGCACCAAAACTACCAAAATGATTTGGTTACACCAGCGAAAGCATATTCTGAGAAGTACTTAACAGGAAGGGACTGTAAACTGCTGTGAACACTGTACTTTTTCAGCAGGAAACAATACCACGCTTTATGGAATGTTTTAGGATGGAAACCACGTGAACTTCGTCACTGATTTGACTGATAGCAATTAGAACTATGAAAATAATAGACATTAGGAAAGATTTTTCGAGAGTTTGATTTAAATACAATGTAACATACAAAACAGCAGTCAGTCGATACTCGCTCTATCTTTCTAATGTTGGGCTACATACTCAGTGTAGATCATTATCATCATCATCATCATAATTATCATCGTCATCATCGTTGCTTTTGGCATCCTAAACACTGTTACTCATAGCAGTTAAAACCAAATAAAACAGAAAAATGAGCATGCCGAAATCATATTTGGCAATTTAATTGCCCTCATTATTCCTGTATGCGTGAAAACATTTGCAGTGGCTGTTCATCTAATCTGTATTCTGCTCCATGATGCAGTCAAAGAAAAGGAGAGAGAGGAAGAAAATGAAAGTAAGGGAGAATTAGAATAATAGAAAGAGAAAGAAAATAGAAAGGCATAAATGAGGGAGGGAAAGATAATGAGAAGATGAAAAGAAAGATATGGTACTGTAGGCCAGACAGAAACGATGAGTGGAGGGGAAAGGGTAAAAGACTGGATTGGGTGGAGAAAGGAAAGGTGAGGAAGGTAGAACGAGGTAGAGGAAGATGAGAAGAAATTGAAATAGAAGATAGTAAGAGAAAGCAACAGAGTGAGGAGGAGAAAGAGATGAAACGGCAGCAAAAACAGCAGGTGTCCCTCTCGACTGGATATGAATGGCTGCTTCACATTCTGCAGTTATGCAATTTGAGAGAGAGAGAGAGAGAGGCAGAGAGAGAGAGAGAGAGGCAGGACAGGCGAGTAATCAAATGAGAGGCAATTTGTTATTTTTACGCGAGCATACTCTCTCCTTCTCCCTCCTTACCTCTCCCCCTCCTTTGTCTGCAGTGCAGCTCAGAAATTTTTCAATATGATAATGAGAGGCTGCCAAAGATGCCCACACACACACATACACACACGCTCTTACATTGTGGAGTTAG
Source organism: Sebastolobus alascanus (assembly GCA_916701645.2). Taxonomy (NCBI): domain Eukaryota; kingdom Metazoa; phylum Chordata; class Actinopteri; order Perciformes; family Sebastidae; genus Sebastolobus; species Sebastolobus alascanus. The sequence continues at coordinate 1,044,184 of CAKAOJ020000180.1, forward strand.
ACCAATTCAGGCTGCCAAATAGGCATGTCATTCATTTTGAAATGCAGTTTGAATATTTACATATTTGTTGTGGGATTTATTATCATGATTGATACAAACATACAGTATTTGATTTGAGCAGATTCCGTATTAGAATTCATGAATGTGTTTGGATTATAGTTATCCTGGATTCATTTGAGATTTTTAACGTGCCATGACGGCATACATGAGGATTTTCCACTCTGGCAAGAATGCAGTTTTGGTGTTGATTGTCTCCTCTTATATAATAGTTTGTAGTCTTAAAAGTTACTGATAGCACCTAAAACTAGAGAGCATCTTGCGATGGGATGATCACACCAGCCGCAACGCCAAATCGAGCCAGGGGCATAAAGTAGGGGGACTAATGCCCCCTTCCCCACTTCCTACCCACTTGCTCGGACCACACCCATCTTCGAACTCGGATTCCATTTTGATCTCAACTACACGCCTGTAAAGTTTCTTGACTGCATCTTACACGGTTGTGACGCTATCACGTTGCAGCCCAGTCACCTGGAAAAAATGTTGGCATTGTACGTTTCAGCAAACCAGGGATACATTGAATGTTAACTTTTTTGCATTCGGTCAGAGCAAGTGACCTAGATTAAATAGTGGAAGAAACACAGCGGGTGGGTGGGAGGGGAGGTGTATGGGTCCAACAAACAAGGTTTTTATCCAGGAGACCGCTGTTCGTGTCCTGTGCTCACAACATTCAGTGTCATTTTCACTGTACAAACGTAGTAGTTTTTATAAGACAAAGCATGAAGTTCTATCCTAAAACTAACTATAGCAGTTTTGTTGCATTGTTACGGTTGTTACGTTACATTGTTATGTTGTTACATTATTATTTGAGCACAAATCATGATCTTTTTTCTAACTTTAACCAAGTAGTTTAGTTTCCTAAGCCCTAACCAATCATTTCACAACGTTAATCACGTGGCATTGCGTTTCTGCAAGTGTGATACGAGGCTGATATGAAATGTATTTATGAAATATATTTTTGGTTCAGAAACGTCGCCATTCAACCTATCCGTGGTTTGCAGAAACGTTCAATGCCAATATTTTTTCTGGCGACTGGGTTGCACGTTGATAAAATCTGTCCACAGATAAACACCTGGCAAAGTACTCAAAACTACTTCTGTGGTGCAGGAGGTGTCTCCTGGACCACATTTTGCCGTGACGACACACACACAGACTCACAAGGTGAAAACAATACCAGCGGCTGGTAGATATGTGTAGAATATGGGCCTTTACAGGCCCATGTGTTAAACCCAACACACACAATAAACAGTACGTGTGTTGTCCGTAGAGAACATCAAATCAAAGAATATGTGAATAACTTCGCTGTTTCTATTGGTACACACACACATGCAGTACACACACAGAGAGCCATAACTCTGTATATGTGTGACGGGAAGTCGATGGGCGGCCATAAGAGTGTGAATACCGCCGAGTCAATAATGTTCAGCTCACTGTTCTGCCATTCAGCACTCTGCAGACAGAAACTTGAGCAGCCTGCAGCTCCATATATGTTACAGTGGGACATTAAGTCGTGCTGATCCACCGGTCAGATAATAGCACTGAAATCACTCACTTTGACAGAGGATAATAGTGCTGTTCGCACCTTCTACTCTGCTGTTATGGACAAAATACTGGCTATTAATATTTTGTACTAAACACTGAGAGTCCATAGCCTGGCTATGTGAGAATGTACTCTGGCACAGCTTTGCTTTGAGCTAAATTCTAACATCAGCATGCTAACCACAAGCAGGTATAATGGTTACAAAGCATAATTTAGCTTGTTAGTATGCTAGCATTTGCGAATTAGCACTAAACACAAAGTGCAGCTGAGGCTGATGAAAATGTCACTAGTGTTGCAAGTATTTAGTTGTGCACGAAAGTTTTTGAGAAATTCACAATTTGGAGTGAAGATGGCGCTTAATGAAATGTCAGAGGTTCAACAAAGTTATTGCAATTCACACTGATGGGCATATGAGTGTCTGCACCGAAAACAAAAAAATATGTATCATCTTTAAACAGTTGAACCATTCAATGACAAGACAATATCCCTCACTCTCTCTCCTCCTCAGGGCTCCGTTTGGAGTTGGTGGTTCTCGGGGCTCGTCTTTGTCCAGCCCAGTAGGTGGAGGAGGAGGAAGTGGGTGCAGTAAAGCCTCCGACCCTTCGTCCCCAGGGTCCCCGGGGCCCTCTTCGTCCCGTCCCTCCACCCCACTTGTAAACTCTGTTAACCCCGCCAGTCCCGCCTCCTCTCCGCAAACTGCCGCCGCCCAGCTGAAGAACTGCCTGCGCTCCAGTCAGCATACGGTTAACCAGGCGCGCACCTCAATGCAGCTTGGTAAGCAGAAACACACACACAATGTTAGAAATACACATATTGGGTTTTAATCATTGAGCTCTGGATTCATTAAACATTCAGCAGCATCGGCTTTCAGTTTTGTTCTTGTTTTAACAGTTTATTGATCGATCCCATGTTCACTGATTATCATGAATTAACATAATGGCACAGTCCCACCATACCACAGTAAACAAACAATTTATAATCTTCTTGCCTAAAGTGGCACTCAAGATCGAAATAATTGAGAACTTAGTTACTCGCAAGTTGAGCTACACTTGTGAAAAACAAACATCCTGCTATTCTGCAACAGAATCAGCCACATTAAAGCCTCCCAATACGACACCATGTTAGAGGAGAAGTGAATCTTGTTTCATCCCTCCAGAGAAATGTTAAGCAAGTGAAAAGAAAGTATTTACTCACATGGAGATGTGTCTGTCTCTGGTATTTTTCATGCCATGCTCTGCAATATCACGCTGTGCGATAAGACTGCTCACCAGCCTACAGGCTTAAAGGAGCAGAGTGCAGATCATTTGGGAACTTGCAGCATTTTATCCGCTTAGACTGTGATTACAGAATAATAGAATATTGATCAGTGAATAACCAAATGAATGACTAGGATGAGATCCAGTTAGTGGCATATAGATACAGCACATGGCCAAAAGTTTATGGACATTAAAATCATACGGGATTGTTGAGCATCTCAATCCAAAAGTATGTGGACTCGTATTTTTGACCATAAATCGGATGTATGTTGTATATAAATATATTGTATCTACTGTATATTGATAGAGTCATCTAACTTTTTTCCATCTATCAGTTTTCTATAACCATCACAGGGCTTAAAAATACAAGCAAACACATTCACACCTACAGGAAATTTTGAGCCTACAATTCACCTAACCATGTGATGCATTTATTTCAGGCATTTTATTTTCCTTTATAAGATAGCAGAGACAGTACAGAGGTGATAGGAAATGAGGGTAGAGAGATGAGGGGTGACATGCAACTCGAACCTTGGGCTTTGCAATTATATTGTCAGCGTCTTAAACCTCTATAGGCCCCCAGGACGGCGCTAACCTGCATGTCTTTTGACTGTTAGGGAAAAAAACACATGCAGAGAACCCAGAGGCAGGTGTATGCTTGCTGTGAGCTGACAGTTGTAACCACAGAGCCATCATGCTGAGAACAATTTTACATTGAAAAAATGAATCCCTATGATACTGTTGTTGGAAGCAAACATCATGCACCCATCCCCACTCTTACTTTCCCCTGCACTATATGAACCCACTGAATCATCACTGAACATAAGCCGCTATTGCAGAACAGTTACGAGAACATACTGTAACTCGCAGTACAATAACTTGGCACAATTGCAGCGCTATGACATGCACAAACTGTGCACATAGAGTATGCGCACACCACAAAGACGTCAATAAGAGCTCTGCTCACGCAGTAGTACTGTTTATGCCTGCCACGCACACACTCACCAACACACAAACACACACACACACACACACCTGTGTCTGTACAAGGTCTAGATTATATCAGCCTTGTCCTCCACTCAGACTCTATTCATCTCTCCAGAACCCCATTCTCTCTTTCTCTTTGTGTGTTTTCTTTCTCCCTCTGAGAAAATAATGGTGACCGTTTCTTTTTGGGAGGCTGAAGAGTACACACTGTGAGAACAGTGCCAAGAATATCACACACACACACACACAGACATGTGCACTCCCACGCACACACACACACACACACACACACAAGTGAACACACAGCTGAATGACATCACTGTGCTTTTTGTTTTATGGAGGCGTAATGACAGAGCTTCATGCCTCTCTCCGTCCACCTCTTTCCTTTGCTCCCTCTGTTTTTCTCTCCCTCTCTCACTCTCACATACACACAAACAGACACACACACACACACACACACATCTGGTCTCCATTACGAAATAAAGTATGCGCATAGTTCTGGCGTTTAGTGGTTTTATCACATGACCAGCGTGCCTCTCTATGGATTTCTGCCTGAGTACTGCAGCAGTGTAGAAGAGCAGGTGGCTTGCAACCCTGTGTGTACCCTTGGTGTGTATTTCTGCGTACTTTTATCCTCATGAGCACCAAATGACCTCATACAAATTGAAGGCTGAGAAAAGTGCTCCAAAACTCAGGACATTTCGTCCACTTTTTCTTTTATTTCTACAAGGGGTTCGTTCAGCAGTAGGTCCTCGAGTTAAGCGTTGCTTATTCACAGTATGTTACGTGCATTCACATTTTTAGCAAAGTGGTTTGAATCTTGTACCTCTTCCTCTCAGATTGGCCTGTGTTTGTGGGTTTTTGTCAGGCCAAAAATGTGCAAATGAGGTGAATTGAAGACTCTAGACTCCGTGTTTTTAAAGTAATCCATAGATAATTGCTTTCATCAACTGTATCTCTGGGATACACTGGTTTCTCTGCCTTCTACCCAATGCATATGGGGATGGACTCCAGCAGCCTTTACCAGCCTTTACCACTGTTATGCTTAAGCCTTTAAGACTTCAGCAGAACAGTATGTCAAGTAATTGCGTTTTGCATAACGTAGTATACATTTTTAGACATTACTGTAATCTAAAGTTGGCAAAAATCATCCAATAGCGTGCTACATCTTGCAGAAACCAGAGATCGCCTCGTGCATTTGTTTTATAATAGTGCCAGACCCACATACCAGAGACACAGATTATTTTGATACCATATCTCTCCTCAGATATTGAGTGCTCCCAAAACATTCCCTCTCAGGACTAGTGATGACTGCACTCATTAAATGTTTCTCCCAATTTTGTCTGTTTTAGTCCACAGTCCTCCTGCTGGAAGCCCAGAGCGCCCAACGGTGGCCCTCTCCCCCCTGCGTCCTCAGAGCTCCTCCCCCTCGCGCTGCCCCGGCCAATCGGGTCGTCCTCTCTCCATGGTGTCTCCAGGACCAAGCTTAGGGCCCTCACCCCTCTCTTCCCCCGCCTCGAGGCCCCTCCTCCCCCTCTCCTCCCCTCTCTCCTGCCTCACGCCTCCCAACATGTCAGCGGTGCTCCTCAACGGGGACCTAGCCAGTCCCCTGCAGCCGCCATCGCCGGGCCCCTCCCACGGCCCCACCCAGGGCGTCCTCGCACCCAAAGCAGAGAAGGTGAGCCTCATCCTCACAAACAACTACAAAAGCACATTTTAGCTGAGAGTCAATTATTATTGGCTTGTTTTACTGCTGGACTGCGGAACTTTTGTCTCCCCCATCTGGCAGTGAGAGTAATTACACAAACACTGTTGACGCATGCTAATGACGTACGCCTGCAGGTGAGCTCGCCGCATCTTGTGCAAATAAGGGCGCATTTTGAATGGGCACTGCACTAATATTTTACAAATACCAACCTGTCCAAGAGCGGTAACGCAACATTCATGTCTGTACTTAGTCCCCTCTCTTCTTTCAGTGCTTTCCAATGAGCAAAAGCTATACCAATGGTGATCAGTGTTTGTCCTCGCCGTCAATCGCTTTCTTTTTTTTTTTCTTTTTTTGAATCCTTCCCCTGAACGCCAAGTTTCTTTTTTTTTGTAGCATCCACTCCAGGAACTTTTCTTGGACGCTTCTTAGGATTTTCCACCACACTCCTAGCTGCTGCTCCGTCGCTATGGTCTCCCCCCTCTTCCTGCCCCCTTGACGTAAAGTGCATCACTTCAGGTGCTCCAGCGTGGGAAAGTCGCCACAGACATCACAACGCCGGTATACTACAAAATCCAGAGAGCTTTCCCTGGCTGCGATAGATATGTAAAAGTCCCGCTCTCCAGCTTTAAGATATTAAGCCATTTTACACCAATGTTCAGCAGTCATACTGTGAATAATCCTCTGTGGGAATACATACTGATGTCTCCACCAGCAGTCGCCTCAATTAACCACATTTGCAAACAAAAGATTTATTGTGTTTTGAGAAATGAGAGCAACTACTGTAACACTTTTTCTCTAATAGAATAATTGGATGTCTTGCTTCTACAATACAACTTCTGTTATTTTCACCACATGCATAATCAAGAGCTGAATGCAACTTCACACGGGCAAGTACATCAAGAGAAGAACAATTTTTGGAAAACGGGTTCCCCAAAAATGAAAATCACAACTCTTGATCATAAAATAATCTTTGAATAGGGATTGGTTCAACATGTTTTAATCAATGTTTAATTTCAATTAAATAATAGCACAGCTTTCTGACTAGGGCTGCAACTAACAATGATTTTCATCATCGTTTAATCTTATTATATTCTTGATTAATCAATAAATCATTTAGTCTACAGAATGTAAGAAAATAGTGTTTTTTAAGTCCAACCTGATGTCTTCAAATAGCTTATTTGTCTGATTAACACTCCCAACCCCCCAAAAATATTGATTTATAACCACATATAACAAAGAAAAACAGCAGCTCCTCACAACTCAGAAGCTAGAACTATGGAGCGTTTGATATTGTTGCTTAAAAAATATAAGCGATTAATCGATTACCACAATAGTTGCAGATTAATTTTCTGTCAGTAGACTAATTGATTAATCGAGTAATTGATTCAGCTCTAAATCTGACTTTTATTGATGAAAATATCAAGTCAGGCAACTGTTTTGTTAGAGCAGGGAATTCAATAAGGCAAAACAAATATTGAGACTGTATGAGTCCACACCTCCGTTAAACAATCCCTCTTGTTTCAGACCACTCTCTCAGCTATACTAGTGCACATATAATATGTGTGGGAAGAAACAGTATTCCTGTAAATAAAACTCACCATACATGTTTTAATTAACTTTAACGCCACATCAGGTGAAAAAAAGGTGTTGTGTCTTCCAGATGTGCCAGTAGTCCTCTCCTACCTCAGTAAGTGTCATTCACCCAGGCAGCTGGCACAAATGCTGAATGCCAACCTATATGTTGTGAGATGTGCGCTGGTAAAGCTGTGGATGTTAAATCGGGCTGCGCTGACAGTGAAGGATGGCAGCGAGAGCTCGCATCTGTCTCAGCTCCATTTGTTTCACTGTTGGCTCCACTGTCTGGGACAGCTAATCTATGGCTAGCTGACAAACAGCTCATTGACTATGGAACAGCAGGCAGCGGCCTTGTTTACATCCTCACACTCAAAGATGGCTTGAACCGGATTCAGGTTTATTATTCATATACTGAATATATCCCATATATGTTGGAACAATGTGGTTAAAGTGCTGTCTGTCATTCTGATATTAAAGAATGCTTCCATCTTATCACAAGTGCAAAATATATTTTCCTAAAAAAAATTATTCTAGTTTGTTTTGGAATGCTTTTTCTCAGCTGTCTATAAATCCTAAGTAACGACCTGCCTCACCCAGCGTTGATGAGCTGCTTCTCTATCCAAAACAACCTCTCAATATGGATTTCGTTGTAGTTGTAGCATCCAATTATGATTTAAATGCTATTTCGGAAGCTTTTACGCCCTGACAAGATTAAGATTCTGGATGAAAAACAGAATATTTCTCTGTTTAGGCAGGGTAGCTCAAGAGATCAAATTTGAAGATACTGAGTATTAGCACAAACTGTTGTCATTCTCATAATATCCCTTTAAGAAATGTTCAGCCTAACCTTAGTTCACAGCACTTACCTTTGTTGCTTTGAGCTTGGCAGAGCAGAAACATCAGGTTTGAAGTCAAGGTGGCGATGAGGCCGCACAGAGTCAGTCTTTGTTACAGAGGAAATGATGAAGCAGCTATGATAACTGTCTGGCAGACCCAGTTAGGGTAATCTCTGTTCGACACGCTGTCTCACTGTCTAGAGCGCAGCCGGCATTACAGACACATATCACGTTGGACATTGAGATGCGCTTCCGTCTATGTCGTCTTATGTCAAAGAAGTCTGCACAATAAAAGACTGTCAGAAGTGCCTGCAGGGTTTCAGAAGGTCCAGAAAAAGTCTAAAAATGTCTTAGACAATAACTTCAAGCAAAATATGGAGCTACCATGATCCATGTTTTTCTTTCACATATTTTAGGCTACCTAAAAGCATTCAAAGGTTAAGTTCAAAACCTGCCTTTATCAGTGAACTCAGCATCAGCATTGGATTCTTCCTAGATGTGATTACTGTATGTGAGTGTGTGCTATTTCTTAAATTTGGAATGAAAGAAAACTTCTCACACACACACGCAAAAATGCTAATTATTTACATACCAGTATGTAAAAGGAACAATGAAGAAGAATGAAAACACTACAAGCTCCGTTCAGTTTCAGCATCTTGCCAATGTGCTGCAGAGCAAGGCATACATTCACCATTGTGAGTGTGTGCTGCCATCTGGTGGTTCACTTTGGAACAACAGCAGCAGTTTGACTCACTCGCACACACACACACACACACACAGGCGAGCGCAAACTCACAGGAGGCAGATTAAGCCTTTAAGCCTGCAGATGAAAGAGGAGAGGGAGTAATTATTCACTTTTTTTCTGCTGCTTTCAGTCCCACCTCCTCTCTCTGTCCTCCCCGCTATCTTCCTGTCTCTCCACCTTTCCTCCTTTCCTCTCCCTTCTGTCCTCCCCTCTGAGTCCCTCCTTATTTTCCTCTCCATCTTCTCCTCCCTCTCCAAAATTAAAAATCAAACAAGCTTTATTTGCATGACAGGAAGGAAATCTATGTTGTCAAAGCGGTGGAACATATTATGTGTACACTCCAGACAGTGAGCATCATTAGATTTATGTAAAAGTAATTTATGTTTTGGGGGGAAAAAAGTTCAACAAAAAGGCTAGACATTCCTAATCCTGTGAGAAATAATCAAGTCTTGGTTTTATCGGGAAGTGCGTATCTCTAAAGCACTGGTATTTGGAGAGCAAGAGCAAGGAATGCTGTTTGTTTTGGTCTGCTGAGTCAAAGTGTTTATACAGCCTCTCTTGCTTTGTAAGCACTTTTTGCTGTGCTGCCCCATCTCTATTACTAAGACTGGTCATTCGGACTATGAATGTTATTGTTGTTTTTTGTTTGTTTTTTCTATCATTTGATTTTGATCAGATATTTTTTGTCACCCAAGAAATTGGTCACAGTGTACTTTGTCAGTGCAGATGTACGAGTTTGGTTGTTGGAGGTTCGATGATTGAATTTACTTCTGGTATTCAGTTTGTTCAGCGGATAACTCTTCGGGTTGTAATATTTATACCAAATTGCAGAAAGTCCTATGAACTCAAGAGACATTAAAGTCAAAAAATTATCCTGTTTGGCCATATTTTTTTGTGTGTCCAAATGAAGTTATTGGATAACCAGAGTACTGCTGAACCATTAATCAAATCAAATTGATTACCAAACATTTTTAAAATCAAGTAATCGTTTGTCATTTATCAAAGAAAAATACCAAATAGTTGCTGCTTAAAAGGAACAGTGTGAACATTTAGGGGGATCTATTGGCAAAAATGGTATGTTTTCTTTAGTGTATAATCACCTGAAAATAAGAATCGTTGTGTTCTCGTTACCTTATAATGAGCCGTTTATATCTACATAGGGAGCGGGTCCTCTTCACGTAGTCCGCCATGTTGCACCGCCATGTTTCTACAGTAGCCGAGAACGGACAAACCAAACTCTGTTAACTTTAACTTTTCCTCCTGGGCCAGAGTCGATAACATTACTCGCCCCCGTCGCCGCCGCTCTCTCTCTCTTGTGTCACCACTCACTTCCCACGTACACACACACTCTGTGCACTGGCTCTGCTCCAAATGGCTCTAGAGAGGGCCATTCACGTTTTCGTGTCGGCCATCGTAGCTCTCCAACGCGCTTTGCACACAAGAGAGGCTTCAGTTGGTTGCAATCTCCTCACCTCACCGCTCACCGATACCACCAGATCTTAAACACCTTTAAGAAAACTTTCTGCAGTGTTTTCTGTTTTCCTGAGGTTTGGCTTTTTCTCTGACAGATCATCACTTAGATCGCCTCCATGTTTTCTGACAACTTTTTACAGCAGTCATGCAGTACAGGCAGATTTGCTTTAAGCCGGGTTCAGTAGTTGACTGTATTGCAGAGCCATCTGCAAAAGCTTGCAAATTTGGTGTGACAGCTGGGTGAAAAAATAAGTGATAAAAAAAGATAGATATATCTAAAATGTTAAATATATTGAAGAACTGTCCTTTATAATGTGATTAAAGGTTATGATAAGCTCTCAGCTTTGGTTGAGAAACTGGAGCAAAGGAGATGAAAAGACATGTGAGGACAACAAAGAGAAGTCATTAACCATTAATGATCAAGGTCACAAGGTTTGCTCTTACAATGTGAGCAACTGTGATTCACACAAAGTGATGTGTCAGACTGAAACTGGTCATTATTGAGTTCTCAGACCTTACTGCTAGATTTATCATTCAGTTGTGTGCTCCAGACTTTGCAGCACAGGTTCACACTGAATTATAACAGGTTCGGTCCAGTGTCACGTCCCACTGACATGTTTATCTGCTCCACCATCAGCTACAGACAGACAAGAGCACATTCACACTTATCAAGACATTTTTAAAAAGATTGACAAGGTGCGCGGTGCGGTGAAACACTAAAAAGGTCTGTGGTTGCAGATGCTTTCCATACTGCTGCTGATAAATATTAATCATTTTGTCATATTTGCTGTTGTCTGGATGTCATAAAGTTACAAATTTCAGGTCAAGTTTTTGGCTGACACCTCAAGTCAAGTCAATTTTATTTATATAGCCCAATATCACAAATCACACATTTGCCTCAAGGGGTGTTAATGTAGCTCTCTTGGAAGCAGAGAGATTAATTTGTTTTTCACTTGTTCAACAATGAAGTTTGTAGGAGACTGATGTGGACGAGGGTTCACGTCTATCTCTTTATGTTCTGGTTTCTCTCCTTCTCTCTCTGTTGCATTGTATTTATTTATAACCACTTGTTTTAGAAGCATCTTCCTCTCTCTGCTGCTGTCCTGACTCTATTTTATCCTGATTTAAATATAAAACCACATTTTTTTAATAATATAATATAATATTATATACTATTATATTATTATATTATATATTATATTATTATATTATATACTATTAATAATAGTTTTTTTAGACAAGTAACCAAACAGTGTGAATTCTTTCATGTTTGCAACTCCATGCCGTTGCCATGACAACTGTCCATCACAGCATCGCAAAGACACTGCTTGATAGAAAACAAATTTAAAAAGATGCTTGATCCAGCAGCGCATGTATAAAAGAAACAGATGGCTGAGGCAGAGACCAAGCTGATACTGAGGCTTCATGCATCTACAAAAAAAAAAAAAAAATGTAATTATGCTCAGGCATGCTCAGTATTGATCCACGTTGTCATGACTGTGACTGTAAAATCAGGCCAAGCAGCAAAAGAGACAAAGCTGTTTTGTCCTCCTGGTATCACACCCAGTCTGACTGAATGGGCCGTGTTGTACAGCCTTTCCATAATCGAGCATGAATCGAAAAACGTAACTCTGCTTTTGTAGGTGCCATTTAGAAATACTTCACAATCAATGTAGTTTATTCTTAAGACCGCCGCAGTAGATGCAAACGTGTTCAGCTTGAAGGATCGTTAGCTGACCACTTTGCTTATCTACCTGTCTGTTTGCATTGTGACTGAGCAGGCATTCATACTGTGAACATTATCTTAAATACCATGCTTTTCTGAGTTATTGGAGTAATAACTTCTCCCATCGCCATTGTTTCCTTCCCTCTGAGCTGTGACTGAAGGTCAGACGGTCAGAAGGAGAGAAGAATTAAGCTGCCCAAAATTTTTACCTGTTCTTTTAAGGGGGGACAAAATTAATCATTTGAGCAGGGGCATGTCCATGTGAATATTGAAAGGAGAACAGCTCACCTTGCTTTACTGTCCGCCCTCCAATGAAACAAATGTGCTTTTATTACCAGTTGTATTCCTTGTGTCAGATAGAGTCAACAGGAAAATATTTTTCTATTTGTTCCATAAATGTGTTTTTTGATTAATGTGTCGGGAGTGCATTTGTACTCCGTGTTTTTTTTATATAGAGAAAAGAAAAAACAAATATTCTGTAGAGGTATTGTTTACACAGACACCAATTTCATTACCATCGTGTCACTTTTAAAGATAGGCTTTATGAAACCTATATTTCTGTATATCTCACATCTGTGTTTGTTTGTTCCTCCCTCTCTCTGTGCCTCCACCCTCTCTCTCCATCTCCTCCTTCATCCTCTTCATCCACTCTGTCCGTCCTCAGAAGGAGAGGAAAGCTGGAGGTTTATTAAAGCTCCTGTCGGGGGCGGCAGCCAAGAAGAAACCTCGCTCACCTCCCTCATCCCCGCCAACCCACGACCCCTCATTAGCCGACCCCACCCACCATCCTCACCACCATCACCACCACGCCCGCTCAGGTTCCTGTCCGATGGCGTCGCAGGGGCGAGCCGGCTCCTGTCCGATCGAGAGTGAGATGGGGGGCGCCATTGGGCTGGAGCCTCTGCACAGGAAGTCCGGTTCCCTGGACACCAACTTCCCCATGTCGCCCCCACCAACACGCACCGGCAACCCTCTGATGGTCCTCCGGCCTGAACCCAAACCCCTATCCAGAGAGAGGTAGGCACCCATACACCCACATAAATAATAATTTTGCCCATAAAAATGCTAATAGCCATAATCGAGTTTTCATTTGGAAGCCTATAGGCCACCATTCATGTCCTTGTTGTTGCCGCATCATCTGGGATTTAATATCTACACACAATATGTGAGCTGAGGTCCCTCAGTGCTGACCAGGAGCAATTCTTAATACTGCTGTGATTGATCAGTAGATCATCTTTTTATCCCAGGGTGGTACAACCGTACACAAACCAGGAGCCTTAAAGACCCACACACACTTCATACCCCTCAGAGGAAACCTGTTAAATCAGGAACACACTTATAGACACTCCAACTGTGTCACAGGACACAAAGAGGAATGAAGCATTTAATGGTAGCATGTATCCTACTGGCAGCAGGATGCTGGTGTGCTGGGAGCACTGGTTATCACACCTAACCATGCACACTGCTCCTTATGTGTGTGTGAGAGAGAGAGTGTCAGAGGGGAAGCTGTTATTACAAACATAAAACATAAAATTCCTTTCTGAGGGGTTTGTCAAAAGGCATTCTGGGAAATGCAGGAAATTACTAAATGAAGTAAGCGAGTCAGGTTGAGGGAACATATGATTCCCAGAATCCATTAAACATATTGATGAGTACTAGAGAATCCCAGGGTCGATATTTCCTTTTACCCATAATTCACACTGCTGTCTATACTTTGGAGCATGCTGATACTCTCCACTCATACCTGCACTGATTAAATTCTTTCAGTTGGGCCCTTCCAGCATGATGTCCACAGCGTTGTGTGTGTTTTAACTGTCTCTGTGCGTGGCAGGTATCGTGTGGTGGTGCCCTACCCGCCCCAGAGCGAGGCGGAGATCGAGCTGCGGGAAGGGGACGTGGTGTTTGTCCACAAGAAGAGGGAGGACGGCTGGTACAAAGGCACCCTGCAGAGGACAGGACAGACGGGCCTGTTTCCCAGCAGCTTCGTCGAGAGCTTCTGAACTGGAAAAGGTGGACAAAAGAACAAAACACTGTTCCTGTTTCTGAGTCGTAAAACACACATACACACACAAGCTTTACAGCTACATACATGCACAAAGGATGGAGCGATATTGGTTTCCAAGAATGACACTTTTATTTTAAAGACGGACACTGCAAAAACAAACTTGCTTTGATGATAGTCAGAATGCATTTTTTAGAAGTTTTGCCCAGAACAATCTGTCAAGAAACATTGAAATAATTAAATTAAAAGCTATTTAATACTGGCACAAATATCATTAATAATAATTATCTTCAGAAACCAAAATTGGTCCAACCAAATCACACACACACACATATAGGAAAGCTAGCCCCGGCTTCGACCAGCCACACAGGAAGCAGGGCAGCTTTTCGCATCACTCGCCCGGAGACAGCGTTGGATCAGAGGGGCTCCATCAGACTCGTTGTTGACTACTGAAGGTAAACAGACTCAAAGAGCACAGAAAGACAGTTCTCCTCCTTGGCATCACCCACCAGCAAACACTAGCACAAAAAGCATTAGCTCTGCTTTCCACTGAGACCTCAGAACTTGAATTCGGGTGCTTTCTTTGTTAGAAAAGTGCAGATTTTTCGCCAGGTGATGAGGGAATTGTGTGAGCCTAAACAGTCCGGGATCATTGTAAGCACATCTCCGTGTCTAGTTTGTGACAACAAGCACATGTGTTTCTTACCAACCCGATATATGTTAATAACAATGCATGTAGCATTATTATGTTTTCTTTATATATGTTGAAATAGATGTTGTCCCAAACTAGTCATGCTGTGATGATCTGTCACAAAACAGAAGGTGCAAAAATTAAAATATGAATTAGGTGATTCATTCTTCTATTTATATATCTTGCATAAATTTATACAGCCTTTTTTTTATTTAAATTTGACTTTTATAAAACCCGCCACAACTGGGTTAAACTAAATAAAATGGCTTGCTGAATGTAGGAAGAAACAAAAAAGTTACGCCAAAACTATTTAAAGAAGTGATTTTTATTGATAAAGTTGTCTTTTGATCTTTTATGTGGGATTATAGAGACAAAGAATGCACTTGGTAATATTTAATACAACCTGCCAATATAACTATATATACAGTATTTTACACAGTCAGTTATTATTTATTTGACAAACGGGATTTCCGTTGCTACTTGTCACATCCTTCTTTTATTTTCTTTAAGACGGCACAAACCTCTTTACAGGACAAAAATCTTTATCCAGCTTTTTTTGTTTGAAATGTAAAAATTCCTAAACAAACCAACAAAAAATATAGTTACTAACGCGGAGATCATTCTTGGTAACAGTAATTCCTCTTCCTCAGCCTTTTCTTGAGATACCGTTGAGAGTTTTTGTTTGACTGCAGCAATATTGTGAAACCAAATGTGTGTGGATTCGATGCTCTCGGAAGAATGTACGGTCGAGGGGGGAAACACCTGAAGTCAGAAGGCAGGGACGTTAGATACTCATCACACAACTGCCAACCTTTGACAACAACTTTTCCTCTGATCTTGTCAACCTCTAACGAGTATTTTTGTACGGCTTCAGTGAGTGTACAGTCAGTCTGCTTTGTGAATTTCTACGTCCTGAGTGTGGATCCAGGCTTGTCTAGTTTACATCCAGCCACAACCATCTACCTTGTTTACCTGTTTCTGGAGATAGAAGCACAGCGAAACTCAGAGCTTGACTCAATAACTGTGTGTGTGCATGTGTGTGCGTGTGCGTGTCAGAAAGTAATACTTGACAGGTATTAGTGAAAGAACGTAGTTAATGAATGGTTTTCCTCACCTGCAGTTTTTAAAAACTGGGCCAGAATGAAGCACAAACAACTACTGGCCATGTGCACACAGGTGAAGCTCACTCATTGGCTGAGCAAACAAATGTCTAATAGAGAGGCGAAGTCCCGCCCCTTCCGGTGAACCCCATGGGACCTTATTTCGAAAAAAAATATGTGGAGTAGTCAACGGCGAGAGACGAATAATTTTTTGATCTCGTTTGAGTTGCGCCATGAATCAAACATATGATGTTTGTCAATTTAAAACATATTTTTGCAAGTCGAGAAAGTCACAGTTTGTGTTTAGTTTTGTGTGAAACAAATGAATATTTTCAAAGTCTTATACTTCAACAGTTTTGCAACAAACCGCGACTTTCTTGACTTGCAAAATTATATTTCTAATTGACAAACATCATATGTGTGATTCATGGCACAATTCAAACGGGATAAAAAAAATATCTGTCTCTCGCCATTGACTGCTGTACATATTTTTTCCAAAATAAGGTCCCATGGTGGTCGACCAGAAGGAGCGGGACTTCGCCTCTCTATTCGGTCATAACCAGGTGAGAGTCTGTCATTGGCTAAGCACACTTGAATCTTCTCGGTAAACTGCATTCATGCCATAAAGAAAGACAATAAATACAAAATTCTAGATAGAAAATACTACTTACTACTTTTTGTAATGGATCAATGAAAATCTTCCCAGAGTCAACAAAATGTTGCAGCTTCAAAACAGTTTGGAAACGTCTGTCAGTTCTTATTCCAATATGATGGGACTGCAGAATAAACACCCAGACGTGAGACTTTGCTACAAGCTCTCCACAGACTTACAGAAAACAAGCACAGTGCAGAAATTATATTGCAGACAAAATCTGACTCAAAAATGCAGTTCAATGCTACAAGTTTTCTCTCACCAGATGGTCTGATAAAGTTGTTACATGATAGATCTTTTCTTTTTGTCATTGTAATTCTTTTCTGCATAATATTTCTAAGTGAAATTGAAAAAGAGGAGTAGCAAGCTTCTTTTTTTTTGTAAAAAAAAATCTTTTTAATGTTTTCATGTTCACCTTGAACTTGAAGTGGAGGTGACAAAAGCAAAAGCAGTATGCTTTTTGAAGTGTTCTTTCCTCCACAATTAGTGGAAAAAGAACTCAACCCTGATCCCTTAAACTGTGAAGGAAAGTGAACAAAAACGTGGGAAAGGAAATGAACTTTACAGAGTGATTACAGCATGGTCTGCAATCATCTTCTGGCTGCTGGCAGTGCAGTGTGGGTAATCCTGTGCGTCTGGAGCAACAGATGAAACCAAAAACACTCTGTTATTTAGATTAAGATTTCTTAGTCACATAAATACACACATACAGTAAAAGGCTAGGGCTAGTCTGACAAATATTGTTTTTTCAGTTAGAGTCACGTATATGAAGCAATTTGTTTGATTCTTTACACATTTAATGTTTAAATGACCAATTTTGTCTCTTTATTCCATCCTATTTCACACAAGTGTACTAGACTATGATATTTGTGGGGCTTTTAACTGAGTGTTTTAGTCCAGCCAAGTAAAATGGCAGTTAATTTGCCATGAAAAGGGTCAAAAGTAAATGTCAAATTTCGGCAGAAGACATTAGTTATTGGAAGCGTCATTCCAAAAATATCTGTATTGGCCTTCAAAAGCTGTCAGTCAAGTCCTAGTGCCTATAAATGCCAACATACACAGTATTTACATCCGGCAGAACAATCCGTCTTTTGTCTCTTCCTTACTTTCTTCTTATCGGTACAATGAGCCTGCTGGTTGTTTTTCTCGCAGCTCTGCTTCGTTTGACTCGATGACAAAAACCAGCAGATCCCAGAACAGCTCTGTACAAACCCCTAGCGAGGTTTTCCCTCATCTGTTTGTACGCCCGCTGAACAGAGGACTCTAATTTCTACTGAGTCAAACTTAAGCACAAGTCCTCAATTGTGTCGGAGATCAAAGGATCTCTGCGGTCTTATTTTGTTTTCACGAGGTTGATGCTGTGATGAGGAGAAGAGTTTACAACAGTCAAAACATCAGGAATAAAAACAACAGTGGTCACTTTACAGAGAATATCTTGAACCGCTGGTTTCACAAATGTTTTCACGTCGTTTGTGTTTTATTTACATGATGTACGCTTGTCCTTCGCCTCAAGCTTCCTGGTTGTAAATGCCACTCGAGTACTTGTGGTGACGGCTTGAAAAATTGTGAACAAGCCATCAACAGCAGTGGTAATTTCCATTGGACATGAACACAACACATAACATTGCACATACAATTTTTCTATTGGACTTGATTTCAAATTACTGTCCACTTCCTTTTTGTCCTTCCAGGAAGCCTGAGCACTCACCCTGCCATCTTGAATTAGATGTCGGCCATATTTGTTCCTATGGATACTTGTGTGTGTGTGTGTGTGTGTGTGTGTGTGTGTGTGTGTGTGTGTGTGTGTGTGTGTGTGTGTGCGCACGAGGGGAGGGGGCCTCTGTATGTAGCTCTTTACATAAAAAAGGAACTTTATGAAAAAGTTTGGTGCAGCGTGGACACTCGCGCCTCATGTGGACGGGTTTAAAACAGCGGTACAGCAAGGGAAACAGAAAAAAATAAAGTATATATATTATTCTATATTGTGCAGAATATTTATAGGCCTTTTGTGCCATTGAAGTCATGCTCTGCGCTGGCCATGCAGCGCTCTCTACCATGTGATCATTCTACATCGTCTTGTACCGATGACCCGTGGTTGATTTGATTGTTTTTTCATGTCAAGTGCATTTTTCGCAATAAATGCCTTTGTTTTAAAACAGATTTTCAGTGTATTTTTCTGCATCTGCCTGCAGCTTTAGAATGGAGATAACACAGGCAGAGATGGGAAGCAATACACACTTGTGTACTCTGATGCATAACAAACACATTACCTCTACAGCCCATTAGGATTTTACAGTTGCCCTTTGGAGGATTCATCCTGAGAATCATATTATATCCTGCTCTAATTATAATTATCTGCACTCACTATGTGCTCATTATGAGCTTATGAAGCCTTATGAGCAACACTCCAGGTACAGCTGTCTGACAGAGTATATTACTGTCATTATCATTATAGACATGCTAGTAAAGGATGTTTAGAAATAAAGCTGACACTCTTTCTGTCTTTTCATCATTCCCTCCATCTTCACCCTTCTTTCTCTCCCTCTGTCTCTTGTGTTCTCAAGCCAACATTGGCATGGACGAGGTGTGTAATTGGTAATTTCAGAGCGTCGCCGACACTCCCCTTAAATGACAACCTCATCTCTCCAGCAGCCGGGCCTGTCTCCAATGATCACCTCTATTTGCATTTAGAGTGACTAGCAAAAGGTGACAAAGGTATGTGTATGTGAGTATCTGTGTGTGCAAGCACAGGGGTATGACAGTTATCTTGGGTGTAAGTGCACACCGAAAAACTTGACACTAACACACAAACTCAAACTGCTATATTTAACGCGAGCAGGAGGCAGGCAGCAAATTTAGATTTTTCAGATTTCTGCAGAGCAGAGATAGTGTTCACCTCTGGCACGAAAACTGGGAGAAACCACTTCCCACCCAGGGAGTAGCTAAAAGTGTCTGTATGCGCGCACACACACATACACATGCACACACTTCTCCACAGTTTGTCTTGGTGAAATCTCTTTGGGGCTTCCTCTTCCCGACCTACCAGCGAGGTGCTGCAGGCCCCTGCAGGGAATCGATCAGCAGTACTCTGCTTTACGCCATACCTGTCTGTCTACCTGTCTGTGTGCCAGCTGTGAGTCACATTAAGGGCAAAAGAGCTGCAGGGAACAAGACCTCTACCAGGCAGTATAGGGCGGTCCCTTTGTGTGTGTTCAAATATAGCCAAGTGGTGAGCATGGAAGATGTTAAGCTACTGCTGTCTCCTATATCATCTTCTAAAGCAAAAGGGAAGCTTGTGATCATCCTCTATCATCTTACTTTCTGATAAAAGGGAAATAAATGTGGACGTCAAAATAGTAGACATTTCTTTTAAGATGAATCATAGGGGTGGAGAGGAAGGAGGTCTGTGACTCTTACATCAGCCTGAAAATGCCTTACATTTTTTCTCGTTTGGTGCATTATTGGAAACAAAAGGTCCAGTTTTGAGAGTAGGTGACACAAACACTGAAATTAAAACACACAAAACAGTGTTGTGTTCTCAAAACTGGAACTGGAACTACTTTAAAATTCCCCTCGGACAACACATTCTCACCCCCAATCGGCGATATTTGACGAGTTGGGAGGTTGTCAGAGACCTTAATATGAAGGTAAATATGTTGCAAAATGATTGAGATTGTAGGCTTGATGTGAGAACTTGTTGAACAAAAATTTGAACTCCATCCATCCATTATCTGTAACCGCTTATCATATTCAGGGTTGCGGGGGGGGGGGCTGGAGCCGATCCCAGCTGACATTGGGTGAAGGCAGGGTACACCCTGGACAGATCGCCAGACTATCACAGGGCTGACACATAGAGACAGACAACCATTCATGCTCACATTCACACCTACAGGCAATTTAGAGTCAAAATCTGAACTCGTATGTTTAAATTTTCACTTGTATAAAATATTCACACACGTGAGCTGAATTTGAAGTCACAGACAAAAATAAAGCACATGAGAGCTTGTATAAAAAAGGTGAATTTGTATGTTGACATTTTCACTCAGAGAAAATATTCACACACCTGTGTTCTGAATACAAAGTCACAGAAAAAAATATTCTAATTCAAATGTATGGATTGATATTAATGTAAATATAATGACAGCTTTAGTCATATTTATTTTTGGCTGGACCGCAGAGGGCCAGCCCTACAGACGCAAAAGTCTGTCACTGAGTGAGTGACTGAGTGACTGAGTGAGTGAGTGAGTGACTGAGTGATAGAGTTACAGGATTGGTCGGCTGGAGTTGCTGGAGCTTCCTCATTGGTCGTTGCTCTTTCAAAATGAAAAGGCGCAGAACAGTTCTGTTTTTATGTTTTACGTGTCAGCGGTTCAATGTAACATTACATAGCGCTGTTGTTGTGCATGTGTTATTGTTTATGCTCGTTTAAGTTACGTTATGTTCGCAAATTTTCGCCTCGCTTTCCTCCATTTCCGCAATGAAATGACTGTATCTAGCATCCACACGTCACTACTGTGGTATGAACCCAAAATAAACAGACTGTGCTGTGATTTAATTGCAATAAACGGGTCAAAATAATGCCGAAATAACAACATAAATATATCGATTTGTAAAAAGACCGAATTCATTCTTTGTGAAGTCTGTCCGCAACACAACAAGCAAACAACTTTTAAAATGCTTGTTTTCTGAACGGAGTTCGGATCGATCGACGCCAGGCTGTGATAACACCAGCTACTCCATCAACACTCAACAAAACGTCATCTAGGCATAAATACGGCAGCGACGTTGTTGTAAACGGATCAAAGTGTGCCGAAATAACTACATAATGATGCTGATTAGTAAAAAGTCTGAATTCATGCTTTGTCGGGTCTGTTACCATGACGACAGGCAAACAACTTTTAAAATGCTTGTTTTTTTAATGGAGTTCGGATCGATCAGTGGCAGGCTACGTTAACATTGCAGCTGCTCCATTAACACTCCATCTAGGAATAAATACAGCAACAACAACGTCAGTGATGACAGCTGGAATATCTCAACGCTGATAAACTTTTGCAACGTTTGTATATATTGTTACACATCACTTATATGATGAATGCTTTTGATACACATGCTTTCATAAAAATCTGAAATACTTTTAACCTTGCATAATGTATGTCATGATAATACCTTTTCACCTTGTATACAATGTATAATATACTGACTAGTAAATGTTACCATTTACATTACTGAATGCCATTTGCTTCATTATAAGTTGGCTTTCAATCAAACATTAAGATATAAGTGAAAAAAACTGTTCACAAAACATTATAGATATGACCACTGACTATTTGTGTAAGTATTTAGCTACAAATTCAAAGACTTGACCATACGGTCCAGCCATATACTCGGTTTTGACCGAGTCTTGTTTTACTTTGAGTCCATCTTCCAGTACAAACACAACTAAAAAAAAAGTCATAGTAAGTATGTCATAAAGTCATAAAAAAGGCTTAGTGTAGTATGTCAGAAAGTCTGAAAACAGCCAAAGTATAGTATGTCGAAAAAGGTAAAAAAAAGAAAGTAGTACATAGTCTAGTATGTAGAAGTATATTAAAGAGTCATAGTATAGTATGACGAAAAAAGTAAAAAAAAAAGTTACTGTATAATGTGTCGAAAAATGTAAAAAAGTCATAGTATAGTATCTTCGAAAAAAGTCATAAAAAGTCATAGTATAGTATGTCGTAAAAAAAATCATAGTATAGTATATCTGTTATGTGCCGTGTTGTGTGTGTTTTTGCTCCCTCTCCTGTGTCCCTTCAGGTGCCGCCCTCCCCCGCTGTGAAGCTGCAGTGAATGGTTGTATGTGGCTGCGGCCAATCACCCATGAGGGCCAGGGTCACCACTATTTCCATGAGACTGACCTTTTTTTAGCTTTTACAAAACGATCTCTCATATTCTTTCACAGCCTGCAGCAAAAAGCCTCTTCCTTCCTAAGTGTTTTGCCTATTTCTTTCCAAGTATTTTATGTCATGTGACTGTCCCTGTGGTCTCTCAATGAACAGTTGTAGAGATGTCTGTACAGGCAAAACTGTCTTCCCTCAAAGGCATCCACGTTTAAATGAAAGGCGCAGCGCGCGCAGTCAGCACGTAGTTACAAAAATTCAGAGGTGCACGACCAACCGCCGCAACAACTTGCTGAGCTTTCGCACACCACGATGACGTAATTTTCTTAAGAAACCAGGAGAGAGGAGCAGACGGGGCCAGTGGGCCAGTATACAGTTGCAGGCTGTGTGGTTTACGTTTAGGTTTAAGTTTTGGTTTAGATAGGTGGTAGACGTGTGTGCCGGGGTCGGGAGTGACTTGCGTGTGTTTATTGCTGTAGTGCTGGGCTGTAGTTCACAGTAATGCTTTCCTTCCAGGAAGTAGATTTGATTTGGTTGTACACATTTTCATTTAATGTTAATAAATTGTTACCCTTGTTTGCACACATCCGTTGCCCATCTGTCTTTCCTGGGTTAATTTTATTGTCACTCCCTCCATCCCCTGGACGGTAAACAGTGGGAATGTAATAATTGGGGGCTCGCTGGGATCCTAAGGGCTGATTGGGTAACGGATTGTTGGTTTCATTTTGTGTGTTGACGTTGATTCTCCAGTGGTTATCGTGGTGAGTATTTTGCATGGATGTTGTCTAAAGCCTTCGTTCAGTGTTAAAACAGCTCCTCTGATAGATAGATGAGTGTCCAGCTTGGTTGCATCAGCCTTTCCATCAGGCACTCGTTTATTATTTTACCTATTTTGTTTTCAGAGTCATCCTGGTCGGGGATTGATATCTCTGTCGGATGCAGGCTTTTCAGGGCTCTGGCCGTGATGTGTGCCTTTCAAGTCACCTCGAGCCCGACACGCTCCAGAAGATAGGTAAGTAAAGTTTTGTTAAGTTCTGAGGAAGTTTGTTTTGTGGCTTGTTGTGTGTGTGTCATCCGGCATCAAACTCATCGTGTTTGTCACTGTTAGATGTTTATTTTTCATTACTGGTGAGTTAATTAGGTATAGTATAGTATGTCGAGAAATTTTGTAAAAAAAAGTCATAGTATAGTATGTCGAAAAAAAGTCATAGCATAGTATGTCAAAAAATGTTGTAAAAAAAAGTCATAGTATAGTATGTCGAAAAAAAAATCATAGTGAAGTATGTCGAAAAACAGTCATAGTGTAGTATGTAGAACATTTTGTAAAAAAGTCATAGTATAGTATGTCAAAAAATGTTGTAAAAAAAAGTCATAATATAGTATGTCCAACAAAAAGTCATAGTATAGTACGTAGAAACAGTTTGTAAAAAAAAAGTCATCGTATAGTATGTCGAAAAAAAGTCATGGTATAGTATGTCGAAAAAAAGTCATAGTATAGAATGTCGAAACATTTTGGAGAAAAAAGTCATAGTATAGCATGTCGAAAAAAGTGACAGTAAAGTATGTCAAAAAATTTTGTAAAAAAAAGTCATAGTATAGTGTATCGAAAAATGGGGTAAAAAGAGTCATACCATAGTATGTCGAAAAAAAGTCATAGTATAGTATGTCAGAAATGTATATGAAAAAAAGTGATATTATAGTATGTCGAAAATTTTCATGAAAAAGAAGTCATACTATAGATGTCGAAAAAAAGTGATAGTATAGTATGTCGAAAATTTCTATGAAAAAAAGTCATAATATAGTATGTCGAAAATGTTCATGAAAAAAAGTCATAGTATAGTATGTCGAAAATTTTCAGGAAAAAAAAGTCATAATATAGTATTTCGAAAATTTATATGAAAAAAAGTCATAGTAAAGTATGTCGAAAATTTATATGAAAAAAAGGCATAGTATAGTATGTCGAAAATTTTCTTGAAAAAAAAGTCATAGTATAGTATATCGAAAATTTCTATTAAAAAAAAGTCATAGTATAGTATTTCGAAAATGTCTATGAAAAAAAATCATAGTATAGCATGTCGAAAATTTTCATAAAAAAGTCACATTATAGTATGTCGAAAATTTACTTGAAAAAAGTCATATTATAGTATGTCGAGAATTTTCATGAAAAAAAAGTCATGCTATAGTATGTCGAAAATTTTCATGAAAAAAAGTGCTAGTATAGTATGTCCAAAGTTTTCATGAAAAAAAAGTCATAGTATAGTATGTTGAACATTTTCATTAAAAAAAACCCTTAGTATAGTACGTCGAAAATTTTCATGAAAAGGAAGTCATAGTATAGTATGTCGAAAATTTTATGAAAAAATGTCATAGTATAGAATGTCGAAAATGTTCATGAAAACAGGCATAGTATAGTCTGTCGATTCATTTGGTGGAAAAAAAACTCAGTTTAAAATTTCGTCATTTTTCATGAAAAGTCATACTATAGTATGACTTTTCATGAAAATGTCGAAATTTTAAACTGAGTTTTTTTACCACCAAATTAATCGACAGACTATACTGTGCCTTTTTTCATTAAAATTTTCGACATTCTATACTATGGCATTTTTTTACGAATATTTTCGACATGACTTTTTTCATGAAAATTTTCGAAAATATTCGTAAAAAAATGCCATAGCATAGAATGTCGAAAATTTTAATGAAAAAAGGCACAGTATAGTCTGTCGATTAATTTGGTGGAAAAAAAACTCAGTTTAAAATTTAGACATTTTCATGAAAAAGTCATACTATACTATGACTTTTCGTGAAAATTGACGAAAATTTAAAGTGAGTTTTTTTTCCACCAAATGAATCGACAGACTATACTATGCCTGTTTTCATTAAAATTTTCGACATTCTATTCTATGGCATTTTTTTACGAATATTTTCGAAAATTTTCATGAAAAAAGTCATGTCGAAAATATTCGTAAAAAAATGCCATAGTATAGAATGTCGAAAATTTTAATGAGAAAAGGCACAGTATAGTCTGTCGATTCATTTGGTGGAAAAAAAACTCAGTTTAAAATTTCGACATTTTCATGAAAAAGTCATACTATACTATGACTTTTCGTGAAAATTGACGAAAATTTAAAGTGAGTTTTTTTTCCACCAAATGAATCGACAGACTATACTATGCCTGTTTTCATTAAAATTTTCGACATTCTATACTATGGCATTTTTTTACGAATATTTTCAAAAATTTTCATGAAAAAAGTCATGTCGAAAATATTCGTAAAAAAATGCCATAGTATAGAATGTCGAACATTTTAATGAAAAAAGGCACAGTATAGTCTGTCGATTCATTTGGTGGAAAAAAAACTCAGTTTAAAATTTCGACATTTTCATGAAAAAGTCATACTATACTATGACTTTTCGTGAAAATTGACGAAAATTTAAAGTGAGTTTTTTTTCCACCAAATGAATCGACAGACTATACTATGCCTGTTTTCATTAAAATTTTCGACATTCTATTCTATGGCATTTTTTTACGAATATTTTCGAAAATTTTCATGAAAAAAGTCATGTCGAAAATATTCGTAAAAAAATGCCATAGTATAGAATGTCGAAAATTTTAATGAGAGAAGGCACAGTATAGTCTGTCGATTCATTTGGTGGAAAAAAAACTCAGTTTAAAATTTCGACATTTTCATGAAAAAGTCATACTTTACTATGACTTTTCGTGAAAATTGACGAAAATTTAAAGTGAGTTTTTTTTCCACCAAATGAATCGACAGACTATACTATGCCTGTTTTCATTAAAATTTTCGACATTCTATACTATGGCATTTTTTTACGAATATTTTCGAAAATTTTCATGAAAAAAGTCATGTCGAAAATATTCGTAAAAAAATGCCATAGTATAGAATGTCGAAAATTTTAATGAAAAAAGGCACAGTATAGTCTGTCGATTCATTTGGTGGAAAAAAAACTCAGTTTAAAATTTCGACATTTTCATGAAAAAGTCATACTATACTATGACTTTTCGTGAAAATTGACGAAAATTTAAAGTGAGTTTTTTTTCCACCAAATGAATCGACAGACTATACTATGCCTGTTTTCATTAAAATTTTCGACATTCTATTCTATGGCATTTTTTTACGAATATTTTCGAAAATTTTCATGAAAAAAGTCATGTCGAAAATATTCGTAAAAAAATGCCATAGTATAGAATGTCGAAAATTTTAATGAGAAAAGGCACAGTATAGTCTGTCGATTCATTTGGTGGAAAAAAAACTCAGTTTAAAATTTCGACATTTTCATGAAAAAGTCATACTATACTATGACTTTTCGTGAAAATTGACGAAAATTTAAAGTGAGTTTTTTTTCCACCAAATGAATCGACAGACTATACTATGCCTGTTTTCATTAAAATTTTCGACATTCTATTCTATGGCATTTTTTTACGAATATTTTCGAAAATTTTCATGAAAAAAGTCATGTCGAAAATATTCGTAAAAAAATGCCATAGTATAGAATGTCGAAAATTTTAATGAAAAAAGGCACAGTATAGTCTGTCGATTCATTTGGTGGAAAAAAAACTCAGTTTAAAATTTCGACATTTTCATGAAAAAGTCATACTATACTATGACTTTTCGTGAAAATTGACGAAAATTTAAAGTGAGTTTTTTTTCCACCAAATGAATCGACAGACTATACTATGCCTGTTTTCATTAAAATTTTCGACATTCTATACTATGGCATTTTTTTACGAATATTTTCGAAAATTTTCATGAAAAAAGTCATGTCGAAAATATTCGTAAAAAAATGCCATAGTATAGAATGTCGAAAATTTTAATGAGAAAAGGCACAGTATAGTCTGTCGATTCATTTGGTGGAAAAAAAAACTCAGTTTAAAATTTCGACATTTTCATGAAAAAGTCATACTATACTATGACTTTTCGTGAAAATTGACGAAAATTTAAAGTGAGTTTTTTTTCCACCAAATGAATCGACAGACTATACTATGCCTGTTTTCATTAAAATTTTCGACATTCTATGCTATGGCATTTTTTTACGAATATTTTCGAAAATTTTCATGAAAAAAGTCATGTCGAAAATATTCGTAAAAGAATGCCATAGTATAGAATGTCGAAAATTTTAATGAGAAAAGGCACAGTATAGTCTGTCGATTCATTTGGTGAAAAAAAAACTCAGTTTAAAATTTCGACATTTTCATGAAAAAGTCATACTATACTATGACTTTTCGTGAAAATTGACGAAAATTTAAAGTGAGTTTTTTTTCACCAAATGAATCGACAGACTATACTATGCCTGTTTTCATTAAAATTTTCGACATTCTATGCTATGGCATTTTTTTACGAATATTTTCGAAAATTTTCATGAAAAAAGTCATGTCGAAAATATTCGTAAAAGAATGCCATAGTATAGAATGTCGAAAATTTTAATGAGAAAAGGCACAGTATAGTCTGTCGATTCATTTGGTGAAAAAAAAACTCAGTTTAAAATTTCGACATTTTCATGAAAAAGTCATACTATACTATGACTTTTCGTGAAAATTGACGAAAATTTAAAGTGAGTTTTTTTTCCACCAAATGAATCGACAGACTATACTATGCCTGTTTTCATTAAAATTTTCGACATTCTATGCTATGGCATTTTTTTACGAATATTTTCGAAAATTTTCATGAAAAAAGTCATGTCGAAAATATTCGTAAAAAAATGCCATAGTATAGAATGTCGAAAATTTTAATGAGAAAAAGCACAGTATAGTCTGTCGATTCATTTGGTGGGAAAAAAACTCAGTTTAAAATTTCGACATTTTCATGAAAAAGTCATACTTTGACGAAAATTTAAAGTGAGTTTTTTTTCCACCAAATGAATCAACAGACTATACTATGCCTGTTTTCATTAAAATTTTCGACATTCTATGCTATGGCATTTTTTTACGAATATTTTCGAAAATTTTCATGAAAAAAGTCATGTCGAAAATATTCGTAAAAAAATGCCATAGTATAGAATGTCGAAAATTTTAATGAAAAAAGGCACAGTATAGTCTGTCGATTCATTTGGTGGAAAAAAAACTCAGTTTAAAATTTCGACATTTTCATGAAAAAGTCATACTATACTATGACTTTTCGTGAAAATTGACGAAAATTTAAAGTGAGTTTTTTTTCCACCAAATGAATCGACAGACTATACTATGCCTGTTTTCATTAAAATTTTCGACATTCTATGCTATGGCATTTTTTTACGAATATTTTCGAAAATTTTCATGAAAAAAGTCATGTCGAAAATATTCGTAAAAAAATGCCATAGTATAGAATGTCGAAAATTTTAATGAGAAAAGGCACAGTATAGTCTGTCGATTCATTTGGTGGAAAAAAAACTCAGTTTAAAATTTCGACATTTTCATGAAAAAGTCATACTATACTATGACTTTTCGTGAAAATTGACGAAAATTTAAAGTGAGTTTTTTTTCCACCAAATGAATCGACAGACTATACTATGCCTGTTTTCATTAAAATTTTCGACATTCTATACTATGGCATTTTTTTACGAATATTTTCGAAAATTTTCATGAAAAAAGTCATGTCGAAAATATTCGTAAAAAAATGTCATAGTATAGAATGTCGAAAATTTTAATGAAAAAAGGCATAGTATAGTCTGTCGATTCATTTGGTGGAAAAAAAAACTCAGTTTAAAATTTCGACATTTTCATGAAAAAGTCATACTATACTATGACTTTTCGTGAAAATTGACGAAAATTTAAAGTGAGTTTTTTTTCCACCAAATGAATCGACAGACTATACTATGCCTGTTTTCATTAAAATTTTCGACATTCTATGCTATGGCATTTTTTTACGAATATTTTCGAAAATTTTCATGAAAAAAGTCATGTCGAAAATATTCGTAAAAGAATGCCATAGTATAGAATGTCGAAAATTTTAATGAGAAAAGGCACAGTATAGTCTGTCGATTCATTTGGTGGAAAAAAAACTCAGTTTAAAATTTCGACATTTTCATGAAAAAGTCATACTATACTATGACTTTTCGTGAAAATTGACGAAAATTTAAAGTGAGTTTTTTTTCCACCAAATGAATCGACAGACTATACTATGCCTGTTTTCATTAAAATTTTCGACATTCTATGCTATGGCATTTTTTTACGAATATTTTCGAAAATTTTCATGAAAAAAGTCATGTCGAAAATATTCGTAAAAAAATGCCATAGTATAGAATGTCGAAAATTTTAATGAAAAAAGGCACAGTATAGTCTGTCGATTCATTTGGTGGTAAAAAAAACTCAGTTTAAAATTTCGACATTTTCATGAAAAAGTCATACTATACTATGACTTTTCGTGAAAATTGACTAAAATTTAAAGTGAGTTTTTTTTCCACCAAATGAATCGACAGACTATACTATGCCTGTTTTCATTAAAATGTTCGACATTCTATACTATGGCATTTTTTTACGAATATTTTCGAAAATTTTCATGAAAAAAGTCATGTCGAAAATATTCGTAAAAAAATGCCATAGTATAGAATGTCGAAAATTTTAATGAAAAAAGGCACAGTATAGTCTGTCGATTCATTTGGTGGAAAAAAAACTCAGTTTAAAATTTCGACATTTTCATGAAAAAAGTCATACTATACTATGACTTTTCGTGAAAATTGACGAAAATTTAAAGTGAGTTTTTTTTCCACCAAATGAATCGACAGACTATACTATGCCTGTTTTCATTAAAATTTTCGACATTCTATGCTATGGCATTTTTTTACGAATATTTTCGAAAATTTTCATGAAAAAAGGCATGTCGAAAATATTCGTAAAAAAATGTCATAGTAGAGATTGTCGAAAATTTTAATGAAAAAAGGCATAGTATAGTCTGTCGATTCATTTGGTGAAAAAAAAACTGTTTAAAATTTCGAAATTTTCATGAAAAAAGTCATACTATACTATGACTTTTCGTGAAAATTGACGAAAATTTTAAGTGAGTTTTTTTTCCACCAAATGAATCGACAGACTATACTATGCCTGTTTTCATTAAAATTTTCGACATTCTATACTATGGCATTTTTTTACGAATATTTTCGAAAATTTTCATGAAAAAAGTCATGTCGAAAATATTCGTAAAAAAATGCCATAGTATAGAATGTCGAAAATTTTAATGAAAAAAGGCATAGTATAGTCTGTCGATTCATTTGGTGGAAAAAAAAAACTCAGTTTAAAATTTCGTCAATTTTCAAAAAAGTCATACTATACTATGACTTTTCGTGAAAATTGACGAAAATTTAAAGTGAGTTTTTTTTCCACCAAATG
Source organism: Sebastolobus alascanus (assembly GCA_916701645.2). Lineage (NCBI taxonomy): Eukaryota > Metazoa > Chordata > Actinopteri > Perciformes > Sebastidae > Sebastolobus > Sebastolobus alascanus. Next base: position 1,074,728 of record CAKAOJ020000180.1, read on the forward strand.
AATCGACAGACTATACTATGCCTGTTTTCATTAAAATTTTCGACATTCTATACTATGGCATTTTTTTACGAATATTTTCGAAAATTTTCATGAAAAAAGTCATGTCGAAAATATTCGTAAAAAAATGCCATAGTATAGAATGTCGAAAATTTTAATGAAAAAAGGCACAGTATAGTCTGTCGATTGATATGGTGGAAAAAAAACTCAGTTTAAAATTTCGACATTTTCATGAAAAAGTCATACTATACTATGACTTTTCATGAAAATTGACGAAAATTTAAAGTGAGTTTTTTTTCCACCAAATGAATCGACAGACTATACTATGCCTGTTTTCATTAAAATTTTCGACATTCTATGCTATGGCATTTTTTTACGAATATTTTCGAAAATTTTCATGAAAAAAGTCATGTTGAAAATATTCGTAAAAAAATGCCATAGTATAGAATGTCGAAAATTTTAATGAAAAAAGGCACAGTATAGTCTGTCGATTCATTTGGTGGAAAAAAAACTCAGTTTAAAATTTCGACATTTTCATGAAAAAGTCATACTATACTATGACTTTTCGTGAAAATTGACAAAAATTTAAAGTGAGTTTTTTTTCCACCAAATGAATCGACAGACTATACTATGCCTGTTTTCATTAAAATTTTCGACATTCTATGCTATGGCATTTTTTTACGAATATTTTCGAAAATTTTCATGAAAAAAGTCATGTCGAAAATATTCGTAAAAAAATGCCATAGTATAGAATGTCGAAAATTTTAATGAGAAAAGGCACAGTATAGTCTGTCGATTCATTTGGTGGGAAAAAAACTCAGTTTAAAATTTCGACATTTTCATGAAAAAGTCATACTATACTATGACTTTTCGTGAAAATTGACGAAAATTTAAAGTGAGTTTTTTTTCCACCAAATGAATCGACAGACTATACTATGCCTGTTTTCATTAAAATTTTCGACATTCTATACTATGGCATTTTTTTACGAATATTTTCGAAAATTTTCATGAAAAAAGTCATGTCGAAAATATTCGTTAAAAAATGCCATAGTATAGAATGTCGAAAATTTTAATGAGAAAAGGCACAGTATAGTCTGTCGATTCATTTGGTGGAAAAAAACTCAGTTTAAAATTTCGACATTTTCATGAAAAAGTCATACTATACTATGACTTTTCGTGAAAATTGACGAAAATTTAAAGTGAGTTTTTTTTCCACCAAATGAATCGACAGACTATACTATGCCTGTTTTCATTAAAATTTTCGACATTCTATAATATGGCATTTTTTTACGAATATTTTCGAAAATTTTCATGAAAAAAGTCATGTCGAAAATATTCATAAAAAAATGCCATAGTATAGAATTGCGAAAATTTTAATGAGAAAAGGCACAGTATAGTCTGTCGATTCATTTGGTGGGAAAAAAACTCAGTTTAAAATTTCGACATTTTCATGAAAAAGTCATACTATACTATGACTTTTCGTGAAAATTGACGAAAATTTAAAGTGAGTTTTTTTTCCACCAAATGAATCGACAGACTATACTATGCCTGTTTTCATTAAAATTTTCGACATTCTATGCTATGGCATTTTTTTACGAATATTTTCGAAAATTTTCATGAAAAAAGTCATGTCGAAAATATTCGTAAAAAAATGCCATAGTATAGAATGTCGAAAATTTTAATGAAAAAAGGCACAGTATAGTCTGTCGATTCATTTGGTGGAAAAAAAACTCAGTTTAAAATTTCGACATTTTCATGAAAAAGTCATACTATACTATGACTTTTCGTGAAAATTGACGAAAATTTAAAGTGAGTTTTTTTTCCACCAAATGAATCGACAGACTATACTATGCCTGTTTTCATTAAAATTTTCGACATTCTATACTATGGCATTTTTTTACGAATATTTTCGAAAATTTTCATGAAAAAAGTCATGTCGAAAATATTCGTAAAAAAATGCCATAGTATAGAATTGCGAAAATTTTCATGAAAAAGGCACAGTATAGTCTGTCGATTCATTTGGTGGAAAAAAAACTCAGTTTAAAATTTCGACATTTTCATGAAAAAGTCATACTATACTATGACTTTTCGTGAAAATTGACGAAAATTTAAAGTGAGTTTTTTTTCCACCAAATGAATCGACAGACTATACTATGCCTGTTTTCATTAAAATTTTCGACATTCTATACTATGACATTTTTTTACGAATATTTTCGAAAATTTTCATGAAAAAAGTCATGTCGAAAATATTCGTAAAAAAATGCCATAGTATAGAATGTCGAAAATTTTAATGAAAAAAGGCACAGTATAGTCTGTCGATTCATTTGGTGGAAAAAAAACTCAGTTTAAAATTTCGACATTTTCATGAAAAAGTCATACTATACTATGACTTTTCGTGAAAATTGACGAAAATTTAAAGTGAGTTTTTTTTCCACCAAATGAATCGACAGACTATACTATGCCTGTTTTCATTAAAATTTTCGACATTCTATACTATGGCATTTTTTTACGAATATTTTCGAAAATTTTCATGAAAAAAGTCATGTCGAAAATATTCGTAAAAAAATGCCATAGTATAGAATGTCGAAAATTTTAATGAAAAAAGGCACAGTATAGTCTGTCGATTCATTTGGTGGAAAAAAAACTCAGTTTAAAATTTCGACATTTTCATGAAAAAGTCATACTATACTATGACTTTTCGTGAAAATTGACGAAAATTTAAAGTGAGTTTTTTTTCCACCAAATGAATCGACAGACTATACTATGCCTGTTTTCATTAAAATTTTCGACATTCTATGCTATGGCATTTTTTTACGAATATTTTCGAAAATTTTCATGAAAAAAGTCATGTCGAAAATATTCGTAAAAAAATGCCATAGTATAGAATGTCGAAAATTTTAATGAAAAAAGGCACAGTATAGTCTGTCGATTCATTTGGTGGAAAAAAAACTCAGTTTAAAATTTCGACATTTTCATGAAAAAGTCATACTATACTATGACTTTTCGTGAAAATTGACGAAAATTTAAAGTGAGTTTTTTTTCCACCAAATGAATCGACAGACTATACTATGCCTGTTTTCATTAAAATTTTCGACATTCTATGCTATGGCATTTTTTTACGAATATTTTCGAAAATTTTCATGAAAAAAGTCATGTCGAAAATATTCGTAAAAAAATGCCATAGTATAGAATGTCGAAAATTTTAATGAGAAAAGGCACAGTATAGTCTGTCGATTCATTTGGTGGAAAAAAAACTCAGTTTAAAATTTCGACATTTTCATGAAAAAGTCATACTATACTATGACTTTTCGTGAAAATTGACGAAAATTTAAAGTGAGTTTTTTTTCCACCAAATGAATCGACAGACTATACTATGCCTGTTTTCATTAAAATTTTCGACATTCTATGCTATGGCATTTTTTTACGAATATTTTCGAAAATTTTCATGAAAAAAGTCATGTCGAAAATATTCGTAAAAAAATGCCATAGTATAGAATGTCGAAAATTTTAATGAGAAAAGGCACAGTATAGTCTGTCGATTCATTTGGTGGAAAAAAAACTCAGTTTAAAATTTCGACATTTTCATGAAAAAGTCATACTATACTATGACTTTTCGTGAAAATTGACGAAAATTTAAAGTGAGTTTTTTTTCCACCAAATGAATCGACAGACTATACTATGCCTGTTTTCATTAAAATTTTCGACATTCTATGCTATGGCATTTTTTTACGAATATTTTCGAAAATTTTCATGAAAAAAGTCATGTCGAAAATATTCGTAAAAAAATGCCATAGTATAGAATGTCGAAAATTTTAATGAGAAAAGGCACAGTATAGTCTGTCGATTCATTTGGTGGAAAAAAAACTCAGTTTAAAATTTCGACATTTTCATGAAAAAGTCATACTATACTATGACTTTTCGTGAAAATTGACGAAAATTTAAAGTGAGTTTTTTTTCCACCAAATGAATCGACAGACTATACTATGCCTGTTTTCATTAAAATTTTCGACATTCTATGCTATGGCATTTTTTTACGAATATTTTCGAAAATTTTCATGAAAAAAGTCATGTCGAAAATATTCGTAAAAAAATGCCATAGTATAGAATGTCGAAAATTTTAATGAAAAAAGGCACAGTATAGTCTGTCGATTCATTTGGTGGAAAAAAAACTCAGTTTAAAATTTCGACATTTTCATGAAAAAGTCATACTATACTATGACTTTTCGTGAAAATTGACGAAAATTTAAAGTGAGTTTTTTTTCCACCAAATGAATCGACAGACTATACTATGCCTGTTTTCATTAAAATTTTCGACATTCTATGCTATGGCATTTTTTTACGAATATTTTCGAAAATTTTCATGAAAAAAGTCATGTCGAAAATATTCGTAAAAAAATGCCATAGTATAGAATGTCGAAAATTTTAATGAAAAAAGGCACAGTATAGTCTGTCGATTCATTTGGTGGAAAAAAAACTCAGTTTAAAATTTCGACATTTTCATGAAAAAGTCATACTATACTATGACTTTTCGTGAAAATTGACGAAAATTTAAAGTGAGTTTTTTTTCCACCAAATGAATCGACAGACTATACTATGCCTGTTTTCATTAAAATTTTCGACATTCTATGCTATGGCATTTTTTTACGAATATTTTCGAAAATTTTCATGAAAAAAGTCATGTCGAAAATATTCGTAAAAAAATGCCATAGTATAGAATGTCGAAAATTTTAATGAAAAAAGGCACAGTATAGTCTGTCGATTCATTTGGTGGAAAAAAAACTCAGTTTAAAATTTCGACATTTTCATGAAAAAGTCATACTATACTATGACTTTTCGTGAAAATTGACGAAAATTTAAAGTGAGTTTTTTTTCCACCAAATGAATCGACAGACTATACTATGCCTGTTTTCATTAAAATTTTCGACATTCTATGCTATGGCATTTTTTTACGAATATTTTCGAAAATTTTCATGAAAAAAGTCATGTCGAAAATATTCGTAAAAAAATGCCATAGTATAGAATGTCGAAAATTTTAATGAAAAAAGGCACAGTATAGTCTGTCGATTCATTTGGTGGAAAAAAAACTCAGTTTAAAATTTCGACATTTTCATGAAAAAGTCATACTATACTATGACTTTTCGTGAAAATTGACGAAAATTTAAAGTGAGTTTTTTTTCCACCAAATGAATCGACAGACTATACTATGCCTGTTTTCATTAAAATTTTCGACATTCTATGCTATGGCATTTTTTTACGAATATTTTCGAAAATTTTCATGAAAAAAGTCATGTCGAAAATATTCGTAAAAAAATGCCATAGTATAGAATGTCGAAAATTTTAATGAAAAAGGCACAGTATAGTCTGTCGATTTTGGTGGAAAAAAAACTCAGTTTAAAATTTCGACATTTTCATGAAAAAGTCATACTATACTATGACTTTTCGTGAAAATTGACGAAAATTTAAAGTGAGTTTTTTTTCCACCAAATGAATCGACAGACTATACTATGCCTGTTTTCATTAAAATTTTCGACATTCTATGCTATGGCATTTTTTTACGAATATTTTCGAAAATTTTCATGAAAAAAGTCATGTCGAAAATATTCGTAAAAAAATGCCATAGTATAGAATGTCGAAAATTTTAATGAGAAAAGGCACAGTATAGTCTGTCGATTCATTTGGTGGAAAAAAAACTCAGTTTAAAATTTCGACATTTTCATGAAAAAGTCATACTATACTATGACTTTTCGTGAAAATTGACGAAAATTTAAAGTGAGTTTTTTTTCCACCAAATGAATCGACAGACTATACTATGCCTGTTTTCATTAAAATTTTCGACATTCTATGCTATGGCATTTTTTTACGAATATTTTCGAAAATTTTCATGAAAAAAGTCATGTCGAAAATATTCGTAAAAAAATGCCATAGTATAGAATGTCGAAAATTTTAATGAAAAAAGGCACAGTATAGTCTGTCGATTCATTTGGTGGAAAAAAAACTCAGTTTAAAATTTCGACATTTTCATGAAAAAGTCATACTATACTATGACTTTTCGTGAAAATTGACGAAAATTTAAAGTGAGTTTTTTTTCCACCAAATGAATCGACAGACTATACTATGCCTGTTTTCATTAAAATTTTCGACATTCTATGCTATGGCATTTTTTTACGAATATTTTCGAAAATTTTCATGAAAAAAGTCATGTCGAAAATATTCGTAAAAAAATGCCATAGTATAGAATGTCGAAAATTTTAATGAAAAAAGGCACAGTATAGTCTGTCGATTCATTTGGTGGAAAAAAAACTCAGTTTAAAATTTCGACATTTTCATGAAAAAGTCATACTATACTATGACTTTTCGTGAAAATTGACGAAAATTTAAAGTGAGTTTTTTTTCCACCAAATGAATCGACAGACTATACTATGCCTGTTTTCATTAAAATTTTCGACATTCTATGCTATGGCATTTTTTTACGAATATTTTCGAAAATTTTCATGAAAAAAGTCATGTCGAAAATATTCGTAAAAAAATGCCATAGTATAGAATGTCGAAAATTTTAATGAAAAAAGGCACAGTATAGTCTGTCGATTCATTTGGTGGAAAAAAAACTCAGTTTAAAATTTCGACATTTTCATGAAAAAGTCATACTATACTATGACTTTTCGTGAAAATTGACGAAAATTTAAAGTGAGTTTTTTTTCCACCAAATGAATCGACAGACTATACTATGCCTGTTTTCATTAAAATTTTCGACATTCTATGCTATGGCATTTTTTTACGAATATTTTCGAAAATTTTCATGAAAAAAGTCATGTCGAAAATATTCGTAAAAAAATGCCATAGTATAGAATGTCGAAAATTTTAATGAAAAAAGGCACAGTATAGTCTGTCGATTCATTTGGTGGAAAAAAAACTCAGTTTAAAATTTCGACATTTTCATGAAAAAGTCATACTATACTATGACTTTTCGTGAAAATTGACGAAAATTTAAAGTGAGTTTTTTTTCCACCAAATGAATCGACAGACTATACTATGCCTGTTTTCATTAAAATTTTCGACATTCTATGCTATGGCATTTTTTTACGAATATTTTCGAAAATTTTCATGAAAAAAGTCATGTCGAAAATATTCGTAAAAAAATGCCATAGTATAGAATGTCGAAAATTTTAATGAAAAAAGGCACAGTATAGTCTGTCGATTCATTTGGTGGAAAAAAAACTCAGTTTAAAATTTCGACATTTTCATGAAAAAGTCATACTATACTATGACTTTTCGTGAAAATTGACGAAAATTTAAAGTGAGTTTTTTTTCCACCAAATGAATCGACAGACTATACTATGCCTGTTTTCATTAAAATTTTCGACATTCTATGCTATGGCATTTTTTTACGAATATTTTCGAAAATTTTCATGAAAAAAGTCATGTCGAAAATATTCGTAAAAAAATGCCATAGTATAGAATGTCGAAAATTTTAATGAAAAAAGGCACAGTATAGTCTGTCGATTCATTTGGTGGAAAAAAAACTCAGTTTAAAATTTCGACATTTTCATGAAAAAGTCATACTATACTATGACTTTTCGTGAAAATTGACGAAAATTTAAAGTGAGTTTTTTTTCCACCAAATGAATCGACAGACTATACTATGCCTGTTTTCATTAAAATTTTCGACATTCTATGCTATGGCATTTTTTTACGAATATTTTCGAAAATTTTCATGAAAAAAGTCATGTCGAAAATATTCGTAAAAAAATGCCATAGTATAGAATGTCGAAAATTTTAATGAAAAAAGGCACAGTATAGTCTGTCGATTCATTTGGTGGAAAAAAAACTCAGTTTAAAATTTCGACATTTTCATGAAAAAGTCATACTATACTATGACTTTTCATGAAAATTGACGAAAATTTAAAGTGAGTTTTTTTTCCACCAAATGAATCGACAGACTATACTATGCCTGTTTTCATTAAAATTTTCGACATTCTATGCTATGGCATTTTTTTACGAATATTTTCGAAAATTTTAATGAAAAAAGTCATGTCGAAAATATTCGTAAAAAAATGTCATAGTATAGAATTTCGAAAATTTTAATGAAAAAAGGCACAGTATAGTCTGTCGATTCATTTGGTGGAAAAAAACTCAGTTTAAAATTTCGACATTTTCATGAAAAAGTCATACTATACTATGACTTTTCGTGAAAATTGACGAAAATTTAAAGTGAGTTTTTTTTCCACCAAATGAATCGACAGACTATACTATGCCTGTTTTCATTAAAATTTTCGTAATTCTATGCTATGGCATTTTTTACGAATATTTTCGAAAATTTTCATGAAAAAAGTCATGTCGAAAATATTCGTAAAAAAATGCCATAGTATAGAATGTCGAAAATTTTAATGAAAAAAGGCACAGTATAGTCTGTCGATTCATTTGGTGGAAAAAAACTCAGTTTAAAATTTCGACATTTTCATGAAAAAGTCATACTATACTATGACTTTCGTGAAAATTACGAAAATTTAAAGTGAGTTTTTTTTCCACCAAAAATCAGACTATCTATCCTGTTTTTTAAAATTTTGACATTCTAATAGCATTTTTTTAAAATTTTGAAAATTTTCGAAAATTAAAAATTAAAATCAAAAGAATGCAAAATTTTAATGAAAAAATGGAAAGTATAGTCTTGTCGATTCATTTGTGGAAAAAAAATTTTAAAATTTCACATTTTTGAAAAATCATCTATACTAAATTTACGTGAAATTGACGAAAATTAAAGGATTTTATTTCCCCAAATTGAATCGACAGACTATAATGCCTGTTTTATTAAAATTTTTCAATTTTACGAAGCATTTTTTTAAAATATTTTCGAAAATTTTCTGAAAAAAGTCATGTCGAAAAATTGAAAAATATGCATAAAAGAAAGGAAAATTACGAAAATAGGAGAATCGTATAGTTTAAATTCATTTTGAAAAATAATTTATGAATTTTGTATTTAGAAAATTAAAGATTTTTTTTTCACCAAATGAATAAGACTATACTATGCCTTTTTCATTAAAATTTTCGACATTCTTTATGATTTTTTTACGAATATTTTCGAAAATTTTTGAAAAAATTGTCGAAAAATTCGTAAAAAAATGAAAAATGCAAAATTTTAATGAAAAAAGGCAGTATAGTGTCGATTATTTGTGGAAAAAAAACTCATTAAAATTTCACATTTTATGAAAAATTACTATAATATTTTTCTGAAAATTGACGAAAATTTAAAGATTTTTTTTCCAAAATGAATAAACTATACTATGCATGTTTTAATTTTTTCGACATTCTATGCTAGATTTTTTTAAAATTTTCGAAAATTTTCGAAAAAAGTCAGTCAAAATATTTAAAAAAATGCATAGTATAGAATGTCAAAATTTTTGAAAAAAACTAGTATAATCTGTACATTTTTGGTGGAAAAAATACTATTTAAAATTTGAAAATTTATGAAAAAGTTTATATATTGATTTCGAAAATTGAGAAACTTTAAATGATTTTTTTACACAAATAATCCAGACTATCATGCCTGTTTTCTAATATTTTCAACATTTTTAAGAATTTTTAAAATATTTAAAAAAATTCCATAAAAAAATTTTAATGTAAAAAATGCCATAGTTAGAATGTCGAAAATTTTAAAAAAAAAATATATCTCGATTTTGGAAAAAAAACTATAATTGAATTTTGAAAAATACATACTATACTATGATTTTTGAAAATTCGAAAATTTAAAGTGAGTTTTTTTTCCACCAAAAATGACACTATACTATGCCTTTTTCATTAAATTTTCGACATTCTTATTGAATTTTTTTAAAATTTTGAAAATTTTAGAAAAATCATATCGAAAAATTCGTAAAAAAATGCCAAGTAAGAATGAAAATTTTATGAAAAAAGGACAGTATAGTCTGTATTCATTTGGTAAAAAAACTCAGTTTAAAATTTCGACATTTTGAAAAATCATATCATACTATACTTTTCGAAAATTCGAAAATTTAATGATTTTCTTTCCATAAATAAACAATTTCATTTTTTTAAATATTTTCGAAAATTTTCATAAAAAATTTTTCGAAAATATTCAAAAATTTTCATGAAAAAAATGTAAAATTTTAATAAAAAAGCAAGTATAATTTCGATTCATTTTGGAAAAAAATCAGTTTAAAATTTTCATTTTTGAAAAATCATTAATATGACTTTTCTAAAATTACGAAAATTTAATGGAGTTTTTTTTCAAAATCGACAAACTATACTATGCCTTTTTTCATAAAATTTTCGACATTATCTATGGCATTTTTTTCAAAATTTTGAAAATTTCATAATATAGTCATGTCGAAAATTTCGTGAAAAAAACCATAAAATTCAAATTTTAATGAAAAAGGCAAGTATAGTTGCGAATTTTGTGAAAAAAACATTTAAAATTTCGACATTTTCATGAAAAAGTCATACTATACTATACTTTTTAAAATTACGAAATTAAATGAGTTTTTTTTCCAACAATTGAACGACAACTATATAGCTTTTTCATTAAAATTTTCGACATTCTATACTATGCATTTTTTTAAATATTTTCGAAAATTATAATAAAGTCATGTGAAAATTTCGTGAAAAAAGCATAGTATAAATGTCAAATTTTAAAAAAAAGGCAAGTAAGCTGTCGATCATTTGGTGAAAAAAAACATTTAAAATTTCCATTTTATGAAAAAAAATATAAATATTTTCTAAAATTACAAATTATACTATGATTTTTTTCAAATATTCGAAATTTAATAGAGTTTTTTCAAATTTTTCGACAATCATATTTGCAATTTTTAAAATTTTCGCATATATATGTCGAAAATATTCGAAAAAATGCAAAAAATCATTAAAATTTTTAAAAAAGTCAAGTATAGATGTCGAAATTTATGAAAAAAACTATTAATTTCGACTTTTGTGAAAAATCATTTAAATACATTTTCATAAAATTACGAATCTATACTTTTTTCACAAATTAAGAAAATTTAATAGCTTTCATTATTTTCCAATAATGCAATTATTATGAATTTTCGAAAATTTTTAAAAAATCTTAAAATTTCG